>VYXC01001690.1:283620-386921 GCA_013397175.1 Platysteira castanea | reverse complement strand
GCTCGGGGTCGGCCCTGAACGTGCAACGCCCCCTGGCCGCCGGTGCCCTGGGAGTCTCGCGAGACCCGGCACACCGCGCGCGCGGGGCGGGGGCGCTGCTGGGCGGGGAGGCGCCATCTTGTTCCTGTGCGAGGCGGCGGGGCCGGGCCGGGCCCGCGCTGAGGGAGCGCCCGGGGCAGCGCCCGCCGCCACCGCGGGGCGCGGCATGGACACCCACTACTACGGCGGGGAGNAAAAAAAAAAAAAAGGTTTCCTGTGTTTTTGCTAGGAATTTAGGATTGTATCCGAGAAATATCTGACTCCACTGCCAATTTCTCCTTCTAAGTGTTTGGATGTAGAAGATGTTGAATAATGACTCAGTCCCGAGAGTTCAGCTGTGTTTAGCCTGGTACACTGAACTCCCTGCATGAAACTGTGCTTGCTGCTGGATGGAAAGTGTTAGTTAATAACGGCTTAACCTCTCCGCCATCCACTCCAAGGTGCCTCTAGTGCAGCAGAAATAGACTTATTTTGCCCCAAATTCTCAACTTACTGAATTTTGATGACTCTGATCAGGAGTGTAGCAGGCAGAATTATAAAAGTCACTGTTGTTCAGAAATACGCCAAAGGACACACAAAGCAGTTTTCTATCTGTCTCACATTGACCTGTATTCTCCTAGAAAATGAAGGTGTTATATGACAAACCGAGGGGCAGGACACCAGCACCATACACATTTATCAGACTTACCATTTTGAAATGCTGCAGCTATCAATGACAGCAGCTATCCCTAATAATCCTCGACTAGCATATCATGGGCGTGCCAAAATCTTGAGTAATGCAACTTCTCAGAGGATAGGGGCTATTGAAACAGAGCACAACAACCCCTGAAAAATACGGGCATTGTTTTGCCCTGCCCGTGTTTACTCCGAAGTCACCATCCCCTGAGAGCTCAGGGTGAACTTTCAGTCAATCCTGAAGGCTAAATCTGGAGGAACCACCCACACATGAACTAGATTGAACTGGAGCTTCGGGCAGGACAGTCACACGTAAATTTGCTGAGAGAACCTTTCCTTCCTTTCCATGGCCACGGCGGGTCCCGCTCCAGCCAGCTGCAAACTCGAACATTGCAACCCCACTGCAGTATCAGAGCCCGCTTGTGTGCGTGTGCCTGAGCTCTGGCTCTGCTTTACCACCTTCTTGTAGAGATGCATGTTAATCTTGCTGACTTGGCTTGTAAAGAGCAGATAAATTTACCTATTATTTAAACGGCAAAACCTTTTCTGCTCTAGATGACATTCTGGATCTCCCACCCTTAATCACTGTGGAAAGCATCGCACTGGACGGCCCTTCATCTGGTGGAAAGGAGATGTTGGGAACTCTAGTGTAGCTCAGGGCTGTGGTTCCGAGCAGCCATTAACAGTGTCAGGGGTTGGTTTGGTCTCCTGGGAATTCCCGCAGGGCTCAGACAAGGAAACACCTTTGCCAGGATCACAGCCACGTCACCCTGCAGCTGAGCATTGCCGTGGTCATCCAGGGGCTACAGATAGTCTTTTATCCTCCAAGGCTCCTTCAATTTCGCCAGCGCTTCGGTTATCAAGCTGAAATTAAACAATATTCTAGGTGGGAAGCAAAAGGAGAGGAGAAAACACTCCTTGNCTTGGCCTGAGGGCAGCACGGCGTTAAATTGCTTCAATAGCCCGGTGTCTGGGCAGTACATTAGTCGCATCATAGGAGGTTTTGTGCCCTCCCCGGGGGTGCCTGGGGTTTTTTGTTTAGACAGCCCCGTTTTCCTGCCCTGTTAGAGCCGGAGCCCGCTGGGTACCTGTGCGGTTCCTTTAAACGCTGAGTTTTACTTTCTTTTTTTAACCTCGGGATAGATGATGGGGGAGCTACTCCAGTGCAAGACGAGCGAGACTCAGGATCTGATGTGGAAGATGAAGGAAACGAACAGCATTCTGGATCGGAGAATGGAAGTGTAGGGCACCATTCAGAGGTACTACGTGAGCTTCATCTAGATAAAGTTTACTCTTCTCTGAGTNGCTCGGGGTCGGCCCTGAACGTGCAACGCCCCCTGGCCGCCGGTGCCCTGGGAGTCTCGCGAGACCCGGCACACCGCGCGCGCGGGGCGGGGGCGCTGCTGGGCGGGGAGGCGCCATCTTGTTCCTGTGCGANTCTTTTTCGTTGTTGTTTGAAGTGGCATTCTCTCTTAACCGAGATTTACGTGTTTATTCAACTCTTCTTAAGGGTCCCATCGGGGAAAACTTTACTTCCAGAAAAAAAGCGTTGGATAGTCTCTTGACAAGTATGTCGGCTACGGTTTTGGTTTTTTCCTTCTTAATCGTTATGATAGCACACACTGTTCTGAACTTGAATAAGTTGTACTCCATTAGCTTCGATTTCACAAAGATAAAATTTTGGGGTTTGAAACTCTAAGCGACAGATTATGAGGAATTCAAAGTTGTACCTGAAATTCTGCACAGTGATGTAAAACTATGCACTTTGGAGGTGTAGATTTCCTTGCCAGAGAATAAATCCTCTCCCAGGTTCCATGTCAGATAGGGGCACTGACTCTTGAGTTTGCTTTGTGCTGGTTTTCACCTTGTCATTCACAAAGGAGCAGGTGTGCATGTGGAGCAGATTAAGGTTCCTAAATGGGACATATTCTTCCTCTGAAGTGGTTCTGTTTGGAGAAGTGTTCAGCATGGAAAGGCTTTGGTCCAGGGGCGTATCTGGGGCAGAATCACTTCATTTGTGGATTGACTGGGCTGAGAAGAGATTCTGATAAAAGAGAAGACTCCCTTTAGACTTCTAGGACAGTTTGGGAGTTAAGAGTTAATTTTTTAAGACTTGTTTGTGACTCGTAATAGAGTTACATCAGGTCTTAGTCGGAAGGAATAATTCTGGCCTGTGAACTGAGATCTTCTAGCCAGCAAAGTTAGAGAACTTTTTGATACTCACAAAAACGGTAATCAAAGCCATTTCATAGTGTTGTGTGTATTTTACTGTATTTTATGTAAAGATCAGGATTTACTCTGGCTGGGTTTTCAGTGTTAAACATTTTAGAAATTGCTTAAAATGCGACATAGGCTGATGTGAGAGAAGGCTTGACTCCACTGTGGCATAACTTGCAATACTTCTTTTTTTTTCTTCTTTTTTCCCCCCTGCCTTTATTGAATTCATACTTCCCTCAGAGTTGGAAAGAGGATGAAGATTTTGTATTTGTATAAAATGAAAGTTCTTCCCATGTATTTGAACTTACCTGTAAAGCACATTTGGAATTTAGTTTTTGTGAAAGGTGTTGATATTTACATGGGAAGAAGTAGATTTGGTGTGAGACAGCATTTCCCATTGTGACAATTACAAATTCAGTGTGGCAGGAAACATATTTCTCAGCCTAGGAAAAATAACTGTCTGTCAGGAGGGATTTAGTACTTCTGTTCTAATGAAAGAAAAGTGTGATGAGTGTGTGAAGAGTCATGGTGCTGCTACAATAATATTAAACTTTTTCTGCTATGTACAAAAGCTTAATCATTGGTTCTTACTTTTCTGTGTTTCTCTGAGATTTTAATTTTACGTACTGTGGCAAGGAAGTTGACTGTTGTTTACATCTGCAGCATGTCTTCTTCAGATTTAGGTAAGCAGGAAGTAGCAGTTATCATTGTTAACTGGTCCTCTTCACATCCTGCATTCTTTTAAGGGCTTTGTGCTGTGATGGCAGTTGAATATTCCTCTATAGATAAAATACTTCAGAAAGTCAATTAAAAGAAAAGAGCCAAGCTAGGCCACTTTTTTGACCAATACTAAATGTGAACCGTCAAGCCTTAATGCTTTATTTGGTTCAGCTCAAATCAGAATTTGAATATTTTGTTTTGCTATGAAGTCTTAATTTTTCTTTCCCTGCATCGAGTTCACTTTGCACTCAAAAGGCAATAATGTGGACCAACCATCTCTGAAAGGAGGAGCTTTCAGTCATTTGTCGTATTATTTACTCTAAATATTCTCTCATTTTCTTCATCTTTAGGAGTATGTGGGAGAAATGACACTCAAAGGTATTAAAACCTTTGAGACAGCCTAATCAGTTAAGTCTATTTAATTACTATTTTGTCTCTAATTTAGAGCTCAGATGTAAAGAACTGAAGTTTTAAAATTTCAAACTTTTCTTTCAGGTTCTTAACTTTAAAGAAAAGGGGAATCCTGAGGAGTTACTTATGTAGGTCTCAGGTATGTGGGTTTTTCTTCTCCACAATTCTTTTCTGGCTTTCCTTCCCCCAATCCCACTTTATCTATAAATGTTCTCCTTGATGTCCTTACTGATTCTGCTTTAGACAGTTAGAATTAGTTTTAGTACAGTAATGAATCTGAAATCATGTTTACAGTGTTTGTCCAAGTCAGGCTCATATGGAAATCTGTAATAACTTAGTCCTTACGCTTCCACCAAGTTACTGCTGTTTCATGAGTTGAGTTCTGGTTAGACTGTGACTGTTAACAAACACAAATATGTGACACTTCTGAAAAAAGGAGGAACTTGCTGATCTGCCCATGGTGGTTATATAGGTCTTAGTTTAACACTCATCTTTCATGAGATGGTAGTGGATGGGTTCAATTTTGTTGAAGTTACTAAATTATCAAAGAAGTAGCTCTTAAAAGTGGCTGCATGTTGATCCAATAAACTGCTTGGTAGCTGAAATTTTTATGTAGGAGTGTAACACTGTAAATTTGATTTTGATGTATTCCTTATTTTATACTGTACTAAAGCCTCATGTTATAGAACTCTTTCATTGAAAAAAAAAAAGGACATCTCAATTAAAATGTTTATAGATAAAGAGGAGGAAGAAAAGAAAGCAAAGGAATTAGAGAAAAATGCAGTAGCAATTACCTGAGACCTACTCAGTTTTGAGGATGTCTGATCTTTCAGTTAAGTATTTGGAAAAGGAAAACAGAAAACTCAAAAATTACATACTCAATTTCTTTGAAAACACTTTTCTAGAGATGAACTAATAAATTTTAAAAGGGAAGGTGAAGATTATCAAACGTATCCAACAGCATTTATTCATTTTACTGTGGAGTTGGTTCACTTTTTACATCGATTATATTGTGAAACATGCGTATTCATTAATTGTATGCAGAAGCCTTTTATGCTGCGGGCAGGTCTGGCCCTGTGCAGGGTCTCAGCTCTGCTGCAGAAGGTGCTCCGTGATGCTGGCGGGGGGCTCTGGGGCAGTGCTGCGCTCACTGACACAGTGGTGCTGCCTGGCTCAGCATTCCCCACCGGGCTGGAGAACGTGGGGCCTGTGTGCCCAGCGTCTGCAGGGACGCCTGTGTTACCTCGGGTGCTGCTTCTCCAGATGGTCACACTGCAGCAGTTGAGCTGCTGTGAGCACTGTGTGAGCCTGCCAGCTGTGTGTCTGCGCTCCCTCCCCAAACATCTTCATTCTCAGGAGTGATTGTCAGTTTGCAGTAACAGATTAAAGGTTCGGGATCTTGTAATAATCTTCAGTAATTATGCTCTATAATTATAGTGTATTCCCACCAAGCTTTTGCATAAGAAGTTCTTTGTAATTTAGTGATTAGTTCTGAACAGGTGCATATATAACCTGCAGCCACACTTCTAACCTTAGAAATATTAAGGATCATTTCTGATTCTAGTTAGTTCTTAATTTTGTTTATTTGTTCACCAAAGAATTTCTAAACTGGAATCTGGGAAGGTGATGATGCTAATATCTTAAAGAGTAGTATTGTTATTAATTTCCTTAAGTTAGTTTAGCAAAATCCTTTATTACTGCTGATGTAATTATCAGTACTATTCAGCATTCACCATCGGACATTGAGAGAAGACAGACAAACCTACAAAAAAATAAAATGGTAGAAAAACAAGGATTAAATAATTTTTGTTTAACTGTAGATACCAATTTAATTTCAGTGTTTCTCAATGACCTTACCTGTAACTGCTGTGGAATCTGCATTCTGTTTGCACCTGCAGTTTTCTTTAATCTTAAGTATTACAGTCAGGGAAGATCCATCGCATGCACCTGTGATTGGTTTATATGAGACATACAGGAGAGGGCAGTCAAAGTGATTTTTTGGTAAGGGAAAAAAAATAGTAAGTAACACGCTGAGAGCAGTTGAGTGTACATCCTTAATTGTGTCACTTCCTAATATTCCTACTCTTTAAAATTCCAGATTCAGGTTTTAACAAAACCATGTTTCCTTTCTATAAGGAAAAATGAGAACTACTGGATACAAAAGATGCATCACTGTAGAGACAGGAACTAGCAGCAGAGAGAAAACAACTCAGATTGTCACAGCAGCTGTTTGTAGTTAGCATTAAGTAACTTAAGTAACATGGAAATAGGGAAGTAGTATTTAAAGTGCATGTTTTAAAATTGCATAGTCCTGGGGTTTTTTTCATTGTTCAGTAACTTTGTTAGTCATTCTGCAGTAATTTAGAAGATCTTTATCAAGTGCTAGCCAAGGGAATAAATATATAAAGTCCAAAGTCTTAAAAAGCAATGCTCTTTGCCACTTAGAATAATTATGGAGGAAGTAGTTCCTAAAAGCAATTGAAAATTCTTCCTACATCATGCATTTTAAAGATTAATAGTATTTTTTGTTGTAGGTGTAGGATAGCTACACCTATGGATTTTTTATGGCTCTGAATGTGGGAGCAGAATGACTACAGAAAATAAAAATAGATAGAATGTCTGTTTCCAAGGAAATTAAATTGCAGAAAAAAGAGATTTGGAAACTCCAGGACATACAGGTCTTAAAGCTTCTCCTAGGACGATACTCAGTTTGCAAGTAGAAAAAGTTTATAGCTGAGACAAAATGGCTGGGGTAAGCCTGGCTGAGGTTTTGAGCTGAGTATGCAGAAGAGAAGTTCCTTGTACAATGTTGTTGTTTTCAGCTGAAAACAGGATTATGGTGAGAGTACCTGTGAAAGCTGAGTTAATGGAGTGAGTTTTCAAGAATCTAATTTCATATTCTTAGGTAAATACAATTGAGATTTTTTTTTTTTCCAAGTAGAAATTAGATGTTGAAAAGATAAAAGATGATGCTGTAAGTAATTATATTTAGCAAGCTGGCTAGTGAGAGGTTCTCCTAAAATGGAGCGTGTGGCTCAGTATTTTTTGCCGTGTAGAAAAGTCAAAGGATTGTTTCAGTTCTGAAGTTGTCAGATGGGTGTATTTGTGCGTGGCTTATCTTGGGCATCTGGATAAGCATGGGAGCTGTCAGCATAGGGGAGAGAAGTGTTGAATCTGTTCTTGCGCATAGAAACACAAAACTTGTTAACAATAATACTCCGAAGCGTCTGAATGAAACTTAATTCCTGGTTTTTGGTAGGCTGTTGGTCTTGACTTGTTCTTAAATAGGTTTCCTGGACAAAGAAGAAACAGGCGCTAGCTTCACTTGGAGTGTAATACATGTGCTGTTTCAGTAAGATGTATTTCGCACAGAAAACATCTACTTGAGATCTTCAGGAAAATAAAATGACAAATACAAGATACTCTTTCTTGCTTTATTACTGGTAATGTCAACTCAACCACTTTGAAGGCCTGACATTAAAATAAAAGTACTAAGCCGTTACCCTTGAGCAACTGGACCCTTCTTAGACATGCTTAAAGTGTTCTGTGAATTCTGTTACTGTTTTCAAAATACCATGGAGCTGCAGGATGGACATACTTATATTGATCTCTTAATACTTTTCTTGATGTAAAGTATTTGATAGTCTTTTGATGCAAATTGTCTCATTATTTCTACATAGAAGTTATTTCAGTTTGCAGCACCTTGAGTAATCAAATTGCAGGAAGGACAAGCAAAAATTTAGAACATTTTTTCTCTATTTTTTAAGGTGTTTTTGCTTAGTTGCCTGAGATTATTTTTCTGTTTCAGAATGAACACAGTGATGGAGAAGATGATGGGCAAGTGGGAGAGCCTCATCTGACAGACTCTGAAAATGAAGATATCCCAAGGCAAAAAGACAGTGACTCAGATAATGAGGAGCCCCCAAATCACAGTGTAAGTGATTCAGAAAATGAAGCAACGCATGGAGGGAAGGACAGTGATTCTGATACTGAGGACCATGCAAACCAGCATTTAAGTGACTCTGAGAATGAAGAGGCCTTAAATCATCGAGCGAGTGACTCTGACAATGGAGAACCTCCCAGGGATCACAGCAGTGATTTTGAAAATGAGGGATCACAGAAGCAGCCAGCCAGCGACTCCGAGAGTGAGGAGCTCCAGAAGCAGCCAGCCAGTGACTCCGAGAGTGAAGAGCTCCAGAAGCAGCCAGCCAGCGACTCAGAGAATGAGGATGTCTCCAGACACAAGCAGATAGAGTCTGAGGATAGTGATGGGGAGGACAGGAAGGAAGAGGTGCAGAATGACTCTCATCATTCAGATAATGAACATGTAAGGAAAGGATTTCAGGCCTCTGACAGTGAAGACGAAGCTCCTAAGAGACATAAAATATCAGACAGTGATGAAGATGAGAAAGAGGAAGAAAAGACGGTGAAGAGGAAAACAGCCATCCTTTCTGACAGCGAGGATGACAGTGAGAAAACACGTAAGAAACTATACTGTGAAAATGTGCTGTGACAGGCAGTGGTGTGAAAGTTAAATTGTTGCTTTTATGTGAATAAAGCTTCTAAGTGAGAAACCATAAATCAGATTTGGTTTTGGAGCAGAACTGCATTTGTAGATGCTGTTGTTCTTGCTTTACCGTGTGAATGTGTATCTAATACTTCTGAGTAATAAGTAGGTCTATCGGAACACTGGAGGGACCTTACTGGCATCCGTTGACATGATAGTTTGTTATTTATGTACTTTGTTGCTGTTTCTCTAGTATTTTTTTCCTGTGGGTTTTTTTTTTCATATTACTGGGGGTGAGAGATTTGAGATTGCGATTTTTTTATGGATAGATATGTGGTGTATGGAAGCTCCAGTTGCTGATTTAATGAAACACTTGAGAATGGATGTGCTTTTTAAGAAATGGCAATGGTCTGGTGTAGGAAGACTAGTCAGAGAATAGTTTGAGAGTAACAGTTGTCCCCTCTGTTACTGGGACATGTAGTAATGCTCCTTTCTGCTGGCAGCTGCAAAAAAGGTACGCATCCTTTCCGATGTTGAAGAATCAGACAGTGACGCTGCTTCAGAGAAATCTGACAAAAGGAAGAAAAATATTGTATCTGATAGTGAGGAGGAGGAAGAAGAAGAAGAAGGAAAAGAGAATGCTGGGAAGAAAAAAGAAAAAGATCTGTTTGGCAGCGACAGTGAATCTGGAAATGAGCAAGAGTAAGTGCGAAAGAATATGAATTCTTTTGGGCTTGAAGACTGTGGGAGTGATGGTGAATGGAAAATGGATAAATTCCAACCAGAGAATGACTGTCCACCTTCATTGGTGGCACGAAGAGGAAGGTCAGTAGTAGGAGACAGAATGAAAGGGGTATCTTCACACAGTCATTAGAGATTTTGCAGAAAAGGCACATCTCATTGTTGAGTCCAAATAGATAAATGTTGGCTGTTACCTTCACAGGAACCTGATCGCAGATATATTTGGAGAATCTGGTGATGAGGAAGAGGAGGAATTTACGGTAAGTATTATTGTGGATGTCTCCTGTTCACTTGCTAGATCTGAAAAGAATGTATGTGCTGCATCAGGTCAGTTTTGGATCTGCCAGACCCACTGGGGTAGTCTTTGGGTTAAATAACATTTACAGCTCATCTTTTGGGAGAGTTGTTTGTGTGACAGTAGTCACAGGGGGCCTTGAAAAGACTCTGTTCATCTTGCTAGATCCTCTGAAGACTTACCTGAAGGTTTTTTAGTGTCAGGTACCTGCGTAGATGCTCAATTCTATGCAGATGATCCATACACCAATTTGCACTGTCTTTACCCATCAGGGTTTTAACCAGGAGGATTTGGAGGAAGAGAAAGGTGATGGAGACATGAAGGAGACAGCAGATGAATCGGACTCTGATGATAACATCAAAAGAGGGAAGCAGTAAGTCACTGTGTTGCATATTCCTTTCTTAATGCCAGATTTTGGTGAAAGGCCATTGTGGACCCTGGATGTTCCAGGTGTGCACATGTTGGGTATTACAGCAAGGTCTTCTGAGGGCCTCTGGGAGCCATTGGAGCCCTTTGCTAGTTTTGCGTTTTGCATACTGAGCGTAACTAATTATCTCACGGGGACCTTGAGACACAGTGTTTGTACACTACAGAAACACAAAATTACTTCCTACCAAGGACCAACAGCTCTGGTTATGTTTCAGCATGGACTTCATGTCAGATTTCGACATGATGCTGCAGCGGAAGAAGAGCATGAGTGGCAAGCGCAGGCGGAACCGCGACGGGGGAACTTTCATCAGTGATGCAGATGACGTGGTCAGTGCCATGATTGTGAAGATGAATGAAGCTGCTGAGGTGAGTTTTCCAGGCTCCAAAGACACCTTAAAATTCAGTTTCCTTCTATGGGCAAATCTTGTGATTATTAAGATACAAATATCTGGCTTGTATCCAGCAGGAGTGGTCTGTACACTATGGAAAGCTTTTAATGTGTGTATCACAATTTAGGTGTTATTTTGCTGTTCTAAATTAAAAGATTTATTCTGTTGAAATTTTTATAAAATACTAATTTTAAAAATTAAAATTAGTTAAGTTGCTTAACTTTGATCAGCTGAGATCAACTTCTATCAAAAGGGATATATAGGTGTTCTATAAACTACCTAGAAGTATATTAAATACTGAGAAAGGGCGTGTGCTTTAATTCCATTATACCATTACTGGCATGCGTCATACTTCGGTATTTGTTCCTGAGAAGAGCCCTTTTCGAAACTGACAGTGCTGTGGTAACGATGTCAGGGTAACAGATTCATGGGACATTCTCTCTTGGCAGCCTGCCTTTTTCAAGGAGAAATGTTTTAATATGTTACTGTGGAAGGTTTATTGGGATCTTGCCTTTTGTCAGGTGTCTTCTGTTTTGTTGGAGTAGCAATCAAATGAATAAACAGCACAACAAAACACATTAAAACCAATTGAGGGGTATACAGGACTTTAGAAAGAAGAGCTTTACAAATAGCAAAAAACAAAAAAATCTTGAGAGGGAGATCAGAAGGATAATGAGTTCAGAAAAATGGGGAGAGTGAGAAAGCAATCTGGAAGGCAACTGAAACTTCCTTGGGCTTGACGGGAAAGCCTTTCTTGGACAAGATGACAGCCAGATGTTTCAAATGAGGTGGTAAAGTTTGAAATAAGGGGGCAGGAAGAGGGAAGAGATGCATTAGAAGAGTCTTCTCCCTTGCAATAAAACAAACATTCCACAAAAAGAGCCTTCAGTGATTACGACAGCTGGACAGAAATCTGTTAACTGCAATGGGTGTTTTTGATGTGAGAGACAACTACTGAACAGATAGTGACCGTCAGGCCTTGGATGTAAAGTAATTTTGAAATTACAGAGGTGAAAATACATGTTCTTCCTTCCTTTGTTCTGGTTGGCTGTTCTTCGTTTTTTCAGGTGAGGCTTTGCTAACAAAGTGTTGAGTTACCCATGCACAGCATAGAGGACCTCCAGTTATTGTAGTCAATCTAAGTCATGAGGTGGAAAAAAAATGTAAATTTGGGGGCACTCTCCTGATGTGATGCTTTTGTGGGAAATATTGACTAACGTGATGACCCTTTTTTCAGAGAAATTATTGCATAATTGTTTGAGAGCTGTGGGATGGTGGGGCAGGGGACAAAGTTAGTATAATCCCGCCAAAGTTGCACTTCTGGTTTAATAGACTAGTCTTTTTCTTATAAGTGTTGCAAAGAATGAGAGTTGGCTGATTTCTTTCTTTAGTTAACTTGTGCTGATTCTTCAACTTTCTACAGGAGGATCGTCAGCTGAATACACAAAAGAAACCAGCACTAAAGAAATTAACTTTGCTACCAACTGTAGTTATGCATCTTAAAAAGTGAGTTGTCATTCTTTCAGTTAACTCTAACATTGGGGAATAGTCAGAATTTGTAAGATTTCATGGAGTTACACTACAGCTGTACTGAATATCGAGTAAAACACTTTTTAAATTCCAAGTAAATGCTGAAGCTAGGTGATCTCAAAAACCTAAAATTGTACATCATTTTCCCTCTTAATTTAACATGAAACAAACTCAAATGCATTATTTTCCTGAAGGAACATCACATCTTAAGATTTTGCTATATTACATGACTTCGGGGCTTCTCTTTAAACCTTTTAGGCAGGATCTCAAAGAAACTTTCATCGATAGTGGTGTTATGTCTGCCATCAAAGAGTGGCTTTCTCCTCTTCCAGACCGAAGTCTGCCCGCACTAAAGATAAGGGAGGAGCTTCTGAAGATCCTGCAAGAGGTTTGGAACTGACTTTTAACCATATTTGATTTGTGGCCTCTCTGTGGTTTTACAAACATGTGCTTTAGGGAAATGTTTGGTGATAAATGAACTGCAGCTGCTGCCAGTGGGCTGTGCAGTGAAACTCGCAAGGAGGCAACCTACACAACAGATGTGTAAAAGAATTCAGATGATTTGGCCCTGCCTGTATGTTTCAGGTTTATATGCAGATTTAAATGCATAAGAAGAGTTATTTGCTGTGCATCCCTGAATTTTCTTCCCTTGTGGTCCCTTCTCTTTTCCAGTCTGTTAAAATGGGCAGTGCACGGGAAGGCCCCTCACACTCAGTGTAGGTTTTCAGTGTCTGTAGCTAAGCTGATTGCTTGAGTGGCTTTGCCACGTAAGTTTTTCTCTTTATAGAATGAATGATTTGAAGGCAGTAGCACAATTTTGGGGTAATATAAGCTAAAGAGCATTTGGAGCAAAAAGTTCTAGAAAGCTACTTAATTTTGTGCATAAACTCAGATTTGCTGTAACCAAATTCTAGATTTAGGTGTTTGATATGTTATGGATGGATGATGTGGGTTTAAATCAGCCCCTGTCTGTTGCCCAGGCCTCTGGCAGCAGGCAGTCGCATTATTGAGTTGCCCAGCACCCCAAAAATCCACTGCCATTAGCAAGTTCTTTCATAATAGCTGATTCAGTCTATTATAAAATGAATTCTTTATTAATAGACACAAAACTAACAGACATAAGACTTAAGACAGACCGCTACTATACAGGGAAAAGATAAAAAAGAAAAAATCATACTAGTATTTACACACAGAATTAAAGGTACCATTAAAATTACAGCTAGCTGAGAAATAGTATAACTCAGGATTCATTGCTTCTTACTAACCAATTATCTTGATGGGGTACACATCAAAGTCCTTTCCCTCAATTTCTGGAAAAGTAATCTGGAGTTGGTCCCAGGCTCCAGGGAGAAATCTTCTCACACATCTCCGCGGAATGTGTAAGAGACTTCTGCCTCCGTAATAATTGTGTGAGTTTTTATAGACATAAGAACCGTGTCTTTTGGTCAAGAGTATTTCTTTCATCTCTTCTCACATTGCTTTCCAGACTAAGATGTTGATTCTTAGCTGGGTGTCTGAGCCCTTTTGGTGCCAGAGACACCCCATGCTGGGCTTGTGACCTGCCCAAGTTATCTCCTGCATATGCACTGGCTATCTGTGGTAGAGAGAGGGGGTAGACCTGTCTTGCCACAGATACTTTAAACAGTTCCTAGTGGGGCAATGAAAAACACTAATTTTTCCAAGCTTATTTAAGTGAAAGGTGAGTTTTGGTCTTTTTGCAAAGTTCAGTGACACCATTAATGTTCAGACATAATTTATTGCTATTTTCTGCATTTTCCTTTACTCTGCAGCTGCCCAGTGTGAGCCAAGAGACCCTGAAGCACAGTGGCATTGGACGGGCTGTGATGTACCTGTACAAACACCCCAAGGAGTCGAGACCGAACAAGGACATGGCCGGGAAGCTGATCAGTACGTAAACCTGCCTGTGCCTTGTCTGAGATTCATTGCACTGATGATGAATGGAACTTCTGTATCAGTTTCTGATGCGCTACTGTTGTGTGTAGAATAGATTCTGCAATGCAGGAACCTCACTGGTCTGTTCCATAACTTTGTAACGCTCTTAACAAACACTGTTAGGTTAACTTCTGCATGCACCTGTTTCATTCTTGTCTTAAACCAGAGAGAGGATGGCATCTGTTTTGCCCTGGTTCTCTCTTGGCTCATTTTTTTGGTCCAGATTTTGTTTATATGCTGCAAAGGCAGGAAGGCGCTGCCAGAGGACTGTTTATTCCTGGACCTTAGAGAGAACTTGGCTGACTGAGTGTTTACTACTCAACCAGCTGTAGTCCATGTGGAGTGCATTCCATCCAGAATGGGTGCAGACTGATGATAAACTTAGGTTCTTTAGGAACTTTTCTGGATATTTCTAAAATAGCGTTCCTGTGGTGTACAGGAGCAACTGACAGTGTGTATTCTGAGAGCTTGGAGACATTCTAAAAGAGCAGGCAACAGAGACTTTGGGGATGAAAGCTCTTGCTTTCTGTTCACAAGTCTAGTTTTCCATTAAATACTAAGGGCTCAAAAATCGTTTGGTTGAAAGGAAGTGTAAATACTTACCACAAACTTTCAAAGCTGTACTTTATCACCAGAGTGGTTTCAGAGAAACAAAGGCCTTGTCTTTGTTAACTAATTATTTTTTTAATAGATGAATGGTCTCGACCCATCTTTGGCCTTACCTCAAACTACAAAGGCATGACCAGAGAAGAGAGAGAACAGAGAGATTTGGAACAGATGCCTCATCGAAGGAAATTGAGCAGGTAGGAGTAGCAGACAGAAGCATGAAATCCTTCTTGCTTGGACTCCATCAAGAGAAACCAAGTGGCGTGTAAATACTAAAGGAAATAAAAGGGTAGTGAGTTATGGTCTCTCTTTTAATGCACTTGATTGTCTTTTAAAATTTCTTTCTCTTTGTATAGATGCCTATAAATATTTCTTTTTCTTGCAGCTCTGGCGGTCAGACTCCCCGCAGGGACCTGGAGAAAGTGTTAACAGGAGAGGAAAAGTAGGTTGGATTTTTTTTTTTTTTTTTTTTTTAATTGAGTGAAATACTTTGGTGGCACTACCACTATGGAACTTGTGTAGAGGTATTAGAGGCAGTGGTATGCAGTGTGTTTCAGAGGATAGCACACTGGGTGGCTTTACTTCTTTCTGGATACGATTTGTCCATAACAGTCACATCCTTTTTTTCTGTAGGGCTCTCAGGCCTGGGGACCCTGGGTTCTGTGCCCGTGCGAGGGTGCCAATGCCCTCCAACAAAGACTACGTGGTCAGGCCCAAGTGGAATGTGGAGATGGAGTCCTCCAGGGTAAGCACTGGCAGTGTCCTGGTGATTGTTCCTAAGCCTGGGGTTCTGTCACTGTAATCGCCATGGTTGTGGACAGTAAATTCTCCAATAAGTAGGCTGCTCTATGCTCATCACATGTTTTCACAGGAAAACATCTTCTCTGACCAAAAAGTGATTTTTGAGTTAACTTTTCTAGAATTTCTCTCTCAGGTGAGAATCTGATTTACAGGCCTCTTGCTTTAAAGCATTTTGAGCTAAAGCTGCAGTCCAGTACTTGTGTCACTGCACTGATGTTCTTATACCTCTTCTAGCTTTTGCATCATGTTCTGATAATGCTCCAGTTTGAGAAACCTTTGAGGTTTTGGTAAACATGAACAGCTTCAGTGGAGGCCTTTATGTTGCTTTATGTGTTCATCCATCTACTCATACAGTTTCATCTAAATGGGGTATACATGGTAGAATATGTGTAAATGGAAGAAGTAACAATTGCTGTGCTGTCTGCTGTTCTCTCTTCTTCTGTCCATTAATTGAGATGTTGTTTCTAGCCCGGGACTATTAAGAGAGGTATTAGTCGCTTGGAAAAGCACAAGAGACGGTTTGCTGAACAGAAACGACTCAGCAAAGTGCATCGGGCCATCAAGTTCAGCATTGAAGGCAACAGGATGCCCCTGTAGCCATACCACTGCCTTCCCAAGTTGGAGAGGTATCCCTCGAGGGAGGTGTGAACAGTGCATGTGCTCCAGCTGTTGGCAGTTTGCACATGCAGGACAGGAGTGTGTACACCCTAACTTAAACCTGGAAAACTCTCCTTGAATTCTCTCGTGTCTGTACTGAGACCTACAAGGGAACATGTACAGGAGAAAACAGGCTCTAGCACATGATATCTGCCACGGCTCCTGCCTGCACAGCTTCAGGGTACCCGAATGACAGGAGTTCAGTGAAAATACCTGTGCTCAAAACCAGTTTTGCACTACCTGTGGTTTTGAATGCTGTTTTGACACAATTAGGTTTTCCAGGTTCACCTGAAGCGACACACGGGAATTCTTAGCCCTTGGTACAGGACCTCGTGTCACTGCATGCCGGCGTCCGTGGCTGACCTCTGACTGGGGCACAATGAGGTGTTTTCACACCTGCTCATTCAAGGAAGTAGAATGATGTGAGACAGTAGGGGTGGTTGATGGGAGGTACAGAATGAGACCAGGGGGAGAAGAATCCTCTGCTGTGAGTGTGGGTTGGGAGAACATGCTTCAGTCTGGGAATTGTTTTGACAATTCCTGGACTGCATTTCAGTGCTGTGAGCAGGGCTGCCACAGCAGCTAACAGTGACAGGAAGCGGTGAGCACAAGTCATAGATAACTGTTGAGTTTAAGCATCATATTTATTTGTTTTTAAAAAAATATTTTCTTAAACATCACTGTGAAATTTTAACTATAATTTCATTGAATAGTGAACAGTTTTATGAATAAAGCTTATTTAAAATCAGCGTGTCAGGAGCACCTTCCTTAGCCATGGGAACAAGTTTCTAATGGATGTGTTTTTCAGATACTAAGTAGCATGTTCTGGATATCACTGTTTCTCCCAAACTTAAAGGTGTCATGTTTCCATCACTTTCTGTTTCTGTTGTCTAGTTTAGCAAAATTGCTTTCTAGGAAGCACTGGCTATGGCTTGGAAGGTCTTCAGTGGTGTGTCAGCACAGCATCGCTGTATTAACCTGTGCAGAATAACTGTTGCACCACCTGGTTTTCATTTGCAGTTCAAATACAGAAATGAAAGGCAGTAACTTCTAATAGCTTGTATGGTCAGTTTAGGCATTTCTTTTTGCTACTCCCTGCACTGCCTTTGTCCAGTAATCTCTTGCTTTCTCAATACTAACCCCTGACCTTTAAAATAAATGGCAGTGTGGAATTGATGTGTCAGCCTCAGTCACAGTGTATCCGTGTCTGACTCTCCTGCAGGAAGCCCCAGAGGGGTGACACTGGTGCACTGTGGTTCTGACACAGCTCCCGCCAATAGATACAAAACTTCCAAATTATATCCAGCTACACAGTGATTGACTCTGCACTGTGATGGCTGAGTGCCACTGCCTCCACCTGGGCCCTGCAGATACTGGGGGAAGCGTTTTCCCCCTCTGGGAAGAAAACAGAAACCAGCTGGGCCCAGGGGCTCCCCCAGCTCCTTGCCTGGGTGCAACCTCGCATGCGCTGCTTACCTTGGACCTCTGGGGCGTCTGCTTTTTTTCAGTGGTAATTATTAGTTTTATTTTTAAGTTCCAGGGGACCTCTAAGAAAGGGGTGAGTCGACTGGACAAACAGATGCGGAAATTCACAGATATCAGGAAAAAAAGCAGATCGGCCCATGCAGTGAAAATCAGCATTGAGGGCAATAAGATGCCATTGTGACCCTTCACAGAATGCCCCATGAGCTCTGCTGTAAGACAATAAACCCACAGACTCTCTGGAGACCTTTAAATTTTTTAACTTGTTTGGGGTGGGTTTGGTTTTTTGGTTTGTTTTTTTAAGTGAATCCTTAAATTGCTGGTTCAGGTTCTGGTAGAAGATGTTGTCCGAGGACTGTGAATATGGGGACTCCTTTCTCCTGTTTGTATTTAAACTGGCCCTGTTGTGTCCTGTGTACAGATCATGTGTTTGTTGTATTGCAACACCTTAAAAAATAAAACATCTGGGTTTTTTTGGGAGGGGACTGCCTGTTTATTGCTCAGAAGAAGGTATTCACAGATCACCTGGGATATGGAAAAACTGAGGGGTTAATTTTTTGGTGGAATTGGTCCACTTTCTCTTTATTCATTGCTTTATTAATCAGTTGTATCTCTGGAGATCTGCATTTATTGCTTTTGATTTAGAAATATTGACCACCTTCCATGCAAAAGATTTTCTTTTCATGAAGACTAATGTAAAGTTCAGGAGAAAGCCACCAGATTGACCACTTAAAATTCCAGCAGCTTCCAGCAGCTTCCAGGTAAAATGTCCCTGTAGCTTACCAGTGACTTTGGAAAAGTTTATTTTGCCAGTGGGAAGGAGAGTGTTTTTGTGTTAGGGGGGGATAATGCTGCTTCTTTGTTCCTGCTGCTACAGAATGACAACAGAGTATTAGCTGGTACTGGGAGTTTTTTGTCTCTACCTCTGAAAATGGCTGTCTTTGCTGAGCTTGCCTCCAAGAAGAGGACTCTTGCACATGTAATTGGCAGTTGGTATTTTCTCAGTAAAGAAGTCTCCTTTGTGCCAGAGGAGCAGAGCCTTTTTGCTGTAATGAGTAATCTGTAATTCTGGGGATCGTGGTGGTGGCTGAGTTACTGCTGGGACCAGTCATGGAGAGATTGCAAGTGTGTGGAGGGTCACGTTAAATTTGCCCCTGTGGGAGTGGAGGGAGTGACAGTAACAGAGTTGTGTGCTGGGACATCAGCTTGAAGCAAGAACTGAAAGAAGAACACCTGTGCTGGCTGGGGCACTAAAGAGCTCTGCTCCTGCTTTCTCCAGGTATGTGTATAATGCAGTAACCACCTCAGGTGTGTGTTTTTAGTGTGCTGAGCCCTTCAGGGGTTTAGAGTTTGGGGTTTTGTTTCATTTTAATTAATTTCTTGAAAGCCAGGACATTCTTTACTGCTGGGGGCTACTTCTAAATCCTAAGAGACATTTCCCTGAAGTACTGAACCTGGTGGTCTTGTGCAATGCCTAATACAAATTCTTCCAGTCAAAATTAATTGTAATAGCTCAGCACTGCTTGTTGTCTGAAGAAAACAAAGGTTCTGTTGTGGAACAGTAAGAATGGACTCTCACAAGTGCTGGGGGTTTGTAATCATAATGTCATAGTTGTAAGAAAGGGTCACAAAATCAAAACTTTTGATGTGAAACACAAAGATCAACTGTTCAGAATTCTACCACAAAATCTTTTTTATCCTCCTGCAGCTAGGTCGGTTCCTGCTCAGTTTATACACAATTCCATACAGACATTGGTTTTTGTACTGAAAAGCGTCTGTAGTTCAGTAAACTGATTTGTATTCAAGGTTGTATTTGGTGCCAGAACAGGCAGCTCCCTCCCTGTGTTCAGCACTGTCTTGTGTCAGACACTGTTAGCACAACTGCACTTCCTTCGGTGAGCGCTGAATTCACACAGGCCGTGGGCCTGTCTGCGGTAACACAGGTAGGCTTGAGACATGGAAAAGTGCTTTCTTTCTCTAAAACAAATCTTGCCCATTCACATTAAGAAGAGTTATCTCCTCCTTTGTTACTTGCAAATAGTTCGCTATTATACTCAAGGACTTTTCTCAGAGATACTTAAATGAGCAATTAATGCATTTCAAAATTTCTTTGAGGGTTGATTTTACACCATTAGGAATGGGAGCAGGCATAGTCTCATAGGCTGAAACACTGTGATACCAGAATTGCTCCTGTTGTTAGAGGTGGTATTAAGAAAAGTCAATGGAAAAGTTTTCCGAATCTGCTACACTTTCAACCACCTCTTTGATCCAGGGGATGTAGTTGGCTACTCTAGTGTATACGCCGTATTTCCCTTGCTCGGCACAGCCCTCGCCCCAGCTGACGATGCCCAGGAGGAACCAGGTATTGCGGTAGGATACAGTGAAGGGCCCCCCGCTGTCGCCCTTGCAGGCGTCGGCGGTGGCCGTGCTGTGCCCCGCGCAGAACATGCTGTCGGTGAGCAGCCTGTCCATGGCCTGCTGGCAGCGCTCCAGGCCCACGATGGGCAGCCGCACCTTCATGAGGAAGCGCAGGGTGGGGCCCCTCTCGTGTGTGGCTCCCCAGCCGCTGACCATCCCCACCGTCCCCTCTTCGGAGAGCAGTGCAGCCAGGCCAGGGCTGGGCAGGCAGATGGGAATCACGTACTCGTTCAAAACAGCAGCACTGCTCAAGTAGAGCAGGGCAATGTCACCGTTGTAGTTGTCGGAATTGTAATGTGGGTGTGTCCAGCTCCGTTCCACAGCGATCTTCTGTTCCTTGAATTCTCTCCGGTATTTGTCAAAGTCTCCTGCAGTCAGGACAAGTTAAAACATTAAGCACACTGAACAGCCTCGGTGATAGTGTCACAGGGAACAGGAAGGATAGGGGGTTATAATGCTTTGATCTTTTGTTCCAAGGTGGGACAGCCCAAACCAAATCCTGCTTGTGACAATGATTGCTGATGCTGCAGCTGTGATCTGGAGTCCAAACTATCCAGGTGCCCTTTAGAGGCAGGACAGAGCTGGAGCCTGGATGCTGACACACCAACAGCGATTACTTATTTCCCATAAACACTGTCAGTTGTTTTTAGTAAGCACTGCTGTGGCTAAACTTCCATCTTTTCCCCTCAGGAACATGACATCAGCATTAAGCTGCAGCTGGACCTGAGACTGGAGAATTGTTTCCTGTCAGGTGCCCAGTGCTGGAATGCTGTTTGTTCCTATGCCTCCTTCTCCGCAAGGGTTCAAGCACAAAATTGTGTTTGCAGCATTCCTGCTGCAAAGGGTCCAGTTCCTGTGGCTGGAGCTGGCAAGAGGAGCTTTATGCTCTGAGGCAGTTACAGGCTTAGTGGAAGAGGCAGCACAGGAGGAAACTATTCTTAAGGCTAATTGAAACCCAAAATGGCCTTGATAACAGACTATCACCTGCAGGAACTCTTCATCCTGAAGTGTCCCCGAGATGGGCACGGTCTCTGCACAGTGAGTTTGCCAGAATGGGTCTGTGCTTCATGCTCCCAGGTTCTCAGTGAAAACAAAAGGGACCAGCTGCAGCCCCTCGGCATTCACATGGTGCCAAGGCCGTGATGCTTTCCCTAAATCCCAGAGAGGCTGTCTCGGCCCTGCCTTGCTGTGTCACACAAAGCGCAGCTGCACTCAGAGGTGCCCGTGCTCACCCAGGGTGACGTGCTGGGGGCTGACGAGGTCGAGGCAGTGCGCGGCCGTGAGCACCCAGCGCCGGCCGATGAGGCTCCCGCCGCAGAACCCGCCGTCCCGGCTGTTCCGGAGCAGCACCTGCGGGAGGGGAGAGGCGGAACCCGGCACCAGCGCGGGGCCGGGCTCTCGCACACAGTGTCGGCTGCAGGCCCGACCCTGTGTAAGGAACGCGGCTGGTGGGAACGACCGGCACACCAAGCACAGGTGGGGTGAAAACAGTAACAAAATGATTGCACTGCTGGGACAAGGGAGCAGAGTATGATAAGGAACTAAGCTTGACAAACTCAAATCGACTGCCTGCTGCAGTGGCTGGTATTCTTCTGAAGGAACGACTGATTTTTTTTCATGTGGTTTGAAAAGTTTTGGGGGCTGGGGACAGAACCACAAGCTGTAATTCATTGGGACTCTGATAATCAAATTTGTAATCATCTACACAGTAGAAAATCGAGAAGTTAAAACATGTCGCTCTGTGTTTGATGTCCGTCTTGTCTCTTCAAAGTTATAAGCTCCATCAATGCCTCAGCATCTCCTCAGTTAAACTCTGCAGACCTCTTAATTCATGTGTTAAACTGAAGAAAAAGCTTAAATGTTGGTACTCTGCACCTCCAGTGAAGTTAACAATCAAAGAGTGGAAAGAGGTGTGACACAGTCTGGCCTCCTACCACGGTCCAGCTCCTGGAGTAATGTCTTGTTTTACATGACCCATTTTGATGTAATTCTATGTACTATTGAAACTTTCAATTCTGTTCAGTAGTGATAGAAATTAACACTATAAAGTAGCAAAGAACAATTACCATAAAATGCTGTCTTAGGTTATGAAAAACTAGAATGCAAAGGGTTTACAAAAAAAATACACACACACATACACACACACATATACAAGATTAAATTACAAATTACCTGCTGTAATGAAAACTTAAAACTTCCTCAACTACCTTGATGACACTTCATTTCAAGAAGAAAATGTATAGGTTGGGCAGCATTCAAACAACATTCCCATCTAACAACTCAGAATCAGGCTATAACATGGTGGAAACCCCTGAAATTGGCAAATAGTGGCATTTTCACTTGTTGAAGTGCACAATGCATGCATGGTCCACCTAGGCTCAGCCTCTGATTTTTCTACCTGTAAATACCTCCTGACATCTGGAATTGGGAAATCCAGTTGTATGACAGCAGTGAAACAGACTGATGGTAACATGAGGGGTTTTTTTAGATCAGAATTTCTGTGCACAAGCCCCCACACAGCACTAAGACACTGACCAAACAGAGACAATAGAGTGAAAATTAGTAACAAATAAAGACATACACAAAAAATGCCCCAAACCATGATTTAAAATCCAAAACAAGACAATGGAAACAAACACTTCAGTTGTCCCTGTTTGCCACATGCACCTTTTGGCCCTCAGTTTTACCTCCCTTATTGTAACATCTGTGAACAGCTCAACTTTCTAAGGAATCTCAGCTGGCCATGGAACCTGCCGTGAGAAAACCACCAGCCTTCCAAAAGGAGGCAAAGCCTGGCTTTTCCCCAAGGACATGCAGACGCAACCTGAATGACAGCATGGAAGATCTGACTGACTTAAGAGAGAGGGTATTAACATTCCAATCCAAAAGCAAGATAGGGGAAGAATGATAAAGGTATTTAAGGCCTCTATCATCAAAAAGCCCTGCAAAGGATTGAGAAATACATGTGGTTCCATTGCTCTTGACCTGAACAAACAACTTTATAATGGCTTGATGAGCTCTGCTCCTCCTGATGGACCCAGTGATGACAAAGTAAAAAAGCATTTAGGTGTGGTGTTTATGGTGAGACTGGAAGTAAAGTATTACCTGCCAGGGGCAATGTCCACGATGACACAGTGTTCCTCCCGTTACCCTGGAGTCATACTGCCCCAAAGTAGAGCCAGTGTTTCTCTGGGAGGGCTGAGGGGTGGGCTGAGGTGTGTCCAGAACATCTCCCCAGTCACTGCTCTGATGCAGCCCCTCATTCCCACGTTGAACAGCCCCTGTTCCGTTCCAGCCAGAGCCCTTCCCTTGTTGGCTTTGCCCTGTAGCATTTCCCACTGTTCCTTCCCACTTGGCCGCAGGTGCTGTGGTCTCGTTCTGCCCTGCAGGACCCTGGGTTGGCTCACCCTGGGCAGCCGGGGCTTCCCTGGGCCTGCCAGGCCTGGCGGTCTCCTCCACTGCCTTGTGGTGCTTAGGGACATCCAGCTCTTGCCCCGCAGCACTGTCCCACAGTGGCTTCTGGCTCACAGAGCCCACCAGTGTCTTGTTCCAGCTGAAAACATCTGCCATCCCCGTTTGTCCAGTGTCATCCTTTCTGCACGCGCTCTGTCCAAATGCATCCTTTAAAGTATCATTTTCCCCAGCATCACTGTGTTCCAGCTCTGTCTGCCTAACTGTGCCCTCTGTGCTCCCATTCCACTTGGGCACAACATCCCTGCGGAGCCATTCTGGCCCCAGCTGCTGTTTGTCCAGAGCCCACCTGGCTGTGATCAGGCCACAGGGAAACGGTGCTGGAGGGAGGAATGACAGAAACAAAGACCTGAGATTAGGGTACGTGGTGTTGTGTTGAACTCAACGCAGTGCTTTTCCTGTCCAAGTATGGGACTCAACCTTCCAGTACAGCCCAGGAACAACTCTGACATCGTGATGTTCGACAGCCCAATGGCCACCACCCGACTGAGGTGTTGCAGAGCTCATTGCCCAGAAATGGGCCGTGGCTGTGCCTTCTCTGAGCCACCAGCGTCAGCCAGGAGCAGCCTGCCCAGGGCCCTCTTCAGGACAGAACGCAAACCTGCGCTCCCTTCCTGCCATAACAGCCAGTTTTAAAGCCCCTGGCCTGTCCCCTCAGCACTTCACCATCCATTCAGCCTGTGTGGATGCAGAAGGAACAGTCCCAGAGCTGACTGTCCTGCTGCTCCTTGACCAAGTACATGCTCAAAGGGGCACTGGATTACAGACACCTGATAGAGAGGAACCGTAACACTTAAAAGAGATAGACATTATAAATAAGACAGATACACTTTTCATACACTAAGTGTAAGCTGAAGTAGCTGCAGCATCTGCAGCTCTTCTGCAATTAGCGAAGGAGAAGTCGCTGCCTGCCAACCTGCCCTTTGCCTGAGGTAACCCGAGCCGCCCCTGCTTTACCTGCCTGCACGCATCTCTTCCCATCCTCGTGCAGCGCGTAGTCCCTGGCGCAGGAACACACCACGTGCAAGGCGCTGTCGTCGTCCCTGCAGTACTGCCAGCAGCCGCCGTTCTTGTACCAGCACTCCAACCTTTCTGCCAGGAAAACACCGGCACCGCGGTCACAGCTCCGCACGGGCTCCGGGCAGCTCCCAGAGCTACCACTGCGTAAGTAGGAAAACATCTGCCGGAATCTCCCAGGGAAACAGAAGGAACCACCTCTTACAGTTCCAGAAACCCACGCTGAGTTGCAGTAAACCAGACTTTATGTTTGTTGTTCTGTTTCGACTATTTTCCTCCTATTTGCCAACTCTGCCCTGAGGCCACAGCTGGGCTCAGGGCCTTTCTGCCTGTGGATCAGGGGGAAGAAAAGGCCGAGAAGAGCAAACATTTCTAAATACACCTGGTTTTGATCCATCTGCAAACCTTGTCTTTTATATCAAGGCAGGCTTAAAGCACAGGGCATTTTAGGAGTGGGGGAGCGGGGTGGCAATTCTCTGAGAAATTGACTGAGATTTTTATTCATTATTACATTAAAAATAATCATGTTTAACTGCTTCACTGTACAGAGAAAAATTTGACACTTGGAGGAAAAAATTACTCATGATTCATAGCTTCCACATTAGTTTGGCTTTTGCTACTATTTCATGCCTCAGTTTGCAAACTGGATACAGCCTTTCAGAGGATCAAAAATCTGTCAAGAGAAGGCAGTTTTTCTTCTTCCTTTCCCATTATTCATATATTACAACATAAATATAATAAATTTTTTTGCTTACAGCAGGCTTTTTCTCATTTGTTTGATGATTGACTCAATAAAAGAGCCTCACCATGACTGATCTCAAGTGTAAACATCTATGGCAGGAGTTACTAGAGTTGTTATCCCTCTAAAGTGATAAAAAGGGGTAATTCTCTGTCATTTCTTGAAAGCAGATGGGAGATGTCCACATGCCATCCTTCCTTCAGAATGAGTGTCAGTGTGTCTGCTCCTGTACTCACCTGTTTCACAGTTGTGTCCTCCAAATCTGGGGGGGCAGATGCAAAAGTAACTGTAGTGTCTTATTTTGCATACTCCACCATTGTTACAGGGATTTGTACTACATGGATTTAAACCTATGGAGAAGAAACAACTCCAGGAATTAAGAGAAATCTGGCTCTAAATTGCTACATAATTCTTTGTACCCAAGAGGCACACAAGAGATACATTTTCTAAAAATTCCTTTTTTACCTACCTTTGTAATTGAACCAAAATTCCATCTGCAAGAAGAAATCACAAATGAAGAGAAGTCATGAACGGTCACATTGATTTCTGAAGATATAATTTAGAAAACTTTTTTTTTAGGGCCCATGTAGACTGACATTTTGATTAGAGCCATGAATACACTCTCAGAGATCATCAGATCTCCTGATCAGCACCATGCCACTTGCTTTTGTTTGCACCATGGACCAGCCCCAGAGTGCACAAACTGGGCTGTCCTGGAACCAAAATTAAACTGAAAGCTCAGGTCCATAAACGCTTTAGGAATTTCAAGTGGCACCATCACCACCTGCCCCCTGCCATGTGTCAGTGCAAGGCCTCAGCACCAGAGCCTTGCTCTGAAGAGCCACTGCCCCTGCACTGCTCTGCCTGCTGAGGAGACATCAGCTGGCACCTCGGGCTGGATCCAAGGGAGCTCAGGCCCCTCTGTGTGATACCCCTGAGCAGAAGGCCCTGGCAGAATGCCCCAGCCCTGCTCCCAGCAGGATGCTATCAGGCCCTTGGGAGCAGGATACCCCTCCTTTGTATTTGGAGGGTCTGATCAAGCAAGTGACCTCTGAAAATGTCCCAGTCACGTTGCTGGATTGATGCTCACACAGAACAGGGTTTAGATACTTTCAAGGAATTGTGTTTAACATTTACACAACAAACTGAGCACTCAACAAAGTGAAATCTCACAGGTGCTTTGAACGACCTACCCTGAAGGGACTCAAGCTGCAGAGTCCGTAGGCACACACCTACCAAAGCCACACCAGATGGCTTGGGAAGGATTATTTACAGCCCACTGCTAATTTCCCAGGTTTCTCACCGTTTTCTCCTGTGAATGGAAGATCTCCTTAGCCTCCTCAAATGAACACTTTTCCTCATTGCATTCTCTCTCCAGGTTCCCTGGGCGGATCTCTTCTAGGAAGTGGTTGGCACGTTTATGGACTCGCAGCACCTCATGGGCTTTGTCTTTTCTTATAAACACTAGAAGAGCAAAATTGAACAGTTGGTTCAGGAAGACAAAGCAGCAGCATAGTTACAGTCACAGTCCGACAGGTATTCAATGGGCTGGTATAAATAGGGAGAGTGGAAATTTACACAAACAGCCTAAAGGAAAATAAAACTAGCCTGTGTTCCAGCAAAAGATATCAGTAGCTTAAGCTTCCTTTCAGTGAATCAAAAGAGCCACTACTGAGACCTGCAGATAAATGCAGAAATAATTTTTTATTCCACAAGACTCTTGAGTATTGCAGCTTCTTCTGTGGAGGATGGATATATTTTTCTGCTTAGCTGTCTTGATTCACAGCAATTATTAGTCTGATATTTGGTAATGGAGACCCAGAGTTTTCCAGGTGCTACTGTGGCCACAACAGGACAGATACCAATCCTCCATTAAGAGAAATATTAAAGTGTCAGATTTGTACTTACACTTAGTTGATCTCAGCCTCACGTCACTGCACTACCTGCCCTCCTCCTGCGGTGCCTGCAGCTGCTACGGCTGCCAAGCTAAGGGAGGAATGGCCCAAGGAGGGAATAGGGCAGTGAGGTCCCACCCGCACCCCCCTGCTGCTTCTGGAGGTTTTTGCCTTTTTGTTACATCTCCAGAAGCGTGGCCCCTTATCCAAAGCCCACTCAGCAGATGGAGAGGCTGCTGCTACCAGTGTTCTGAGGTGAAAGCTCAGGCTGTAATCCCCACAAAGCCCACTCAAATTCACATAGCAGTGTACCTAACAGTGCTCCATTTTCCAAGTCATGGGGCAGTGCCCTGGAAAAGTCAAACACTTGGACAAAGAACCCAGTTCTGGAGATGGACTGTGAAAACACACATTTCTATGTAGTTGCAGGAACAGTATCTACAGCAATGCCTGAAATTCTAGAATGATATTAAATTGCCTCATTTCTAGGCAATTAATAACAGCCCACAAAAACTCTTTGTGGAGAAAGGCTTTGGACAGATCCTGCTGTCTGGTAACAGAGAAAATGTCTTTCATGTACATGAGTGAAATTTCCCTTCACCATCCCTTGTGTTCTGGGATCACCTCAGAGGATTTTCCTGCTCTAAGTAGGTGTCCCACACCGAGGAGATGCCTGTGGTGAGCCTTCTGGTGTGCAGACACACTGCCAGCTCTGCTCTTCCTCTGCTGCAAAGACAGCCACCATGATCCCCAAGATCCTGTACACTCCTGTGCCTGTTCTACAGCTCTCTGAAGCCATTTCCAAACCTTGTGTAGTACAGTCAACACAAGGGCCAAGAACACGTGTTGAGAGTGCCTCATTTTAGCTTCCCAAATTGGAAATCTTTGCCATGCAAAATCCATTATGATTTTGGGTTCAATATCACAAGGACAGTATTTTTCAACAGGGGAGTGGGCTAAGTAGAAAGCTAAGAAAGGCTGATTTCTCTTGGAAATATGTATGTATGAATATTTCTTCTCTTGTGAATTTCAGGAAGTGTTTCTTCAGTCCACAGGAATTTGTGTTCAGAACAGGAATGTAGTTTCAGTTTAAATGCTGAAATTGCCACCAGTTAAAAAGGTAACTCAGAAGTACTACCTGAATATGAAAATGGGCAGCTGCTGTTGATGGAGCACATCAGCAGGAGAAATATCCCAAGTAAGGAGCTGATCCCCATGTCAGTGAGCATTCAGAACACTCCGACTTCCTTCAGAGGGAAAAGAAGAATCAAGTCAGTATGTTGTAACAAACCCAGCCGGCAACAAAGATGAAGTAGAAGCAAAAGGACAAGAGCAGGGACAAAGAAATCAAAATCTCCCCAGTTCATTCTGACCTCGTGTCCCTTGTTTCTCCAGGCCACCGCAGCAGGAATCCCCCCAGGCAGAGGCTGAGCCAGCCCAGGCTGTGGCGAAGGGTCTGAGCCAGAGCCCCCAGGGAAAAGCCACGGGAAGCGTGGGAGTGCAGGGGCCAGAGCCCAGAGGAGCAGGGGCCGCTCCCAGCCACAGCCCAGGCCCCACTGGGCTGCATCTCGTGCTGGGGACAGATGCACAAGCAGCCACGAGCTCTAGCAGCCCCGGCAGTTCCTGCAGCCACTGTGCAATTCCTGATGGTCCCGGCAAGCAAGATCATCCACACCAACCCCCACCAGGCACCAACCACCACATACCTGGGAGTCACAGGTACAAGACAGAAGTTTGGATTTCTTGGCATTACCTTCCCTCGCTGAATGATTTACCAGAATTCGAAAGCACAAACTTCTCTGCTACCTGCAGCATCTTTTCAAAAACACAGGATCCAGAGACAGTTCAGCTTACACAGAACCATGCAATTATACTCACTTTTTCTTTTTTTTTTTTTAGGGGAAGACAGGAAAGAGATTTCGATGTACACCAGGAACAGCCATGAGGTCAAGAGGTTGATCATTAACTCGTCACAAATATTGACAGAGGAGAGACTACCTGGATTCTATGAAACACATTAGAAACCCAAAATCAGAAGAAAATTGCATGCATGTTTCCACATATACACAGGTGCATTAAAAAGAGAATTCAAAAGGTCTTTAAAAATATCCTTCAGTAATAAAAGCCACCTTTTGCAACAAATTCATTCAGGAAAATGTGGAAATTTTGAGAGCAGATTTCTGACACTCCATCACCTTTCAGCAAGTAAGACCAACTGATTTGGTAAACACACAAGCTGCTCCATAAACCTCTGCTGAAATATGCAGAACTGGGAGTGTGCAGGAGGATTCACAGCAGTCACCTGCAGGCAGGCACATATTGCCCTGTCACAGTCACAGCCACTCCTGACACTACAATTTCCAGTGTGTCTCCGATCTGTGTTTTACCGGCTTTGAACACAATCATGTTTTCCCTGTTAGTCAGTGTTACAGGTTCCCTCTTCCCAGTCTGGTGGGAAGGCTGCTGTTCAAAGCATTATTCTTTAACATCCGTCCATCCCTAAATCCTGTCCCAAGGCAAAAAGGGGAGGAGAAGAGACAGAGCCAGCAAGTGACAGAAACCCTGGGCTTGACTGCTTCTTCTTCAGTGCACGACTCAACAACCTCACTTGGGTAATAAGCAAAGAGGCAGCTCCTGAGGGAACAACTTCACAAATTTAAGAGGTATTAAGCCTCCTTGCTGATACCATATTAAATTTCTTACAAACCCTAATAAAATTTTGTTGTACCCGGGGGTTTTTTGTTTAACAGTCTCATCACATGAGCAGACTGAAGTTCCTCACTGATCCAAAACATGCATCCAAGCCCATCAAGATGCTGGAAATCACTATAGCAGAGATAGTTTTCCTTTTCCTTTCTACAAGATCAATTATGTTTAACAAGTCTCAAGTACTAAGATGAGAAACAAGTATAAATTGTGATATTAAACTTCACTCGGACTTCACTACTTCCTATGGACTTACTGGTGCTGTATGTCTATTTTATTTACTGATATACACGCAGACAGAGATGCAAACAAACACATATTTATCAGAAAAAGCATCAGCAATGCTAACACAGCCTGCAGCATTCACCAGAACAGGAATGAACAGAAGTGTTTGCTTGCCTTGCTAATTAGAAGAGAATTACAGACCTCATGATAAATAGAGCCTGCAAAAGCTTGGAATTAAAGTTCGTTGTTTTGGGTCTTTTTATGAATAACACTTGTCATGGGTTAGCACAGCTTGGAGTTTTAGTTTAGAAAAAAAAATTCCACCAGCCACGGAAGTGATGTTTTTTGCAAGGGGCTGTTGTAACTTCCTCCAGACCTGATAGAACTAATCAATTGGCTAATTTGAATATTGACAACTCTGTTAAGCCACTTAAGAAGCTGGACACGCCTCTGTAAAAACCACATTTTAATACAAATAAGTCCGGGAATCGCTCTCTTGCTTCCGGCCCTTGGGCAGGTATCTGGGGGCCCGCTGGGCCCGGCGGGGCTGGGCCATGGCCTGTGGCTCTGTGGGGGCCGGCCTCTCTCAGCACAGCTTGGCCAGGCCATGGCCGTGCTCCTGCACACCGGCCCTGCTCCGTCAGAGCAGCCTCGTGGCTCTGTGCAGGCCGGCCTCTCTCAGCACAGCTTGGCCAGGCCGTGGCCGTGCTCCTGCACACCAGCCCTGCTCCGTCAGAGCAGCCCCGTGGCTCTGTGCAGGCCGGGCCCTCTCAGCACAGCTTGGCCAGGCCGTGGCTTTCTCCTGCACACCGGCCCTGCTCCGTCAGAGCAGCCCCGTGGCTCTGTGCAGGCCGGGCCCCCAGAGCGGCTTGGCCAGGCCGTGGCCGTGCTCCTGCACACCGGCCCTGCTCCATTAGCTGTAAGTTGAGGGAAGGGACTCACACATGGCAAGCAAAGAACCACCGCGGGCGGCTGTTGTGCTGTGACATTGAAGCCACGAGAAGACTGTTTCTTGTGGAGAAGCCCCATAGCATGGGCAAAGGAGACTCCTCTCCCTAAGTGAACTGATGAAAGACTATTATAGAGGTGGTAAACTGACCGAAATAATCCCAAGTTTGTGTCTTTATGTTGTAAATGGGAGGAGGGAGGAGGATGGGGGGAGCAGAAGTGTTCTGAAGGTTTATTCTGACCCTTATTACTCCTTTTTTCTTTAAGTTCTGTTAATAAACTTCTTTATATGCTTTAAAGTTTGGAGCCTGCTTTGCAATTCCTCCTAAATCTTATCTCACAGAAGATAAAAAATGCCAACAGAATCACTACACTTAATTGGTGTTTCTGCCCAGTTACGAACAGAACCCGCTACAACGCTCATGAGAGTTCCCATTCCCTTTTAAGGAAGTTCGGGAGGGTAAAATCAGGCATCAAGCGTGCAAAGAATGGAAAATACAGAAAAGTTCCAGTCACCTGTTGAATCAACAATCTGTGAAAAGATGTGAAGAACTGGAGGTAATAATGATATAATAAAAATTTCACTGGGTTGAAAGAAAAATTATACAAATACAGAGCAAACCAAAACAGTTACTGTGGGTAATACACTACAGCTGAAATGATAGAACTGCATCTCTAGGGTTATTTGCAAAACACTTTTCTCTGTCCCCTCCTGCCTCCACCCCAACCAGATCGGACATTTTACACCTCAAAGATGGAGCTGTCTGACCATGGACAACCTTATTTTCAACAATGCTGTACAATATTGTATGTTGTATTGATGTACAACATCTCAGCTAACAGATGATTTTTTCTTGCCTGTAAGGCCCCAGTAGGACCAGGCCACAAATAAACAACATAATCTGCAACAAACCAATGTAAACAAAAAAAAAAAGGAGGAAAAAAAAATAGATACCAAGGAAAACAGCACACAAGGTTAACGCATATTCAATATTTAATACTGAAGATCTGACAGTACATTACACTGCATACTGTCACTAGCACAGAGCCACAACATTCCAGACCCCAGATCAGAATCAACCCTTCAAAGGAGCTGACATATCTATGTGGTGCTGGATCCACTCAAGGTACTGACTAACTTTGGTGTAGACTCCAAATTTCTCCCTTCTTCCACAGCCTTCACCCCAGCTCACCAGTCCTACCAAAAACCAAGTATCCTTGTATCTAGTGAACATGGGGCCCCCGCTGTCCCCACTGCAGGAATCCTTCCTGTCTGCCAGGCTCCCAGCACACAGCATGTTGTCAGAGACAGGGAAGCTCATGGCCTGGGCACACTGGTTCTGGGCCACGATGGGGATTTCAATGTACCTGAGGGAAGCAGCGTAGCTGCTGTTCCGCTCGCTCGTGCTGCCCCAGCCCGTCACCACCACCTGCTTCCCACTCCTCATCAGCTCCTGCTCTGCCAGGTTGCGGGTGGGAAGGCAGATCGGGAGCGCGTATTTGTAATACATCACGTGCTCGGCCAAGTGCAGCATGGCTATGTCATTATCCGAGGTCTTCTTGGTGTAATTTTCGTGGGCCACCCATTTATCAACCCAAATGGTTTGCTCATCTGCCTCAGGACGGAAACGGAATTTACCTGGAAGAGCAAACAAGATGACAGATGCTGTCAAAGCTTCCTTTATCTTGAACATCTGCATTACACTGGGCATTAGGACTGCACTCCATGTTTTTACTTCTCTTGTAATACAGACAATTGTTTATGTCATAAGTTAAGAGTGTTCGTAAGAAATGGACAAATCTGTAAACTTTCCATATTTATGGAAATCATGAATACCTATAGAGCCCTACAGCTCTGGTCACAAGCTGAGAAACCAAAATGCCCTGTGGTTTTCAGATTTCAGTACACTTGTGCAATGTGATTGACCTTCAGGAGGAAAACAACCTTGGAGCCAACATGAAAAGCTGGGAGAGCAAGGACGCCACAAAACAGGACATTTACAACAGGACATGAGCTTTATGCTGCACAGCCAGGGCCTGGATGGCTGAACATCAGGATTTGTAAGATAAAGTTGACTGATGGGTAAGGTTATTCCTTTCTGAAAAGCAAGCACGAAACTATGCTGAAAAGGCCCAGAAAGGCAAGAAGTCATTTGTAAAATACTGCAATAGGAAAGGCAGAGCTAGGTCTTTCTGGTAGGTTGTCAATGAGGTCTTGCAGGTTTTTTTCTGTAAAGAGTGTCTCCAAGCGCAGGGACTTATGAGCCACAGCAGTTACAGAAATATATTCTCAAAAGATCCCTTAAATTCAGCTTTGGATCTTGGACTTCCAGACCACTTATTTCTGAGTGTCTCTGCTTGTTCCTCTGCAGACAGACAATGGACAGTTCACATATGGCCAGAGCAGACAGCTGAAACGGCTCTGATGTCTTGAACTAAGTAGCACCAGCCCCTGAAGGACTTGCTCGTATCGAGCCAACAAACACAAATCAGTTTTTCTCTCCTATCACAACCTCTTTTCCTTGCGTGACAGTGTCCGCAGCACCCCTGAGGCAGCCCGAAGCTGCTGTGGCTGGGGGCTGGATGGCAAGGGAGAGGAGGGGCTTTATTCCTGCCTTCACAGGAACAGACTCTGCTTTAGGCCTCAGAAATAGCTCTGGACTCGAGCACTGTCAGACCCGCTCCTCTGGGGAAGGCAGAGTGGCTGTGCAGGAGCACGCTTGCTGTGGGGCCACACGCTCTGTACGCCAGCACAGCCCCCAAGTGTCCCCATCCTGAGGCACCCATCAGGCAGTGGGTGACACCTTTCACACTGCAGTGACAGATTCCCTCACCCCAGCCCATGGGGACAGCCTTTGACTTCTGGTGGGTTATCCACCCCCAGAGTTTCAAATTCCAGAAATCCTGGATGTACACCTGGATGTACTGAACCCAGAGGCTGTGGAAATGCATCAAGTTCCTTCTACACAATAAGGAACATCATAATCTTGCTGCTGGCACAAAAATATTAACTATGAAGGCAGACACAGCATTTTGAATTTAATCATTACATCCACCTATCTGCTCTACTTTCGTGGAGTTCTGAACACACTTCTGGATGCTTTTAGGCTGGTGCTGCAGGAACAAGAGCCACAAACAGAAATATTGTATTGTTCTCAAATCCATCCTGCAAAACTTCGGCTACTCTGAGAACTAACTTTCTACTTCAGACACTAAAAAGTCACATGAGCCCCACTACAAGACTTCTCCCCAGGCTGAGTGCAAACCCAGATGTGAGTTCCCCCTCCAGTTTTGCTCCTGTGGATGGCAATGTGCTGTGGGACAAGTCCAGAAGGGTGTGGGCTATCCCAGACAGACACAGGCTGAGTACCACCTGTGCAGGCTCAGTATGAACGCTTTCCTGGCTGCCCCCATGGACATGGCAATGTCTCCATCCAAAACTCTGCTCCATGTCCCTCACATGCCTCCGGGTTTTTCTGATGAGAACTGTTTTTGCTTTTTGAGAACTGCAGATGTCTCTCTGTGAAAAGGTGAATATTCTGGCACCAAGGCTACATCACACACTTTTGAATTCGTTCTTTACATTGGATGTACATAAACTTATTGTCTCTGCTCTCAAGCATCTGCACATCCACAGTGTGTATGGAACATGCACATGGACCATCTATTTTTAAGGCTATATAAACAGACAATATATTGGCAGGACTCTCCACAAATACTGGGAATATTCTATCCTTTCACTAATGGAAAGCAAGCAGTTAAGCTGTTATGCCTCAGCACCAATGGTAGACAGAAACACTGTTCAAAAAAAAATCTAGGTAAGTGTGAATGAAACACTAATTATTTTTGTCTGTTAATTCAGGAGAAGCACTTACTTGACATAGCGACATTTTCTCATGCTCCAGAGCAAGTAAAGGCAGTGTTGCCATTCTGCAGCACCTCTCTTCCTTCTCCAGTGAAACACTCTTAAGTAACAGTGTTTAAATGAATGAAAAGGCAGGAAGAGTCCCTGTGACCTTCTCCTTCTGGGATCAAGACTTTTTTTTCAGTGCTGGGATGGCCTTAAATATTTTGATCACCAGGAAAACACAGGCAGAAGAGAGCGGGTCTTTCTACTTTAAAGACCGGCAGCAGTGCTCAGAAGACATCAGCTCACTTCCAGAGTAAGGTTGAAAATGGTTCAAATGACAACAGATTTTTACTAAGCTTTGTTTTAAGCTAAGGTGCATATTAAATACTGCCTAGACACACTGTGGAGGTGCCCCTGGGGGGGATGGGCCTTGGGAGTGGAAGCATGGTCAGGTTACACGGGGTTTCCAAGCTCCCTGATGCTCTTGTGTCTAAATCCTGTTCCTCATTGGTCTTTTCAAATGTAACTCCACCCAGTGAATCCTGTACTTAGGTGGGTGTTCACATGACTCTAGGGGAGTTGTTGTAGTCAGTCTGTGCCAGGCCCAGACATGAAGCTGTGAGAAAATAAAGAGCATCCATGAACATCTATCAAGATTATTGCTCCTGATTCTTTCCATGGGCCAAAGCTGTTCTTCAGGGAAGGTTGCAGGAACCCCACTGCAACAACAGACCACTCCCACAGCCAAGGACTTCTGTCTTCAGAACCTCCTAGTCTTTTCCCTGAGATGACAAATGTTGGGAATGAAACAGTTATATTTAAAAAACACAGGGACAGGTGCTTTTCCATACCAAGTTTTACTCTGAACCCCTTTTGTTCCTCAAGGCAGTGTGCTGCTGTTAGGACCCAAGCTGGATGGATGAGAACACCCCCACACAGAAACCTCCCTTCGGTATTTTGCAGCATAATCTGAAACAAGACAAGAGAGGTGTGACACTGCATGGAGCATGGCTCACAGAATACTGTACTCATTCTTCTTGGAGGCTGCCAAATACCCCGACTTATCAAGCACCAAAGCACATCACATTCACTGGAGCCAAAGTGCTACAGGGGACAAAAGCTTTATGAACAGAGTCTCTGTGAAACACAAAAAAGTGTTGAATGTTCTTTCTGGATGAGGGCTGGCTTCATCCGAATCAGCATGGGGTGATGCTGGTCACTGCAAAGAAGCACTTTGTACTCAAAGCTTTGAAATACAGAGCACAAATGAGGGGTATGTCCCACACCAGAGACAGTGCATCATCTCAGGCTGCAGCTCTCATGCTATGGTGCAAAAGGCCCTTTAATATCAAAGGGAACCTGGCCCTAATTATTTGCATTCATTAGTTCCATGGTAAACTCTGTGACATCTCCCTTTTCTCTGTCATAACCCAACCTGCCATGGCATATTTTGCTGTTAACTTGAATTCATGACAGACAAGGCTTATAAGAAAGGGCAGGAAGGTCACCTCCCACTGGAAGGCTGTTGCAGGAGCTGAAGTACACATCACACAGCACGAGTTCCCCAGGATGGAGCAACAGAGCAGGTGAGTGTCATCACCATCCTCTCTTGGTACAGTGTTAGCAAGGTAAGGCCAAAATCTTGGCAACAGCAACAAGGTCAAGAGTCCTCACAGATACTAAATTATTTTTTCCGGCTACTCCAACCTTTGGGATGCTTTGAAAAAGCTAGCTTCATATGGCACCACCAGTAGCAATGCAAGAGCCTTTCTGGAGCAGAGAGGCAGGCAGAGCAGTTGAGGAAGAGCCTGAGCTGTTTGTGGCGAAGAACCCCTTTCTCCTCACCTGCCAAGGGCTGCCGCCCCTTCTTCCAGCTGTTCCATCAATGAGCCGAATATTGAAGTCTGCTTTGGCTTCAATGTAGTCCAACTTCACTCTTCCACAGGGGAACTCCACTGCAGGAGATGCAGAGAAGTTCACTAGCAAAGCCCAGATCACCCAACACAAAACCTCTTTCTAGAGGATTCCCTCTGTCTCTCTAACCCAGGCAATATTGTTTAGAGGTTTCATGGAAGTCCCTCAGTGCTTGGCAGAGGAGACAGTCTCCTGATTCCCCTTTGTGCCTCCATAAGGCAAACATGGATTAAGGGCCATAAAGTGGGTATAGAGTTGGGAAATGCAGACAGAGTTACTCTTCATGGAAGAGATGTTTTGAAAATGAGTACAAAGTGCACTGCAGACAGATGTCCCCTAAAACCCTTTTACATCAGCCTGACTAATCCTCTGTCAAAGCTGGACTACAAACATCCTGCTCTTACCTACAGGCTCACACGTGGTGTGGTCATCCTTGAGCCGATACCCTGATGCGCAGCTGCACAAGCGATGCTGCTTGGGAGGGTCCTCCCTGCAGAAGTGTTCACAGCCCCCATTCTCCACGGAACAGTTGTTGTGTTTGACCTCTGTGGGAAAAACAAACAGCAAGAGAGACGTGTTGCAGGGAAGTCAGAGCCAAAGGTACAGTTCCAAGGTAAGGTGGCAAAATGACATCACGCTTCAAGTGGGCAACAGCTGTCAATGGATTTGGGATGACAGCTGTGGGCTTCAATGGCACTTGTGCCCCTAGACAGCAAACAGACCTAGGTGCAGAGTCAGGCAGTGGGGAGATGGAGGAAACAGATTTCTGTCTCCAGGTAGACTGGAGAACAGAAAATTCCCTGTCACCAGGTGCCAAGTCATGCAGTGAAAAGTGTTTATGACACATGACATACAATGCTCATCCCTAAATATGCTATCCAGCTTTTGTCCAAGGAAGGAACTGTCACAGTAATAAAATATTTGCAGTGGACTGGGTTTTCCCCAGTATTTAAAAAAACCATCATAATCCCTGTGTTGACAATTCTGAAGTAAACCCCTGCTTTACAGAGTTATTTCCAGTATTGTCCAAAATTTAGATATCTCATATCTCTAAAATTCTCCTGTGGCAACACAAAGTTAATTTTGCCTTAGATAAGCACAGATAAACCTCTTACCACATCAAGAAGCAAGAGAGAAATCACATTAGTAAAGAACGTGAGTACGCTGTGCAATGACTGAAGTATTGCTCCCCATTGCACAGAGATCCCTGTCACAAAGGATGTTATTTTATAGTGGATTAAATGCAGCCTTACCATAACTGCACAAAACCCCCTCCCAGCCTTCATTACAGATGCAGGAAAATTTTCCAATATTGTCCTTGCAGATCCCGTTGGAACAAGGATGTTGTTCACACTGATCTCCATCTGAAACAGAGGTAGGAAAACTCAGTCACGGACCCATACAGAGCTCACAGAGCAAACACCAACACGAACAGACCCTCCCCAGAATCCCAAGTATCAGCCATGTTTCTGGCACTTTATGGTGACACCTCCATGGCACTCGGCCGGAGACAGGGCCATCAGTTTGGGTTCTCAATTACAGCTGCAGACTGAGTGCAGTGGGCACAAGAGGAGGAAAGAGGAGGAAAGTCTGAGGCAGGCAGGGCAGCAGCAGGTTACTTCTGGACCATGTCAGGCAGGATTAGAGCATCAAAGCACTTTTCACCAATTCCTTAACTCTGGGAAGATGACTAATGATAGGTACAGGTGCACCTCAAGTGTTTTAGGAAGGTTGCTTGTATGACAGAACAGGAAACCATTCTCTGCACACCCCATAGGAGAGAGAATGAGAACTTGAATCAGTATATGACATCTGGCAGGAGGAAGGCTGAGTACCAGTAACTCCTGAGGAAGCACAGAGCAGTGATTAGGAAAGTCTTTACTTACCTACATACTTGCTCCAAAAATCTAGCTGTGGAGAAACAAAACTTGTATTACAGCAAGAAAACCATTTTTAACAGGTGAGGGATTTGAAGCGTTTCGTGGTCTTGGCCAACAGGACACAGCACTCGGGTCAATAGCATCCACAAAAACTGGCCAGTGATCCTCCTGTACCGTCTGTACTAAGCACAGACCCCCCTGCTCTGCTTGCAGGCTCTGTTTTCTTGGCACTTACTGCTAGGTAAGTCACTTGAGTCCGCTTGAATCCAGTGAGACAAAACATGGGCATTCTAAGGACAGCCCCTCTCTCCTCTGGGGTCCGAGGGACAGCAAGGACTGGCTCATCCTATGCTTTGAGCCTACTCTGCTCAACATAGCAACAGAGCCCAACACCACACAACAGCTGAGTGTGGCAAGGGGCAGGAATCAGCAGACAGTAAACATAGTGTCCAATTCAAATTAGGAGTCTGGAGAAGGAGAGAGAGAGAACATAGTGATGAGGGAAATGTTTGTCAGGCACAACTGGGAGACGTGGGAGATACACTGAAAAGCAGCCAGGGCTGGTGAATGGACAACAAAGGGGAAAGACTGGAAGGACTGGGAAAAACTTAGTGGCAGCAAGTATAGCCAGTGGGGTCAAGCAAGGATTGGAATTCCTGTTACCTAAACCTCACCAAGTGGGTCAAGGTGGGACGTGCTTGAGTAGCCAAGCTTTGTGGCCCACACAGGAGTAACTTGACAATCACTGTAACACAGTGACACTTAAAACCGTGCCTACACCCGAGGAGTCAGGAGACATCCATGTTCAGTACTGACAGCGTGATCTCCTACGCCCTGCATTGGTGCCAGGGCAAATATTTTAAGAAAATAATTGATTGGCTAAGTTCCCCACTCATCCTCAAAAAAAAAGCAACTTACTGTTGCTTCCCTGGTTTCAAATATCTCACTGGCCTCCTCAAAGTCACAGAGCTCCTCAATGCACTCACGCTCCAGAGAGCCTGACTTGAGCTCCTCCAGGAAAGTGTTTGCTCGCTTCTGGATTCTCAGGACTTGGTTTGCATCTTTACTGCTGTAAAATACTGCAAGCAAAAAGGTGAAAGCACAAGCAGAGAAAAGAGCTGGCTGAAAACTGGTAGTGGTGCTTCCCCAAGGACACATGAGAGCAACAGCCCCTCTCCAGCACAGCAGAGGCTGCCCAGACACCATGTGCTGTGCTGCGCTGCAGAAGCAAGCTCCAGGCTCTGCCCGGTGGTGCTCTGACAGCTCAGGGGGCTCAGCAGGGCTCTGACCAGGCAGCTGCTGCAGCCCCAGCACTTGCTGTCAACTTCTGCTAAAGGAAGTCAAACCCCCCTGACGGGAACGATTCCAGCCACTCCCTCCGACTAACAGAGGAGCAGGAAATGCACTTGCCGTGACTGGGAAAGGGTGAAGGCCATCTCTCAAAAGAACACTTACTTGAGGTGCCACAGCCCCATGAAGAGCAGGCAGCCAGCAGCAGCCCCACAGTGAGGAGCTTCCACATCCTGCAGCAGGAGTCACCTGAGGAGGAGAAGGCAGGTGTCGAGAGGAGAGCATTGCAGAGTGACACGAGAGCCTGCTCTGGACAGTTCCCATCCCTCCAGCTCAGCCAGGTCGCTCACTTGCTTTTCAGAGAGCAGCTTCCCTGCTGAATGCTCTGCTGTGCCCCGTCTCTGACTCCAGCTCTGGAGTGGCTGCTCACTAGAGTCCCTCCAGATTGGTTTGCTCGTTCCCTTTGACACATCAGCAGCTCTCCCAGAACACTTCTGGTCTGACACCCTCCCCTTGTCACTGAACATTTTTGATAAACTTCATGCTCCATTAAAGCAAGCTGTACTCAGAAATCTCAAAGGATACAGTACTTTTGAAGCACTTACTGCTTTATTCAGTGGGAATCAGCGTGATCTGTTCTTCCTCCATGAACTCTGCTGGAACTTAGTTAATCCATAACTTCAGATATTTACTCTTTGGAGTGACATGAAGTGCTTTCTTTTTAGTTGTTAAACAAACAGTGCTCAGGGAGAGCTTGACCATTTACCTGCATACAGGGGAAAAGTGAAACAGCTGAGGCACCCACTGTCTTTCTCAAACCTTTTTTTTTTCCTTTTGATTCTTTGGTAAGCAGAACATTGCTTACCAAAGCATACATACCCAGTGCTGAAGTCTCTTGAGAGATCCTGCCCTCTTCTCACAGCACAGAATCACCCAAAAGGGACACATATTGCAATTTTTAAGAGTCCTCCCACTTCACTTTCTCATCAAAGCTTCCACCACAAAATAGCCAAGGGAACTAACCCCCCCGACAGCCATGAGCAGGTACCAGATGCTTGTACCAGCATGTTGCATCTTCTGGTGTCCTGGGTTAGCTCTAATCAGAACAAAGTATTCTGTTGAATTCTGAACACTAAGTATTTGAAGAAAACCCCCAATCCTTTTCAGAAGTTTTCTTGCATTGGAGGTGGTAGGAACCAGCGCGTCCCAGTTCTCTGGGAACAGTGTGTGCAGTGGCACCTCTGTGAGCTGTGTACAGCAGAATTCCAGAATCATTCAAGTTGGAAAAGACTTCCAAGACCATTGAGTCCAACCCGTGACTGACCCCCACCTTGCCACCAGCCCAGCGCACTGAGTGCCACACCCAGTCATTCCTTGAACACCTCCAGGGATGTGGACTCCAAACCTCCCTGGGCAGCCCCTTCCAATGCCTGACCACCCTCTGCAGAGAGAAATCCTTCCTGATGTGGAAGATACGGCATCTTAATGCAAATTACCTGTGCACCCAGGAGTCCTCTGGGGTCCTTCCTCAGGGACAGCGCCACCAGAGGTTAGGGAAAGATGGGCCCTCCAGGATCTCAGCTCACATCCCGTGACACTGATTAGGAGAGCTCTGACTGCTTATAAACCTTTTATTTCCTTTTGCCCTCACAAACTTGGCCATGGACTTTCTTGAAAACAAGTTCTCTTTAAACAAAGTTCATCCATTTGGGACTTCAGCTAAAAAGATTGCTGCATCCGTATCCCAGCTGGGGAAGACGTGTGCACGTCAAAGCTTTATTGGTATGTTGTTTATCCTCATTTCAGCCATTCAGCAAGAAAACTTAAGCTGAGATTAATGATAACAGATTTTTGCTGCAAATTAAATTCATGAAACACACCTGAAGACAGGAAACATAAAACAGGAAACCCAGACAGAAACATGGGTAGTACCCTGTATTACATGTATTACTCACATTTGTAGCTGAACTGGCTATTTGCTACCACATAGGTTACGTGGTTTTGAATACATGCTTGTTTCTAAGATTTGGTATAGTCTTACAAATAAGATTGGAAATTCAGGACATTCACACCAACTGCCAACCTCAAATATCCAAACCAATGCGTCAGCCTCCTAAAAACTTCCTTTTTTTTTTTTAACCCCTGTACTGATACTTAGTAAGAATTAACTTACTTCTTCATCCCCCCTTTTGTTTTGAGGGCTTTATTTTCCTATCTTCTCCTGCCACTGCAGTAAAGAAATAAGTATTTTAAAAGCCAGCACTTGGGCTCTCAGGTGATCTTAGGACTTCAGGTGCAGGGGATTGAAGAAAAGATGCTCCAGGGTACTTCAAGTTTTGCATGCCAGGGAACCATTTCAATCTAAAAAAATCACATTGCTGGGCTCACTGCTTTCTAGTTCACCTTCATTTTAAAAAAATTAGGGTTTTTTCTAAGGGGGGCTAGAAGACGGTAAAGAGGAGAAAGGAGAAACCTCACAAGAGAATGGCAAAACAGAAGCTCCATAAATTTAAATTAACACTGTGGAGACTTCTGATTCAGTGTCTTATGAACAGGCACTAATAATCAAAGAAATCACCTCCTTGAAGTAAAAAAGCATCATGGATGTTTCAAATTTCACAGCTGAAAGACACTCCCCCTTACAGCTTGAAGGGACAGAGCACACCAGAGTGTTTACACATTCCTGTGTGTAAAGAAAGCCAAAAGCTTTGGTTTTCCCTTTTCTACAGAGAATTTCTGGCAAATTTTTAAATGTGTTCTCAGCCTTTAGCCTCTTAGCCAGGAGCACCAAATCGCTTTTCTCTAATTTTTCTAAATTGAAATTAAAAACCTAAGTTTCTGCAAATTTAATAAATTATAGAGAGATGTACATTTTCATAGAGAAGGAAACTGAAGTGAGGGGAAAAAAAAATCACGAAAACAAAAACCCACAGCTCTTCATCAGTCATCCTGTGCTGCATTCATCAGTGCTTCCTATTTCATAGCTTTCAATTTGCAACAAATCTGAACAATTCACTGAGCAATAAAAGCACCAAGCCTACCTCCTACATGCACAGTGGAGACTCTACCTGCCACAGCTTTACCAAAGTCTCCCTCTCATCCCAAGTCCCGATTTCTTGCAGAAACACTCTGTTCTGAGAGCCATCATCTCTCCCGATGAACTGTCTGAACAGAGACAGCAGTTCCAAACAGGCATCAAAAGGGGAACGACAGGCTCATACACACACCACCAGACAAACAGACTGCTCCTGCTTCCCTAGGAAACCCAAGCTGAAGTATTGGTCTCCCTGGGCCACTCTTCTTAAAAAGAAAAGGTCCTTGGAGCCCAAGGTTTTGCACAGTTCAGAGGAGCACTGAACACGTGGCAGAAAGGCAAGAGCCTCTCCATGGAGAACCTTTGTGCTGCTGGAGGTGCTGCTGTGAATCCAGTTTGCAGCCTGGGAGCAAGAGGAATTAGACAACCTGTGCGGATACCAAGTTCCTCTCAGCCCGTTACTTCCCTGGTTGGGATCTGCTCACACCTGGAAGTGCTGGTGGGGCTGCAGCTCTGCACAGCCCCTGCCAAGAGAGACTCCGTCTGCTCGCTGCAACTCCTCCCCGGAGCAGCCCACCAGTGCAAACCGACCTGCTCACGGATGAGGACACGAGGGCTGAGGCCACCCCCTTCCTGCTCCCACGAGGAAAAGCCATAGGCCACAAGTGACTTGCATTTCACCAGGAAGTCAACCAAAGGGGTCTTCTAGGTCATAGGCAAACTGCCTCAGCTCTTCTTTTCTTGTAAAGGTCACTGGGTAAGCTAGCAAAATGTTGGAACTCTTCAGACAGAAGTTGCTGGAGGACTGCCATGACTCTTTTAGCTGTCATCAACATGGAACATCACTTTCTACAGTCTCAGGACCTTTTCATTCTGCCCACATGAGAATTAAACACCTCGAGCTACTCCAGGCCCAGCTAGAGAGTGCAGTTATTCATTATTTTTAATTTAAACTCATTGGTAGAGATCTTCACAGCAACCTTCCTCCCAGCCCGCACCACCCTCCTGAGATCCATTAGGTAGTTAAACCAAGAGGATGGCAGCCCTGAGAAGGAGGTCTGACATTCAGGAATGACACACTGAGTGGGGCAGCAAGTTTTTTGCTATTGGCTTCTGCCACAATATTTAAAAAAAAAGACCAAAATTAATAAACCTGTATGAAACCAGAGTAAGAATATCTTCTGTGTCTGCTGTTGCTTTCTTTGCATGTTTTCTGCAGTGCCACTTAAAGCAGAGCCTGACACTCAGGGTCTGTGTGAGTAAACACAGTCATTTTTCTTTTTCCTTATTCTGGCTCCAGGTAACTAACACTGTAATGATCAATTTTACCATTTTCATCATGCAAGAGTATGTAACATTAGAATGATGTTCCTTGTCCGTACACTATTCTCTCCATACTTCTGTTTAATTATCAAGTACAAAGGTATTTTTCACCTAGAAAATATTCATGACCATTGTAACTTACTTTCCATCCACTTTGCAACAGTACTGTGAAACTCTACAACCATCCCCTCAGTTTAAACAAACCTGCTGGAAGTTTCCTGTCAGCATCTTATGAACACACCAATCTGTACAGATGGAAGAGAAAGCTTGTCACCATCCACTTCATGGACTGCTCATCCGAACACCTCCAAATCTTTTTGTTTCAAGTTTACAGGTGTCATTTACGGCACTCGGTTCCTACATTTCATGAGAAAATCCACTTCTTCCACATTTTTGTGAATGCACTTTCCCTTACTCCAGTCACTCTACATTTGCCTGCAATAAATGGGGGTGCCCAGGTGGAGGAGAGAACAACTGCTCCCGCGTCTCCTCCTGGCACCGCAGCCAGAACAGCCACCAAGGAGGGGTGACCAAGGCAGCCCTGCCGAGTCTGACGTTTCCCACTGAGCTGTGGGTTTGCTGCCAGCAGAGCTATGACCAGCACGAGCACCAGGAGAAGCACCATATTTAAAACATCTTTTGTTCACTCCAAGACACAGCTAAAAAAATTAAACTCCCCGATGTCTTCTACTCCATGCCAATTAAATCAACACAAAAAATGCTACAAAACTAGTCTACAACACTTAAATTTACCATTTCCCTCCTCTCTAAGGAGCAGCTCGGAACTTCTGATGCAAGCCAGGATAAAGCCATTTAATCACAGCACAGGTTTTTATTAGCTGGTTCCCACCAGATGGGCACAGCAGCCCTCTCACAATGAAATCAGTAACAGAGAATCCTTACTGGAAGCTCAGAAACATGTTTACTTTATATACAAGAAAAACATATTTACAACAAGTAAACTATGTACAAAAAAAAAATACAAGAGACATTTCCATGGTAATCACTGTATAAATTAACAAAATAAATAGGAGGGAAGCAGGTCCCATTCTTAAGGCACAAAACCTTCTTCCCAAGACTGTATAGGGATTCACTTGCTTCCCAATGCTTTTGATAGGATCACAGGAATGGTGGGGAGACCCCTGAGGAACAACGGTTGGTGGACAATGACACAGACATGCAGTCACTGCTGACAATTGTAGAAAAACATCGTTTTTCATCCTTTCCTTTTTTTTTCTTTTGACAGTACACACACCTTAAGATACAAAATACGTCTTGTAAACAGTCTGTTTTATAAATCACATCGCTATTATGCACATTTTAAATAACACTAAAACAGTGAATGAAGCTTTGCATACGATTTGGGTGCAGAAGTAGTTGCAGCACTGGCACCGAAGGCCCTGGCAGAGCTGGAGGCTCCCAGGTGCCAGGCCAGCGCCTCCAGGCACCCGGTGGCACAGCTCCCCTTGGGCGCCGTGCTGGCTCCTGCCAACATCCCACAAGAGAGAGGCTGTACCAGCCCTCCTGAGGGCAGCCCAGGGCAGGGCACTGCCAACAGCCGAACCTCCCTCCGGTCTCCACTGCATGCAATCCCACTTAGCCCGAACATCATTCCTCAGAATCTGCCATTAAATATCCAGGACGGTGCCAGAATGTGAGAGAATGGACTGAAGCCTCTTCCAAGCAGAAGAAACCCTGTGCCCAGCTCACTGCAGCCACTGCCAGGGGTGAGGGATGCGAACAGAAGGTGCCGCACAGTTTTCACAGGAGTTGCATTTCTTCAGGGACTAAACACCTGTGTGAGAGGTGCATTTCTAGCTTCTCTCAAGCTGGTGTTCCTGAGACTGCTGGACAGTCTTTTTTTGGCAAAGCAGCAGATTTTTTACTAACTGTCTTTCCTGAGTTTCTCTCCCAAAAATAATTATCAGATGCCAGAAAAGAAACTCAGAATAATGTAGCCAGGAGTTCTACCTGGATCCTTACTTTGTACATAGCTCTCACTGATGTTCAATACAAATTATCTTCATCTATTCACAAAAATCTCGGCAACAGAAATTTGCACTATTCCCAGTGAGACACACGGAACTATAACCCTTTTGGGGTTTTTAGATCTATACCTTAATAAATATTCAAAGGCACTCAGGTTAAACGTGGATCCCATTTTCTAGCTCTTAAAAGAAAGCAGAACTCCTTCCCTGCCTCTGATAAGCAATAGACAGGAATATAGTGGCTGTCAACCCTTTGATAAATGTGCCTGTGCACAAAAAGAATCTGAAGGCATTGACACACAGATCATAAAAAGCAAGAGAAATGAAGATGGGTCTGTGCAGGCCTCATCACTCATGCAGATGGCTAAAGGCCATGAGGTCTTGATAGATATGGCATGAATTAAGGAGCACACCTGAATGTAAAAACTCTTTGGATTCCTCTGTTGCTCTGGGCAGGAAGAGTAGAGAGGAGCTGTTTCTACGGAAGCAAGAATTTAATCCCTCAGGGATTATGCAAACAAGGCAAGTGCTTATTGTTTATGCATCTTTAACTACGAGGCTGCCTGGGAAAAGTTCACAGCAAGAACAGCTCCTTCACCTCATAACAGGAACAAACACAGACCTCACTTCTTCTCCAGAGTTCTCACCTGCAGTAACTGGAACAGGCAGTGGGATGCACACACCGTGAGGTCACTGTACACCATCACTGAGGATGGCTGCATCCCGGGGCTCTCCTACAGAGGTTTCTCCTCATTTTCATCCAGACACTGCTCTGTGCCTCAACAAGCAAGTGGGACAACACAGTATGTCCGCAATTCTTACTTACCTGATACCTCAGGAACTCAATATAGTAAGAGGAGGTCTGTACTGATAAATAAAAAATACAGCTATGGAAGCAACTGCCATATAGATAGGAGAAATAAATTCAGGGCAAGGCTGGACATATTTCCTGCTCAGGCCCCACAGTATTTATACCATAAGTGTTTCTAGCTGGATCAAGCATGTTTAGCCTTCTTTTACCTTCTCATGAGCAAACCCTGTCACTCGGCAGGCTGAGAGGAGACACATGGGTGAACATGTCTGGTTAAAACAGACAGGCAAGAGTCAGAATTACCCTTGGTGAAATACTAGAGAATTCAGTGGAGTTTGCCCAGCTAAAACGAAATCAGTCCAGAGCCTTTTTAAGCTGCCAAATCTTTACAATAACTAACTTGACTGTTATTAGACTACAGAAGTGATATCAATTTGATAAAAATCTTTACAAGTAAAAAAAGAAGAATGATGTCCTCAGCAAATTATCTTTTATGCCACCGTGTCTGTGGCCTTTTCTGTCTGCAGCCATAGTCAGATAGGTGCCCCTCTGTAATAATAAAAAAAAATAAATACACAGAAGACTACAGAGTAATTAGAAATTTTTGCTGTCTCTCGAGTTTTACAGCACTGACAGTTGCCAAATTCCCTTTGCAGTGATAAACTATGCATGCTGGTCTTGGGCTTTAACAGCCAACCAACTAGGATCAGCCATCTAGAAACCCTGATTCAGAGGCACTAATTTTTCCATGCTCCACTGTTGCTGGCACCAAAGGCAATGTATCAGCATACTCCAGTTTTCATTATGATGCTTGTTTGCTTGGTAACAATCCTCCCTCTCTCAGTGCTTTTACAGGAGCCCAGATGTTTGACAGCATAAGGAACCTCTCTTAGAGGTACAGTCCAGGAGAATTGAGCTACCCTAATCTTTTGTATCACCCTGGAGCGAAGCAGCAAGGTAGCAAGAAAGAGAAGCAAGGTGGAAAAGCTGCTAAAACCAAGACAGGTGAAAAGATGCAAGTACTAGACATAAATGACACATTTCTGAGAGAAATAGTTTTCTACACTGCAAGCTGAAGTAAAGAAACAGCTCTCATGTTTGTGGCCACGGAAGTGGCACTAAATGCATAGGAGGCTACACCTGGCCATTGCCAGTCATGCTGCTACCTCCACCAAGATGAAGCAAGTTGTCCTGTATTTCCCTTCTTGTGCAGCCCAAACAGCTCATTAGCTTTTCTCTCCCTTTTATCTGGTCTCCCAAAGATGAATTCAGAAGAAGGAGTGTCAGAGCTGATCTCCTGTAACCATTTGGCTCTCCAGAATTTTCTTTTCTTACTGCCAGGAATTTCTGAACAATTGTCCGTGATGACTTGGCACCACATTTTTTGTGAAAACCTAAAGGTTGTACCATTGCCCCAGGCTGGAAGAGGAGAGCAGGCCCAGCAGAACACCCCGCCAGCTGGTGCAGACCCTGTCTGAACCACATGCACCGCTTGTTGCAACGGCATGAGTGAGTGAGAATCACTGGATACCCTTCAGAAGAGGTCTGTACTGGCTTCCAATTTCAGATGCACATTGCACGCAACTACAGATGCATTAAAAAGGGATTAGTGAGACACAAGGAGAGGCTTTGTCCCACTTAAATACGCTAAGTTACAGGTGTGACGCACAGGTGAGCAGGAAAGTTTTGGGTTTGTCAGATGCTCCTGAACTAAGACTGGCCAATATATCTTTTGCCCTGAATGATATCTACTGTGATGAAGTAAAGGTAGCTGCGTTGCAATTCTCAGGAGTCCTGCACAGTCCCTGGAACCAGAGCTCCCCATGTCGGAGGACACGGCTCTTCAAACAGCGCGTGGGTTCTCTCCAGGAGGCTCTGCCGACCGCAGAGGAGGCGCCTGTCCCCTGGCTGCAGCCATACCCCACAGGAAAGAAGTAGCACCATGCTTGGTTGATATGAGCTCTGAACAGCTAAAGTTTGGCTGTTCGGCAGAGACAGTTGAGAGCACATCTGCTTTGTGAGGTGACTGCTGTGCAGTTAGGGAGAATGGTAGACACAGGCTGTGAAAACAGAAGCTAAGCCTCGCTGGCAGGAGTACTCCGGCTCAGCTCCTTGATCCCGTGCAGTATCCTCTTCATGTGACCCACTTTGGTCACACCCAGGTCCTGGGAAGGAAAAAGAAAACCTTACATTAAGAGAAAGGCAGAGGGACACTCCAGGTGGCCAGGCAATGGTTACAAACTAGTCAGCCAGTTACAAAGGAAGGAAGAAAGCAACCAGAAAAATTCCAAACCTGAGAGTTATATACAGAGCCTCAAACCACGTGTCAAAAAGCTACTAAGGAACGCAGAGCGGGCACAGAGCAATGCAGAGAAACAACTGCGGACTGTTAGCCAGAAACCCAAATTGCTTTGGCTGTCAAAGGTTGAGAAAACAGAAAGAGCACATAGATGTCAAGGACCTAAGCTAGTAGCCAAAACATGCAGGAAGAAATAACCAGTCACATCTGATAACTGGGTACCATGCAACAAACACAGGCCATAGGTGGATGACATGCAGAGTGGTTTAGCTACACAGGTTAGAGCAAACCTCACCATGGGAAGATGGTCAAAATGACAAATAAAGTTTCAAGGGGCATTGAATTAATGCCACGCACTGCTTCAAAAAAACCGTTTTCCTGCTCTATGCAAGTCACCAGAATGATGACACAAGTCTCTTGCACACGCAAAGAACCACCACTTTCAGTTTCTCTCAGCAGAAACAATGCCTCCTGGTGAGGAGATGAAAAGTTGTGCAATGTGGTTGCTACGCACTATTAAAAAAGATTTTCTCCATCCATAAACCTCATCAAAGTGCACAATCACTTTTTCTTGTAACAAAGAAGTGTGATGATCTCTTTGTCCAGTCACTGCGTGGTGAGAACCAAATCTTCCCAATTACAGCACCTTCTGCAAAGATGGTACAGTAGCTGAGAAAAACTTCTATCATTAAAAACAAACTCTCAAGAACACTATTGGCAATCTGTGCTGGACTGCATCACATCTCCAGGAAGCTGTGGCAGAACTGGACAGCTCGTCCCTCAACTACCTCTTCCACCTCCCTGCTATTAAAAACCAGGTGACCTGAAATGGTGAGAAAATAAAATGAGGCTGTAGTGAACCCATTCATCTTGCCAAGGCACCTGGAAGGAACAGCGGGCAGACCACGTCCAAGCACATTCAGCACAGAAGGTCATGCAGATGCAGCTGGCTATTTCTCATGAGCTGACCATGAAAGTACCTTGAGGTCCCTCCGTTCGAGGTGCAGGAGCTCAGAGCCCCGGACGTCATGCCGGATGAAGATATCCTTATACTCACAAAGACTGAGGTGCTCAAGCCACGCCGCAACCTCCTCCGTTCCCCAGAGGTGAACTGTCAGAGATGGAAAAGCAGGAGTGCATTGAGTACCCAGAATCCCAGGAGACAGGGAGAGATGAGGACACCACAGCACTCAGTGCCAGAGGAGGAGGGCAAGCAGGACCACAGCCTCTAACCAAGGGGAGGGCAGCACAACCTTCAATCTCGAATGAAGGCGGTAGGGCAAGAAAAGGTAAGAGATGTTCTCTTAAGAAGAGGCCTGCTGCAGTACAGCCAGGAGGAAGTGCATACTTGTTTTGATGGGATGGGTTATCTTTTGATGGGGATAACTTTTATAAAGTTTACCCCTATGTTTAAGAAGAGTAAATTCATTGTGTAAATTCTGTGTACAAAACAACAGATCTGTAAAATATATGATGGAGAACCACAGCACAGATTAGTTTGCAGATTACAACCACTTGCGCTCAGTAAACAAAATGGCACCCTCTCTCCCCCTTGTCTGAGGGAGAGAGGAAGAGTTTAGACTTCCACCTTCTTGCACAGTCTCTACATAAGAGAATAATAAAATTTCCCAGTTCTGGGAGACAGTGAATGAACACCAGCCTATCAGACAGGAGACTGTACCCACAACTCGGCAGAGGACAGGACCCAAGAGCCAACAGAACAGGTCATACTTCTGAATTTTGGAAGAAAGCCTTCATAAGGAGAGCATAAACCAAAAATCAACTAGACCAGTTTAGAGAGAAAGTGTCTTGAATGGCAATTTGTTGATTCATGGCCAGTTTTTATCTACTGATCAATAGGATTAAAGGTCAGGGAGCACCTGTGGTGATGGTGATCCCCACCCAATTAGACATGAAACTTGATTAAAGCTTGAAGGTGAATCAATGAGGAAAAATATAATTTACTCTATCACAGAGAACAAGCAGTGAAAAGACTGAAGTTATGCGGACTTGGGCCCCGCAGTCATTTTTATACTTAAAATGCCAAAATCCTCAAATTCACCTCCTTAAGCACCCTCTGAAATATCCCTGAAAATCTGTATAGTGTAGGGTACCTCCTGCTCCTGCTCAGGAATGTTTGCATGGTACTGGGGGACCATGACTCAGAAGGGAACAATACACTACTCTGCCACATGGAAAAGATCGACCAGACCTGCAAGAAGAGGCAGTTGCAGGTGAAACAGAAGGAGAGGAAACAGACCAGGAACAGGTAGTGGTGTGACCACACTGATGTGACAAAAAGACACAGTGAATGAGCAGACATGGTACCCGGCAATCCCATGCTACTGTGAGTCTCCTTATTTTTGTTGTTCTTCTCCTTTTTAAACTTGGTCACCAGGCGGAATTTGCCACTGCGGCTGCGTTTAGAATAATCCAGCATCTGGTTCTGCAAGAACAGAAAGGGAAAATCAAGCACACAATCATAAACTGATTGGAACGGACCAAGAGCAACAAGCACTGTCAAGCTCAGCTCCATGATCCTGTAAGAAAGGAAGAAAAAAAAATCATAAGCTCATTCTGATCAAGACAGAAAAGGGAGCAGAGAAAGTTGATCCCACGTTAGGCAAGGGATCTTAGCAGGAAATTACTTTCTTTAGCCCTAGGGAGTCAAGTTTCTTTCTTAATAGTTTTTTCTCACATCAGTCATACAGTAACAGGAAGTCAAACACACACAGCCAACTAGGGAAAAAGAGCACAGCTAGGGAAAAATAGCCTTGGTTCTCCTCACCTCCTCATCGCAAGGCTCCATAAGCTGCCACAGCCAAGGGATGTCTGCCAGCTTCCTCAGCTGGAGGTCCATGTCTGCCAGGGCTGCCTGGAGCTGCTCCTTCTGTGGAGGATCTAATTGCTGGATCAGGAATAGAAGGAAGGCAGAGTTAAAAGCCACATGGTAAAACACACAGCCAGGCCTTTGCCTTGAAATTCCTAACTAACAAAGCAGTTCCTCCTTTTGAAAGGAAGTGCACAGCAGGCACTCTGCCCAGACCAAGTTAACAATTCTTATATTTTCTGAGCTTCAAGCTCCACAGCATGCCCATGAACCAAAATCTTCTGTAGCAAATGATTCCTGGATGATAACATCTAAACTGACTTACAGAGTCCAAGACCAGCAAAATGCTAGGCGAAGACAATAGGAGGAGAGGGGAGGAAGTGAGAGGCTGCTTCTTCCTCCTGCTTTGTGCTCCTTACCAGTGCCATCTTGCCCGCCAGCAGCAGCTCTGTCTCATTGTGCAGGGCTCTGACATTATTCACCATCTCTACAACAAGGCTGCAGTTTAGACCCTGCAGGGAAGCAATTCATGCATAAGTTAAGCTTGGAAGTGCAGAGGTCTGAGCAGTCAAAAGGAAGAAGTCTCAGACTAGCAAGGCCTACTTTTGGTCAATCAGAATGGAAAACCAAGGGCTATGGAGCAAGGACAAAATAGGAGATGCCAAGTGAGTGCAGTACCTCTGTAGACTTGGATTTAGCGTAGACTTTGTCCATAGACTTGGAGCTGGCATTGACAGCATGGGCAAGCTCCTGTTCCATGTCCTGATAGGATTGAGCTATTTCCCGAATGCTAAAGAGAGAATTACAGATTGCATCAGCATATGCTCAAAGCAGGAGATCTCTCCTGACTGGGTATCCCATTTTAACACCCATCCGAGCGCCGAGCCGGGATCATGGCAGGGGCACAGCCTCTGGCAAAGCAGGGCAGCTCTCCTGCCACACTGAGCATGCACAGGCAAGGAAATGCAGCTCTCACAGGCACATCATGTTCAGTTCTGCACACAAACTGGGATCAGTTTGAAATACAACCCAGACATTTTAGTATGACCAGAGCGATGTGAAAGGCAGCTGCACTTAGAGCAGCCTTCTCTAATAACTCTGACAATTTTCGCTCGGAAGCCCAAAGGAATGCCTGACTAAAGAATGAGCAGGTAAGCATACATTCTGGGCTTTGTACAAAAATTTCTGCTGGGCATCAGGGTTACAAGAACCCAGGTTGTCATCTGAGCTCCTTCAGAGGCTTTTCTTTCTTTTCTGAAAAAATTAATTTATATTCAAAGGTAACAAGTTCTTTCAGGATTAAAGGATCCATGTTTGTTCAGAACGGCCTAAGAAAGTTTATTCAGCTTCAGTCCTCGTTCAGCTGGGACACTGAACAATGAATGACACTACTCCCAGTGACATGGACCAGGAATGCAGCAGGTAAGACTGAATAGGAACATTTCCAGAAACAGGAAACAGGGCAAGAACTTCAGGCCCTAAAGGAGGCTCTATTCACCAAAAGCAAGTTGAGTCACACCTGTGGATAAGAGCACCTGCAGCTTGACCAAACTGGATGATCTGGGTGGATTCTTCTTCAGACATGATCTCTGGTTGCAGAGAGAAAGAGGAGGGCCGTGACAACTCACACTTCTGTTTGTCCTCCCAAGACTTCAGGGTGCTCTCAAATGCCTAAAAACACAGCAAGAAAACTGTAAGGTCCCTTGTAAAGCTCCTATAAAACCCCAGTGACTGTGCCTATACCTGTAAAACATGTAGATCTGGTACAGGCACTTTTCACTACAAGGCCCAGTAGTTAAATTTGCTTATAACTTTGCTAACTAGCTGGCTGGGATGAAGTTTTCCATGCCACATGTTTGCCTTGGCTGAATTTTTGCTGAAGCACAGTTTTAGTCAAAATTACTGGGCCAATTCTGAGGGCCAGACTAGCAAAATCCAACAACTCCCTACTGGTGGCAGCCTTTTCTTTGAGCAGCTGTACTGCCTTTCCACTTCAGTACTACTGTGACACTTCAAAGCTTGAAATGAAAAACGTTCACAGCTCCTCCTCATCTGGAAGTGAACTGGCTTCCCCAGGTGGGCCAAGCAGCTGAACTCAGAGCTAGGACCTGTCCCATCTGCAACCTTACTGATATTCCTGTGGGCAGCAGCTAATGGTGGGGGAAGAAGAGAAACAGATCCAATGTAGAAAGATCAATATTGAATATGATGAGAATGAAAACTATGAAGCCCTATGGTAAAGCATTCCCTTCCCCTACTACCCCTCATACTGGAAAACCAGGCTCTGTCAGCTTAGTACAAGCTACCTGCTGATCTCACTCTTGCTGATGACTCTTCAGTGCTCCAGATGAGGCCAAATAAGGGAATTTGAGTTTTTCCAACTTCAATTTAGGAAACTATATATCCCAAATCACATTTGAAAAATGTTACCAAAGGTACAGGGTCACATGCCTGAAGGGAGGACCCCACTTCACCAACTGAATAGGACAGGTTTGCTCTGTGAAAGAAGGGGCATCCAATGACCATCAAAAGGACAGCAGGAAAAACAAAGGTAAGTTGAGATGAAGTTGAGTGTGCAACTGCAAAACTGGAACCTCTTCCTCAGTGGCAATTCCATGACTGCAAAACCAAGTTGGCAGGCAACTAGGAATGTGCTGGCACAATCATAGCTACGGCTTCTGATGGCCCAACACATAGCACACTCACAAGGGACTGCTGTGTCCTCTCTATCACTTGTGCTTCACACCACCTTTCCCACCATGCCCACACGTAGGTTGCCTTTCCTTTTTTCCCTCCCATTACCTTTACAGCAGCAATCCTGTTCTCTCATGCTCTCTGTGCTATCTCCTTCAATCACTCTCCCTCCAAGTGTCAGTGTGATGCTGCAGAAGCTCTCTTAACCTTCACAAAAGGTTTTGTGCACTATTCCTGTCTCTTCTCCACAACATTCACATCAGAGCTGACAGGACACTCTTTGAACTCAAAGGATGATAGATTCAGACTAGATACAAGGACGGATTTTGTACAATGAGGGGATGAAACACTGGCACAGGTTGCCCAGAGAAGTGGTGGATGCCCCATCTCTGGCGACACTTAGACCACAGGCTGGATGGGGCATTAAGCAACCTGGTGTAGTGGAAGGTGTCCATCCCCAAGGCAGGGGGCTGGACTAGATGACCTTTAAAGTCCCTTCCAACCCAAACTATTCTCAGGTTTTATGATCAACACCCACTGCTCTCCCAGCTAAGAGGTCTCCAGTGCCCTGTCCTACCATGACAGGGGCTTTGTATGCCCACCTTTGCTTTCTTTTCATACTGTCATCTCTTAACTCCGTGCCAGGCAATGTGCCTCAGGCCTGTACCAGGCTGCTTTCCATTTTTCCCTTTGTTGTACTCCTTCTTGTGATTCAGCAGGTGAGTCCTTTGCAGAGGACTTTGATTTGCTCTGGAAGCTGGGTAAAGGGGTGTTATGCTGGAAAGTATGAAGAGCTGCTGTCAACTGAACTGTTTATGCATGGACAGTCACAGAGTTGGGAGGAATCATAAAGCCTGTCTGTGCCACAGCAAGGTCTTTATCCTTTCCTTTGTCTTACCATTGCTCATCATACAGCAAAAAAGCAAGGAGGCTTCCTTATCTGCTGGTACTCATCAGATATATTTGCAAATTATGAGATGAGACCAACACACACTTCTGAACAAAGCATTAGACGCTGCTTTACATGGTCAATGAGGTATAAGCCACATACTGAACAATAATGAGAAATTAAAACTTTGACCGTCTGAATCTAGACGATCCACAGCACTTGGCGAGGCAGGCATCCTGTGGGGAAAACAGCATGCAAGCGTGTTAAGAAACACTGACACGAGGTACCTACAAAAGGAAGTAAAATAAGCCTGCATAAACAATCTTATTTATGCCATTTCCCAAGTGGTGAATGCAAGTTTAACCACATTCTTTCCCGAAAGGTTTATGGTGTGTAACAAAATATGCTTCTTGCACTCACAAAGACAATATTCACGCTCTCCAGAAATATGTGACATCAAAACACGTGTATAGTGCACAGGGCATTCAGGATGCTCTTACCCTGTCTCGGGTGAGGGTCTGTGCCCTGTTCTTATGAACAATCCAAATGTAACCTGGAGGCTGGATCCAGGCTTCTCCATCCACTTGCACAGGAACTCCCTCTTCTCCAAGGATTGCTATCTTTACTGTCCGGCACTGCAAGGAGTGACTGGGTCAGAAAAGCTCTAAAATGTTGATTTCCCAAAAGCATAAGCCATTTTCTGTCTTTCTAAAGCCCTCCCCAGGTGCTGTAGCTTTGGTGCTACTTGAGGCACACATGTCTGGGCAGCAGGGCACACCTCACCCTTAAGCAGAGGGGAACACCTGCTGTGTCTTTGGACTAATCTGTATTTGAGTTGTTGGTCTAACTCCTACTACAATGAATGCTAGCAAACAATTCCATACTCAAACTGCTCCTGAGCATGCCCATTTCCAGCCCTGGTGGATGCCCTTTCCAGGGACCAGAGAGAGCAGAAAGAAGGGCTTTACAAAGTCACCATCTGGAGAGGGGGCAGGCGGGAAGAGGTCACAAACAGCAGCTGATACCTGTGCAATCCGGTGATGCTGCAGGTTTATCACACGTGACACTGCCATCTGCATGCTACCGAACACAGCTACCACCTCCAAAATCTTGTCATCGAAGGAAGGGGCTGTAAATGTCTGCCACGTACAAGGGAGAGAGAATTTGGCTGAGGTACAGCTCTGTTAGAGAGGTTTCCTTTACCCCCTATTGGTGCCAACCTGGGAGTTGGCTTTCAATTGTGCTCTTTAATCTGTATAAAATTAATAACAAGGCTAGAAGGTGAAGATCTGGAATGACCTAGGAGGGAGAAAAATGAGGCTTCCAATGGCTAAAGTATAAGGCAGACGTGAAGGCTGTAGGCCACATGGCAATAATTACTCTTTTGAGAGTAGGCACTCCATTTCCAAAAATTACAATGTTTCTGAGTGAATCTAGCTACCTTTGCCATCAAGGAGCTTTACTTCTCTTTACTTCTCTGTGGAGCAAGGTCAACCCAAAGAACTTCCTGCAGGTCCAAATGCTCTGGTGATGTTTTTTCTGAACCACTACAGACTGCCTGGGTATGAAAGCTGCTCAAGGTTGGATTTCAGTGTCTCAGCCACTTCCCACAGAAAGTGCATGCAGACAGGCCCCTTGCCCTCTTCTTCCATGCACTATTTCAAGGGGTTGTGACCTCAAAAGTAACATTAAGTAGAAACATTTCTTGGATGGCCTTAGAGAATACTCACATCATCTTCCTTGGTTCCCCCCCAGAAGTTGGTGCCTCCTGCATAGCTGGGAATGTTGAGTACAGCAATCCCCTGGAGACTGGGCAGAGGGATCGGCCTCCCATCGCACTGCAGAGAAATGAAGGCATCACTACTCTCAGCCCAGCAAGAGAGAGACCTTCCTGCCAGAGCACATGGTCTGTGAACACAAAACAGCCTGCACCATCTTAGTAACACATTAATTCAGGTTTCATCCTGTTCATTCTTGGCTTAGAAGAGTAGAAGCTATCCACTCAAGCCTCATGAGCCACACATCTTCCAGTAGACACAGATTTTAGAAAGATGGTGTTGCTTCTTTTCCTCTAACAGGAACAGGGCACACCTGAGAGCCTTGGCAAAGCCTCTTGATTTATTAATCAAGAAAGTGGAATAAAACTCCTGAAACATCCATGTGATGAGGGTCTCCTCCTGCAAGTTACCTGCTTATGCTGTACATGACCTATACAAAAATACTTCCTTTCCAGTTGGATGCACATTATGGCACAGTTAAATTCAGAGCTTTCCACTGCACCCACCATCTAAAATGATGTGTTCACATGAGATACCACATGTAACATAACAATCTTATCGATGCTAACACTGTGTTGGGAACAGCAAATACTTTCCAGCAGGAGGATACTTCTTCCCTCATGGGCTGAGAATATAAGTTATGCTCCAGAACCAGGAAAAGCCACTTTTAGTTAGCTCAGGGTGACATATAGTAAGTACATTGTTTCAGGCAGGCAAATGTCACCAAGTCAAATCACCATGCCAAAGTCACAGTGCCTGAAGGAGACGGAGTTAGGCATCCCAGTCTTGGGAACAGAAGAGCAATTCCTCACCTCCAGCAAGACCTTCTGCTCCAGGTTTTTATATGTTCTGTGCAGCAGCTCCTTGGTCCCCAGTACTCCGTACCACATCATGTTCTTAGTACGACTTCTATGAGGGCAAATAAAAAGAGAAGAAGTCAGCACAGACATTTACCCTTTCACTAAGAAGGAATAAAAACTTCACACTGAAATGGTACCTGCTACATCCTAAAACACAAAGGTGCTTTGCTTCCAAAAGGGTCAAGCACTCCAAGTGGTCACTGTTTGTGCTCGGAAACCACTAAATGTCAGGTAGGAATTGAGCATGAGTAACAGACACTACCAGAAACATACACAGACTGCCCTGGCACAGAATTTGTCCATCTCATACACCAGGACAGCAACAGTGCTTGGTTGTATCAGCTCATATACAGCAAACGTAGCCAATCCCAGGCTACATAAAGCATCCTGTAGTTGCTCAGGTATTCAAAAGACCAAACCTGTGGTTTGTATTGAGTCAGGATCAGCGTCAAAACCAGCCTCTGTGGCATTTAGAATTGAGATGTGCTTCTCTCATAGCTAAGTAGCAAGGCCAGGAGAAAAATCTGTGAGTGAGATGACATAAATAGAACCAATGTGCTAAATCTGCACTGGTGTAGCTACTCAAATACCTTACAGCATAATGAATCAGTAATAAATCAGTAACTTACCTCTTCCACCATGATTTCAAGCCGTGAAGGAGCTTTATGTAGACAATACACCTATTCAGGACATTGTACACAACCAGCTTCCACACCACATAGAAGCATGCAGTGGTTCAGTCACTTCTGGTATCAAACTAAAGGTCAGTCAAAACCAAACCCACCTGCATTTCTCTGGGTGCTCATCACGTTTGTTGTTGAAGTCCAAAGAAATCTTTGCATCCAGTCCAATTCCAAAGTAATTATTCATGACACACTTCTCTGTGTAACATTCACTGCCAAACAGAAAAACAAAACTTCCATTCATAAGTCTCGGTACCATTTGGTGTGTATCTCACACAGAATCAGAATCATTCAGGTTGGAAAAGGCCACCAAGCCCAACTGTGTCAGATGTGGCACTGCATGTGTAACTCCATAAACTGATCCTTAATCCCTGGAGCCCAGCATATGGATCCATTTATGTAACTCCAGGCTGCTGCAGTCCAGTACTTTGGTCTATAAACTAATCCCCCTCTATGCTGAGGCCTGTTTGCAAATGCCCACTCCCTCCCTTCAAGCTCCTAAGCATACTCACAGATTTTCAGGCTCAGAGTTAAAGGGATCAGCATGGATCAACAATCGGCTGATGACAGAGCTCCCAGGCAAAGAACCTGACATGCCAGCACGGATATCTGCAGGAAAAGTGACCATGGAGAAGAGCATGACTAATAATAAGCAGAAAACAGGTAACTTCAATCCCAAAGACAAGAGAACAAGAGTTGATGCATTCTTCTCTGTCATTCATGAAGAAAGCAAATAGCATTAGTGCTTTCTTTCACTTGAGAGGTGAGCTCTTTTGACAAGGAGAAGGGTTTCTGGAGCTGCCTGCAGGGCTTCTGACTGACAGTGTACTGCCTAAGGCCAGCAGCACAGTTGTACAGAAACATGGAAAAGGGAAATAGGAGTGTACTCTCTGCAGCAGCTTTTTTGTTCCAGGGTGAAACATGCAATATCCCTGCTACAGTGAATAGAGAGAAAGGAGTAGGAGTGAAGCTACGATCCAAGTTGTTCAAGAATTTCTGTCTCCTGCTTCTTAAATTATTAACTGGTGACCCACAAATAGTAGGTTTGTCAGAGAGAAAGGATATTACCTGCTTCCAGAAGGAGCAATTTGAACAAATAATTTTGGGGAAGAGATGGAAAGATACAGTGATAGGTGCCACAGTGATGGGGAATAGTTGCTGCACATCATGTGGGAGGTGGGAATTCCGCTGGTCTGTGCACTTCCAATCACTTCAGCCTTCACATAAAGGGACTGCTGCTACCAAACCTATGGCTGCCACTCTTCAGAAACCTTTTCTCAACACCCCCTTCTCATGGTTACTTTGAGATCAGTATCTCCTTGCAATTGGCATCTAAATTCTGCCACTTCACAGCATTAATAAAAATCTGTGTCTAAGTCTTAGCTACAAACTGGAAACTACTACAGCTCGTTCCAAGCCTTGCTTGCAGCTATCCACAAAGGGATTTCTTGCACAGCCGACCCTGCATGAAAGGGCATCTGGCAGGACAATTTCATGTTTTCATGTGGGGACTGCAGCCTGTGCTGCAGTTCCCCATGCTCCAGTTGGCTGCCCCGGTGGGAAGTGGTGGCTGTTACACTTACTCGGGTAGAGGATTTTTGTGTTCAGCATTGGCAAGTTGTCCCGGTTTCCTGTCTGGGGAGGAAGGGATGCCGAGCTGCCCAGCGACAAACTCCCTTTGTTTACCAGTCTTTCGCAAGGAGACTTGGAGGCTGTAAAACACAACACAAACTCGGCTATTGACAAACATAGTGCTGTGATTCAGACCAGCACAGCCCAAGCAGAAGGACTGGGTTAGGAATCACTCAACAGCAAAACACTTGAGCCCCAAGAAAACAAAGAATTGACAGAACCAGGCATTAAGAGACAGAGGTGTCATACGTGTGCTGCTGGAAAATCTCACAGATTGCAAGTACCAAAATGCCACATGAAAAATATTAGAAATGGAGATGAGAAAAAGCTGGTGCCAGCAGCACAACACACAGGGTATTTGGCTCCAAATCAATACTGAGGAAAGTTCCAAATGTATCTGGAACAAATTACAAATTACTCACATAACACAGTTACTAAAGCAAACTGGTTGCTCTTCTCTGTCATCTGCAAAGGATGACATGAAAAATGCTCAAGGCTCTCCTTGTCCAAGCACTGAAAGCCAAGAGAACCCAGATTACTGACTAAGGTGCAAGAAAATTTCTGATTCCTAGGCTTCATATACTAAGATCATGGACCAGCCATAAGGCATGTAGCAAAAACTGGGGCGTACAGCACAGGCTAGAACACAGAAATGTGCAAGGCCTGAGGAGCAATCATGCAAAAATTTGAGAAGAACAGAACACAGAAGGTAATACACATAACGCCTCCTTCCATCTGTACAACTAACAGAATTGTAATCCACAGGCAAGACCTGCATGGTGGCAGCCCCAGAGCAGTACCTTTCCTCTGGCTCCTCCCCTTGGACACTCCATAGCTGCTGCTGTGTGATGACTGCATGGAAACCTTATCCTCGTTCCTCAGCTCCTTGCCCTCCTCAGAGGCTGAGAGACTAAGGAGGAAGCCCTCTTGCTCCTGGGTCTGGGCGTTCTGCTCATCTACAGCTGTATGGAGAGAAAGTCGGTGAGTGCCTCACAGCTCTTCTGGCAAGGAATACCTCCCACACATGTAAATAACAACAGGATGGGACTCTAAATGCCCTGATTCCTTAAAGGAAAGAACAGGAATAACACAAAGCTCTCCTTTATCACTTGTCTCAGCTCTGCTTTGGAGAGCTTTTGGAACCAGGCTGGCTTAGCCTCCTTGTTTACTTTGCTGAGCTCTTTAGCAGTGAGGCTCTAAATAGAAGTGTCCATTTTTAATGCCACAGGTACTCAGGCATCCTGAGATGTAAACTGTGCTAGAGGTGATGAGCTTCCATTGATTTGCATTTAGATGCTGCCAGGAATTCTAGCCAGACATGAAATGATTAATGAATTTCCTGTTTTTTTAATCTGTAGTGGTGCAATAATGTAAGCCACTTGAAAAGGGAACTTAGACACATATAATCAAGAAGGAAGAAAATAGCAGTTGGTAAAAACCAATACAAACAGGGGGAAGAATCAGATTGCACACTTTAGAAAGAAGATAAGCAGTTTGGAAAAGTTGAACAAATACATCTGATATGTAACTGGAGTTTGATCGAGAGCTGGTAAGATTTAAATGTTAGCACACTGCCTAAAGAAATCAAAACGTCCTTTGCACGCAATCAACAGGTCTTTTCCTCCCGGGCAGCCCCTGCCAGGGCACAGCTCTGAATGCCCTCAGCTGCTCTACCAGCTCACTACCTGCATAGCTCACCCTCTTCTTTCAGTGTCTTGCTCTTCCTCGTGCTGACCCTGTAGTTTATCAGAACTGCCCACGAGGCAATCCAACCCACTTGTGCAGCAGAAACTGAAACAATTTTGGCTGGATTAAGCAAATTACTTGAGCTCCAAAAGAACTCCACAAACATCAAACTGGCCTAAGGCAAGCAGCAGCAAAGTGAGGGAGCAGTGAGGTCAAGGCCTCCTACTTCACCAAAAGCAGGCTGTTTGCTGGACTTGCACTACTCACCTTCAGCAAAGGTTGTATACAATGCTGTAGTGCTGGAAGTCCAAGCAACATTGCAGTGATTTGTAACTCCCTACACAGTGTTCATAGTGCAGACCTGGGTGTGCATGGATGTTACATCCGCAACTCCAATGCTTTTATCTCCAGTAACAATCTGTTAAGTACTTCCTTTGGTCTCAGTTAACCCCCGAGTTTATGACTAACACCTGGAGACTGACACCTTTCAAAGGAGAGGAAATCTGGAGCATTGGGGGGCGTGTGCCTGGAGAGAGACAAGGGTCAAGATGTGGAGAAGAGGGTCACCTGCCTAAGAAGTTAATGTCAGAACAGAACTGACTTGCACTAAGGTGCAGTGTTGTAAGTTCTTCCCAGGGACAAAGCTTACTTAAGAAGTTCCTGTCCTCTCCTGCAGTAGTACCACAGCAATGTTCGGCTGGGCTCTGCTATAAAGAGATTGAAACAATTCAAGATAAAATACTTAAAATCTTTTCTTCCCAAGTATTTTCAGATCTGTTTTACAGCAAGGCCACACAAACAGCTGCACTGACAATTGTGGTATGGGTGGGGATGGACAGGAAATGCAAATTAACAGTGTAGGAGGGTAGGAACTTCCTAAATCAGCCCACTGGGAGAGAACACACCTTGAACTTCAGACTGATTCACCAAGCAATGTTTCCAAAAGGTGGGCTTGGCAGAGATGACACTGAAACTAAATGGCCAGGCTTACTGAATAGCTTATCTAGCTCAGGAAAGCTGCTTTCAAAAAAGAAGCCTGCTGCCCCCCAGAATAAATGAAATTTTTACTTAAGAGGCTGTAGGAAGCGACAAGCAGGACCCCTGACAGGTTACCTTTCTCTGCGTGCTCTATTATCTGGCGAATGGCTTTTTTCAAGCTGTTGGCTCTCAGCATGAGCTGCTCTCGGGGACGGAATATCTGGGGCCTCGCAGTGCATGCCGAGCCCACCGAGCGCTCGCTTGAAGAGTCACCAGCACTGCCCGACCCATCCCCGTCCTCCGTCTCCTCTGCAATGGTGGGAGGAGGGTTGGGCAGAGAGGAAGATGCTTGAGATTCATCATTCAGTGTCTTCAGCAATGAGTCCAGCTTCTCCTTCAGGACAGAGCACTACATGAAGAAAAACAACATTTGAGAAGAACTAACATTTGAGAAGAACTGCCTGGGCAGCTCATTCTTTTAGTGCTTACTGAACTGCTGCTATCCTAGTTCTCTGAAAACAGAGCAGTTTCACACTTCAGAAGTAGAAACCTAAACATTTTTTTCAAATTTTACCTTCCTGGCCATGACCTCTGACTCCTCTGAGCTTTCTGTTGCCTTCTCATAGGCTTTCCCTACTCGAGCCACAAAATCCTTCACTGTCTCACAAAGCACCCTAGACAAAGGAGGGAAGCAAAATCATGCAAGGATTGTTGCAGGATTTTCACTGTGCAACTTAGAGCAGTTGTCCTCTTAAGTACTCACTTGGCTGAGGAGATCACCACTGAGTGTTGGTCAGAAGTCAAAATTTTGGACAAATGAGCAGCCACAGAATCTTCATAGCAGAGAATCTTCTGCACCTGTTGACAGTCAGAAAGAAGCCACTGGGGTGCTGCTTCCCAACATTACAACATATGCTGTGAAATCCTGGCTCCTCTGAGAGCACCTATCACTCTACAGATTCTTTTTGCCCTGAAAAAGTTCCACAGTCCAGGGCTCTGTTACTCACTGAAGATCTGAATGTGATGAAGAAACTAATTCTGAACCTACAAATCATTAGCAATGCAGTTCTTAGAGTCTCTGGTCAACTGCAAATCTAAAAGCATTGGGTTTTTTTCTGACTGCCATGCAGCTTGCCACTATTTCAGCAACTTGATGTCATGACGCGAATAAAAGGCAGTACTTTCCTTTCCATCCCAATTCAAAGTATCTTCTCCTCATCCCTCACTATGGCTGTTGACTCTGGTAACCCAACCTCCATCCTCCTCCATAATACTTCATTGACTTAAAGCCCCAGATCTTTGCAGATCTGGCTACACCCATGGCTCAGGTCTGCTCCACTGGAGCTCAGCCACTGCGTTCTATCTCGTGTGCTCCAAGGCTGGTGCTCCAGTCCCCTGCTCTCTGCATCCTGCGAGGTACCTCGGAATCCTCACTGAAATCTTCAGTGACTGTGGAAGTGGAGGCCTGGCGAGGGAATTTGGTTTCATACACCATGATGCTCCACCTGTTGAAAATCATATTTGTCACTACAATGCAGCTGGTTTACTCTGTCACCCAAATGTAACAGGCTAGAACCTCAAAGCAGAACAAACTGCACTTGGGGAGTCATCACTGATACAAAGAAGCCACAGAGTGGCAGTGGAGTACAGAGGGGCTGAACTGGGGAAGAAGGAAGGATGACACTATGAACAAGCATTCTCAAGATGAGGGAACATCTCTCTTCCCTCTCCACAAAAATTCCATGGGCATTACTTGATTCAACATAAGAGATGCCAAGATGCAACTCTAAAGACATGAAACAGTTTTAAATGTACAAAGATATACGGGAGGTATCGATACTAAGGGTAGACATCCACTTTGCATTTGGCTCCCATTTCTAAGCCAAGCTCAAGATAAACTGGTTCAGATTTAGCAAGAAGAAATTGCTTAAAAAAAAAGTCATGACTTTAAGGCTGACAAATCCAATTTATGAGGACTCTGGGACAGAAGAGAGGACACTGGTCATCAGATAATTTCACTTGTTACTGCTCTGCAGCAGTGACATGGAAAGCCAGATCACTTCTTTTGCTAGAGGGTGACAGTAGATTATCAATGACAAAATGTTATCTGGCATTAGTAAGAGGTCCAGAAGCTTGGCAGAGTCAGGACAGCCCTGCTCTCCAGAAAGGATATTTTCACACAACTCTTGAAGAGCAGATGATGTCAGTGACGGTTACCCACCTGTCCAGCATTTTGGTACTGGCCCTCTCCAGCTTCTCCAGGATCTGCGGGAGCTGGGTATCATCATCACAAGCAGAACCCCAGCCTAAAACGCGGGCAAGGTCATTCCCTGTTCCCAGGGGCAGCACTCCCAGCTGGCACTGCATTAGAGACAAGGAAAACGAAATTGATATTCAAATGGGAAAACACAAGCCAGGAATAGCCATGAGTAACATGACTGATTCCTTCACACACCAGTCACTGAGAAACAGCTAATCCCAGGGTGGGGAGAAAGTAACTGGATGGGGAAAGCAGCCAGAAAGCATACAAATAAGGAAAAATTTCCTCTACTTTTGGTTGTGAATTGAGAGAGGAGCATTTTACAGCTACCATCTCAAGGAGCACCTTGCTATAGTAAACCTCCTAGAGGTTCATATTTAGCCGTCAGGTGGTGCCATTGTGTTTCTGTAAAATTGCCACAGAGAGCTCCCAGGCAAAACACTGTATGATACCTCTACCCCAGTGAAGTTTCTGGCCATCCCTAAGACTCAGATATTATACCACGAGAGTTAAAGGAACAGAGCATAACCCATGTGGAACTCCCAGGTTTTCTAACCACAGCCCTTTCAGAGCATGTCACTGCTCGCAACAGAGCAGGAGTACTCAGAGCTACTCCAAAAGCTGGATCTTGTGGAGGAACACTGGAGACAAGAATAAAGAATTAATCCATTACTGGATTCATTTCTAGCAGAAAACTACTGCAAGAGCACTGCTACAGTAAGCTTTCAGCAGCTTCAGTCCTGGGGCAAACGGCATCTGCACGACCAAGGAAAGTCCTCTTCAGCCTATGCTGTTGTTACTTCATTCCTTCATCCAACCAAGCTCTTGGGGTAGGTACCTGCTTGTGAAGGTTGAGGCTATCAATTTCAGAGAGAACCCAGCCAACACTTCCGTCCCCGCCACAAACTAGAATCCGGAAAGTGTCAAATTTCTGGAATAAGCGTAAACTACAAAGGAAAGAAAGAAAAAAGCAAGAGGGAAAAACAATCAGCTATCACAGAAAGAAATGATAATTCCAATCTAGGTAATAAACATGGAAGCTTTGCTTAAAGTAGGCTCTGATTTCACAATGAATACGGGTCACTGCCAGATTACAGATGAATTAAAATGGTTATAATTAAGGGATTATAACTACAGCTAAGAAATTTACAATAGCTATTCACTACTGAAATATCTCCCAAGACATACTCATCTACTAAAGCAGGGCACTTTTGTCTGTACAGAAGAGGAAACAAGCATGTGATAGCTGATTATCCATTGAATTAACTCCTTCTTGCAGCCTTGCCGTGTCCAGCCTAACACTAGTTATTTGTCATCATCCTAAGTGCTCTGATGTCACTGCCTTTGCACTCACGGCCACACCACTTAAAGCAAAGCTTCAAGAGGGGGAGATTTTCATGCAGGCAATCAGCCAGGAGACACTGCAAGAGGATGTAAAGCATTCCAAGCTTTAGCCCTTCTGGGAAAGCAACATAAATCACTGTTCTGGTGCCTTGTCTGTCCTGCAGACTGGCAAACAGCTCACTAGCATAAATTTCTCCATTCACCCTTTCCAGAATAATAAGAACAACCTCTCCTTTTTGAAACTGTGCTTCCTACTGAACATTTTTGAGATCTACTACCTGCTTTTATTTTGGTTTTGTATGTATGCTTCTCACTATTATTACCTAAACAGGATTTGCTGTAGTACAAAAAAATCCTTATTTTATCAAGCATTGCTGACACACAAAAGATGACTACCAGAAATGACATCTTATGGTACAAGTCTGACTAGCATCAGCTGAAAATATTCAAATTATCAAGAAGCAGCCTTTACCCTCTACCATCATTTCCTTTTCAAGTGAATATATAAGAGCAGCTGTTTTAGAAGTGTGCACCACAACTCGAGAAGGTAATTGATTCCCCCCCTTCCATTCCTGCTTAAAAGCAAAATTCCTCACGATAGTCAGTCCAGCTGGGAAGGGAACAAGAAAAGTACTCAGTTTTACAAGTCTTCTGTAAATTATTTTTCAGCCAAACACTTTCCCTGGACAGAATACTGCAGTTTTAAATGCCAATGTTTTGCAATAAGCTATGGCAAAGAACCACAACAGTTCTCAGGAGAGCAGAACCCAATGATCACTCATCCAGGAATGGACACTCCCAGATTTAGCCCCCTGCATCTACAGATCTAGTCAAAGATTTGGAGTCACAGCTAGGAAGAGATGAGGGAAATTCACCTTGTGATGGCTCTTATTATAAGGAGCACCAATTAATGACAGAAGTTACTCAAATCTGATGTAACAGAAAAACATTTGGAAGTGGGCAAACTAAAGACCAAACTTTTTTTTAAGCAAGAGTTGCACGAAATACACAAAATAAATTTATTTCACAGAACTCACTTTTTTTTTATATCCACAGATATTCTAGCATAATCTGGTAAAAAGTCTGAAATGTAACTTAGATCCTAGGGCAGAACCAACTTTACCAGATGCACTCATAAGAGATCTTTCCACAGTATCACCACAAAGTCTTTGAGGGATGGAAGTTTCACAGACTTCTCAGGTAAGTTATTTCTCAATAAATCTCATCTTGACAATATTAATTTGCTATCTATGACATCCGTCTGTTCACTTGAGTTAACTGAAGTTAACTCTTCTTAGCAGTACATCAGGATGTCTGTTACAAGACTGGTGGCTGACAAGTTTTCTTATGGATTCAAGCTTTCCATGCTTGGTCTTCTTCCAGGGGAAGTGTTTCTGGAATTCCCCCAAAACACCCCAAGCTATCCTGCTATTACTGATGAATGGATATAATAACCTTTTTGACAACATTTTTGGTTTTAGCTAATCAATAACACTAAACACAGAGAGAGGAAAACCCCTACAAACCTCATGTGTTCAGTTTTCTCTGAGGAATAGGTTCGCTGTTACATTTGAGGATGAGCTTGTTCAAATAAATCCCTTGTACTTTTTGGGCATTTACAAGGAATTTTTGTTTCCATAGAATGTCTGCCTACCCAAGGTGAGGTCCTCCATTCATGAGGTCAAAGACCTGGGCTGGATTCAGCAGTTGCTTGAACCTTCGTAGAAATTTTACGCCTTGGTTGTCTCCACTTTTTGAGTTGACAAACACCAACAAAGGGCTTGTGCAAGAAGGGGGACAAGTAGCTTTCCAGAAACCTGTTGGGGCAAAGAGAAGTGAGAGGGAGGGAAAGCCAAGAGATGGGAAGCTGCCCATGGGGATGGGAAGAGAGAAAAACCAACAGCCCACACCCCAGCCCAGCTATGAAGCAGGTAGTATTCTCCTTGTGCTTATGGCACTCACTGGGTGAATGCCAAATGTGCACAGTCCCAAATCCAGCAGAAACTACACCTCATGCTGTTAAATGTCACATTTATCTCCTAGCAGTATTCCAAAATTTTCAGCTTCCCCTACCTTCCCAAAGTGCTTCTGCAATATAGTTATTGTCAATAAATAACCAGCTGCAGCTCAGCAAACACTGACATTACAGGCAGATAAACTGAATGCAAAAGCAAACCAAACAGTTCACTGCCATACTCAGCAATGGCTTCCAGTGGGGAGTTCCAGCAACAGCAAAAGCAGGATTTTCAGCTGACAGAACCTGGCATTAGTAGTGCCAGCTGAAGTCACTGAGACTGAGAGGAAGAGAAGGAAGTGCCACTTACTAGCAGTACTTACCATCTGAATCGATGCTGTTAAGAGCAGTAGGAGGAATGACAGACACTTTGCAGAGCCCAAGAGGGCACTTGTTTGGCAACAACTCTTTACATGCTGTGTGTACCTGGAAACACCACCAAATAAGAATAATTCAGACTCTTTTGGACACTGTGGCATCCCACTAGGGGATACCCACTGTGGTATCCCTAAGGCCACCCAAAAGAAGTTGTAAGAGGAAGAAAGGCAGAGGGGGTGAAATCACCAAAAAATGTCAATTGATAAATTTATTGATAAAGTTATTTTAAGAATGATCTAATCAATGTCTTCTACTAATTCTCTTCTTTCCATTAGTATATACTTTCCTGCCATTTGAATTTGTGAGACCAGCACTTTGGCTGCTGAGAGAATCAGATAACAGATTCTGTGGCTTTAGGAGCCTTCAGGCATTCTGCTTTCAAAATCCCAAGCTGAGAGATCTGAAGTAGCAACAAAAGAAAAAGCTGGGAACTCAAGAGAACAAGAAAGCAAAAAACAAAGCAGGAAGACATGAGGGACACAAGAGGTAAGAGAAGAAGAGATTAATGAAGCCACCCAAAAAAGGAAATACAAAGTAGAACAGGGCTTTTCTGGTACATAAAGACTACAAGATAGAGGGTCTGCTCGGCATTTGAGCCCCCCATCCTAGAAATATTTTATGATACTTCTCTTACTAGTATTATAGACAACTGGAAACATAGCAAGATCTGCATCACTTCAGTGGTTAGGCAAGAGCAATCTATTGCAATGGAAAGGAAATTGCTATTATTAAAATAGCTGAGTATTCTTTATAGTTTGTTGCACCTTTCCAACCTGTAGAAATAACAAATAACGGCTCCTTAAAATCCAACATATGCCATGTCTGAAGCACTGATTCATGTTTACTCTAATTAGATTCTTCTATGAAAGCTCACTCTCAAAATAAAATGAGCTTGGCGAGAGGCTGGATACTTTTTTCAGGCCTTTTTACGTATCACAGCAACATTTCCAAGCATGAATTAAATTTCTATTTCTTGCAGAACAATAAAGTCCTTCACGGCAAACACTGAGAGCTTGGTTAGAAATTTTATTCTAAGCAAATGTCATTAAAAGAACATACGACAAAGCTGACCAAAAACTGTCCTTTTACTGAAATGATCACACTTATTCAACTCACCATGGCTTTGCACCACAGGCAGCGCCAGTCTTGCAAACGCAGGACACTGCCACAGGTTTTATCACACACAGTGCACTTGGCACTCACGGGCAGGTTTCCTTCCAGCCACTGATGTGGCATTGAGATCTGTAAAAGGTACAGAGGGACAGAAGCTTAAAGGTATGGGAGGCACCATGGCTCTGAGACACAGAGAGAAGCAACTCTTTATATGCACTGTTTAAGGACAGCAAAGGCAATTTCTAGAAAACACCTGAGGACCAATTCTGGCATTTTACATCACTCTCAAGGACAAAGAGTCCAGGTGACTCACCCCAGGCTACCCAGGGAACACTGACTTGCACCAGACATCCCAATTTGCTAAGGTGCTGTTCCAAACTCATTTAGTTTTCTTTTGCCAAAGTCAGACCAAGTTCCCCATGTCTCCAATTATTTAATCTCAACTCCCCCAGTACATAGCAGTTTACTCCTACTAAGGAGTCCCTGCTACCGTGGTTGGACTTTTCACACAGAATCTCATATTCTCAGAGTAGAAATCTTTTCCGTGTAAAGGCAGAATCGGCTATTTATGAAGTGAAAAAAAGCTACAGAACACAAGGCAGTGCTTCCATATGAAGGTAAGGCTGGAAGAGTTCAGACTAACACCTACCCCATCTTCATCCTCAATGATATCCTTCCCAATAGAGGCCAGAGTTGTCCACTTGCAGTTGTTGGTTGCCCGCACAGCACAGCGCTTGTGGGCTTTAAACTTGCACACTAGGGAGGAAGAGAAGAACCTATTAATCCTGCCTCAGGAAGTCTAATGTGGCAGTGTTTATTTGGCTCCAGCAGAAAGCATGGGCACACTCTATCCTTTTTAGCACTGCCAAAATGATCAGCTGTAAGTGTTCTGATCCAGCTATTAATTCTTGCCTTGTCACTTTTGCCAGTTGCTTGTACACAGCTTAGCTATCATCTTGTTAAATTTAACATGATTTACACTCCTCCATCCTTTTACACAGTGTGTCACCTCATCCCTGTTAGAAGCATGAGCTGTGCACAGCCAGGTATTTCTGCTAAGCCAAAGCTGAGAATGAATAACCTCCTGGCACTCAAACCCTTAACAAGGATGTTCCTACAAATACAATTATTCTTGTGAACAGGAGTGTTCTTACGAATATTCTCTCAGATACCTCAGAAGTGTGTATCCGCTCACTGCGGACACATGACTTTAATAAGGGATGGCAGTATTTGGGTATATGGGCAAACCCAAAAATGAAGTAAGGCTATCCCTCCCCAGGCAGGAGACGAGGCAGGCTTACCTTCACAGGACAGCCCGTGTGACGTGACCCCGGACAAGGCCTCCCGACACACGTTGCAGTACGTTGGCCGGGCGTGGGAGCAGGCGTACCAGTTATGCATTCCTGAGAAATGGTCCATGCTGTACTGGGTAGACTGATGATAGAAATGTATTACAGCAAGGTCTAAAGTAGAGCAACAAGACTTTTTTTTCTCTGAAGACTTGCACGAAGAAGTCAGAAACAGCAGAAACAGAACACTTTTTTACTAGGAAAGAGTAGGCCACAGGCAGTTTATACACATTAGCTGCAACTCAAGAAGGTCTCTAAGGCAAAAGAGACTACCTGAAGAAGCCACACCTTCATTACAGCTCCTGCACCACCTCTCATCCTTGTCTTACTGCAAGCGTGTGTATGGAAATGAACTGGAGAATTCATCTGCTGGAGAATTTATCACCATTTTTTTGTCTGAATAAATTTTCAGCAAGATCAGTTCCCTAACCTGGCTCATTCTGTAGCAGTGAAATGCTTGTGCCAGCATGCAGGAGACAAGCATCAGAGAGGGGAAAACACACGACAGCTACTTGTGGTGGCAGTGCTGGTCTCACTCAGCCCCAGAAAGCAGGCAGATGCACTGAAGCTGGCAGAATACCAAGCAGGCAAGATGTGAATTAGGACAGGGAGGATAACTGAAGAATGAAAAGACAGTGGGAGGGGAACTTTGTTTCATAATCTACCCATACTCTGAAAAGTTCTCTCTAAATTCCCAAGGGAGCATATACAAAGCCAAACATTCTTTGGAGAATCACTTCCGTTTATTTGGGATCAATTTTACAGAAGGTCCTAACACTATTACCCATTATAGTCAATAAAATTACTTCTATTAACTTCACTGGAAGCTGACTCTCAACACAAGTTGTGATTTAGCAGATGAAGCAGAGAATACAAAGGTACCCATTTTCCTATTACCTCAAAATGTTCACGGTTTTGTACAGTCTTCAGTGCTGCAATCCAGTCTTCCATCTCTTTTCTGTTATCAGCACAAAGGATGAGCTTCCGACATGGAGTGATAATCTGGAGAGAGAGAAAATGAGGAGTGGGCATGTCAGTGAGAGACAGCAAGAGAACACCTTACCACTAGTGCAGTCTGCTGAAGCTATTTTCAGAGCTGCACAACAAAAGTTATTTGCACCTTTGAACCATGTTTCTCTTCTACCATAGCACACCCTAATTTCTTCCTAAATGTACAGAGCCACCAAGATTTTAGCTATCGTTCCCAATACTGAAGTGAGTAAAAAAATCTCTCATACCTAAATAACAGCACAACACAAATCAAGCACAGAGCAGCAGGAGTAATTATGTGCAGACCTTGCATAAGTCTTTTTAAAGGATTTACTGTACTTTTAAAACGTTTAAGAACATGAAGACATTCTGTTAATAGCACAATATACCAGTTTCTAGCAATTAATGAATCAGATAACATACTCTACAATATTATACAAAAAATTCGTTTAGTCTCTCTCATGGGGAGAAATAAAACAAAATAAGCAATTTAGAAGACATATCAAATAATCTAGAAGAGAAATCACTGTATTTTGAACCCCCATGTTTCCTGAGGGCTTGTTGTACATACCTAAAAGATAATCCAACAAATGTTCCCCTATCAGGCTGAGGCTGTGGTGAGTTTGCCTCCCTCTAACAATCCTGTCCTCAGTGTGTTTGTACCCGGGGCCAATTCCCTTGCATTAGTGGCCCCGTGTTAAATAAGCAATGTTTTAACAAACCGGCAGAAGACACGCAGGGTGGCCAAAGTTTCCCTCTGCCCAGGGGGGCACCAGGTCCCTGCATCCTCTACCACCAACTCCCTTTCCTTCAGTCAGCTGGTGGCAGCAGAGAGAAACAAAAGCTCTCTGCTCTTCAGAGGACCATGTCTGCTGCTCTCAGGGCTGCCCATTCAGCTGGAGTCGACTGACCATATATCAACCTTTATTCTTCCTAAGACAACAGTCTTTCTTCCCCACAGTGTAGTTATCTCACTGTCTCTTTGTGCACACATCTGCATTGATTTCTATCAAGCTGACTTAAATTAGACCAATACTGAAATGTTTGCAAGACCCGGATTTAAGAAAAGCTGCATTAAGGATGAGCACTGTTAACGAAAATCCAAAGGCTCCCTTTTATGTCAACTCTAAAAATTTCCAGTGGTCCAGACTCTCCTGCACCCCTTTACATATTGTACATGGAAAAATTTGTCTACATCATCTGCTTTTCAAGCAAATTGTACCTAACATCTAAAAGAATGGATTAAAATAAACTAGGATTGTGTCAATCTCATGAGGCCCAACCATTCAGCCAAAGTTTTGTTAATGAACATTAAAACACCCATAGATATCACCCCAATACACAACCCCTGTTTTCCAGTCTGCTTCTCACTTCTCTCATTATCATTCATAAAACAGATTAAAAACAAAAGCCTCTCAAGTTGAACACCAAACTTTTAGTTGATGTTGAAGTGCCTCAGAGCATCTGCCAAGAAATGTGGATGTAATGTCAACAAAAAAGATACACCTGGAAACTCCTTTATTTTAAGCTCTTCAATTTTGAGACTGTATTTCTTTTCATTGATAGACTGAAGATTCACCTACAATAACACCACCTTACCCAGAGGCATGACCAACACCTAGAAACGGGTGCTACAGACACATGAAGCAGGAAATGAAAGGAAATAAATCCCTTCTCAAAGAAAGGACTGGCCATTCATGTTAGAAACACAGTTTTAGGATTTGCAGCATTCTATCTTGGACAAAACAACCTGATCTGTATCAACTGTAAGGACACAGAGGTAAATATTTACACTATTCTAAAAATAAAACTTTGAAGAACTCCTATCTTCCCTCATTTTGCTTTAAACATTTCCAGCTTTGAAAAAATTTATTTCCAAAGAAGGTAATCACAGGAATGTTTCTTTTCCCTTGTGAAATGAGGAAAGTTTTTAGTTAAATGTATTTCCATCAAAAACTCTGCTGTGTAAGAATGGCTACCCTAGAGAAACTTTTTCCAGAGCATGAAACACTGATGCAAAAATCAGTGTGAAGTTAGAGAAGAACAAGGAGCAGGTCTGAGTCCTGCTAAGAGGAAGCACCTTTTTCCCAGGAAGCAAAACCAAGGTTAACTAATTTGTTCAGACACCACTGGGCCTCACTTTCTTCCTGGTAATAAGGCCAAGAACATCTATAGTTGCATATGTACAACAGTAGCACATACCAAGTCCAAACACCCTAGGATGAAGCATTCAAGGACCTTTCATGGCTGTAAAACCAGCCAAATTCTGTAAGGAGCCACCAGTTCATTTGAGTCACTGGCATGCTCTGGGGCACTGGGGAAGAACAGCTGCTGAACACTCCTACTCAGTGCTGTCCCTTTTCCTATTTTTCTGCCTTTTTGGGGGGAGGTAAAGAAAATGCAAACTATAGCACAGTTTTTAATCACACTGGAAGACAAGAAATTTAAAACATTGACATAAAATACAGAAATGCAGACACTCCTTTGATAAGAATTAATTTCTGAGGCTACTGACTTCCTGGATCATCGGATGGATCATCCAGTATGATAAACAACTAATTCCTTCTTCAGTCACCTACTGCATCATCTTAAAAATCCCCACATTCAGTGTTAGACAGCCCTCTGTTCAAAGAACAAAGTCAAAGTTTATAAGACAAGAGGATAAATAAAGAGATTAAAAGATTTTCATACATGAATCATCCAGACAGAGTCACAGATTTAAAATAAAGGGTCTATTGTGTAACTACAAAACTGCAAACAAAAAATGTAACTGTGCAGGACAAATATATGAAGAGCATTCCCCTTAGCCAGTTCAAAAGCAACATTTGCACTAGGATTTATTGGTATTACCAGAGATGGGGAATAAAAGAATAAATCTCTTTAAAAAGCTTGCGCCTAAGGAAAACAAACTGGGACAATTCAGATTTCACTATGAAGGACAGACAAGATTTTAATGTAGCCAGTGCAGCAATTATTTGGGGAAATGAAGAAACCATATAAACCTGTTTTCCTGATTAATATGCAGCAGTGTTACAGTTAAACATCTTAACGAGGATAATCAGGAATCCAGAAACACGTTAACAGGGCCCCTTCCTTTGCGGAGCGGTTCAGCAGCTCTGCCGCTGGCGCACCCCACACGCTCCAGCGCAGCCCAGGGCAGCACCAGCCCCGTGCCCGCCCTGCAGCGCCGCAGCCGCCGGCTCCTTCCTGCGCAGGCTGCGGGCAGCACGTGTGCCCCGGCTCCGGGCTGAGCAACAGGAACTCTCATTCACACTCCTCCTACCCCTGTGCCCTCCCTCTCCTTGAGCCAGCTATTTCAGCTCCAGACATCCACCTGCTGAAGGATACTGACAGGGGCGAGGCTGTTACATACACTTCACTGGCCGGGCAAGAGTGGTGATCAATCTAACATCTCGCACCAGAAAAAATAAAATTGCTCCTGTCATGTCAAAAGAAGCCACAGCAATCTTCCCCCTGGAAAGCTGTCCTTTCCCAGCCAGGAGTCCAGGGAGTTCACTCTCAGCCACAGATGCAATGAGCCAACACTCTGGAACACACGGCTTGGTTATTATCCCTATCGGCAAACGTGGCTACAAACGAGCATGGTCCAGCTATTTTCTTATGTTCCAGCTACAGCTTTGGACTAACATCCTGGAACAGTATATTCCACAGGATGACGACGCACTAGGTGAAGTAGCATTTCCTTTTATTTGTTCTAAATTTACAGAGCAGTAATGTCACCAGTGACCTCTTGTTCTCATAAACGGAGAGCACAAAAACAACGATCTGATTGCTTCTGAGTCAGGATGAGGGCTGCCTTACTAGGAATTAAAAAAAGAATCCCAATTAGAAGTCTTCAGATTTATTTTTAATTGCACAGATTTTTGGCCTGTTTGGGGATTGGCAGAACTCTGAGCACTCATGCCCTGAAACAGCTCAGAATTTTGTGGCGATATGAGCAATTATGCTAATTAAAAGTGCTCGTTCTGCCTAAAAAGTGAATGTTAAAAACTTTTTTGATCCTAATGCTACTGAACTTCTGGGTGTGGTTCTTTAGATTTCACTCATTAGAAGAAACTGGGTGCCCAGAGCTCACCACATGGTGACACAACCGACATCTAATCTTGACCATAAAAAGAGCTCCACAGTCATGGGGGAAGAAAAGGCTGCCAGTTCCTCTAATCACTCCTGGAGAGTTACATGGAATGGCAGGAAGGGTTAAAGATATAACAAATCAGGACACAGGTTAATTATGAACTTCTCCCTGCATATGAAACCCCTGAAATACATTTTGCAGAAACGGGGGTGACAGTCAGGTCCCCAGCAGGTAGTTATGTGCCCTCCATGACTCATCTCAAGTCTATTAGAGAAATTCTCAATTTTCAAGCTTGCCCACTCTAAATCTAAAAAATCTTAAATCTGTAAATAACCAAGCCTTCATTGGCTGTCTTGTGCAAACACAGACACTCTTGACACTGAAAATTTAGCTTTATCTCCTCTGTCTCTCTCTCACATGGCCCATTCCCTCTTACCAGCTGTTAACTCCCACCTCTCACGCTGACCCACACTCCTCTGTCCAAAACTAACACCAGTTTACTGACATTTCAAATCCAGCCAGCTAACAAACAACAGAGCCAACGAAAGAAAATTCCTCATTTCATGTTCTAAAAATGGACTAATGTCCCTGGATGTCCTTCCCTGATGAACAGCTGTGAATAATAAGATTAGAAAGGCAGTCCAAAAAAGACTCCTATATTAGACCAAATTTTAAACAGAAATCTGTTATACTTCACCCTCTGCTGTACTGAGCAACCTTCCCCTACCCAACAGCTGGAGCAAAACTCCATCCTCTGGTCTTGCTGCCACCCAAGACAACTTTATCATCTCTGCTCACTTGGAGCATTTTATGGCTGCCCAGAAACTTCTCAGCAATGAAGTGACAGTCTAGCCCTGGGACTGTTTATTATCAGAGTACATCTGGTGAGCTCAGTGACCACAAAAGGTGGCAAAGCAAGTTAAGATCACACTGGCCCAATCACAGAGCTGACAGAAGAAATGCTGCAGGGGGAGACGGGATGGGGGGACATTGAACTTTGCTAAATATAATTTTCCTGATGTGTACGTTTCTCTGAATGGCCAAAAGTGGGGGTATGAGAACACCTGCTCATTCTGACTGCTTCCTTTTACTCATATCCTGTTCAAACATAGTCTTACATTCAAAGGTGCTAGCCATAAATCCCCCTAAGATAAACAGTTGATGACTTGAGTGCAGAGACAAGAGGAATTTCTGGAGCTCTAGAGACCTAGAAACTAGAAAAAATATAGAAAGCTGCAAAACCTTCAGCTGGATCACATATGGCAAAGGTAGGAAAACCATCCATGACCTGTAGTGGATAACTGCTGTGTCTGCTCTGAATGGTGGAGAATGGTCTTGGCATCCTGAGAGCCCAAGACTCAGGAAGGAAAACTAGGTGAGATTGTAATGAGGACCCAGCCATTTTTCCACTTCAGCTCCTGTTTCAGTGACAGCAGTATTGAAATGAACACTGGAATACAGTAAAACACCTCCCTCACCTGTATTCATCAGCAAGGGTCACAAACCAGCAAATCCACTGTGTTTCAAACACAATTACTGAACTCAGACAGGGCAAAATGGATTAAGTGTGGATTAGCAAGTGCTACTCCCTCAGCAAATACACAAAAAAGAAGACTGTGAAAAAGGGAGAAGAAAACACAAGTTTGAGATTCAAACCAGTCCTTAACACTTAAGATCTTTAATGTCTGTCTCACTGATATGTTTCTGAAACAGTTTGGAGCTCAGCATCAGGCCAGCAAAGCTTTGCAGTGAGTCAGTACGACTTTAGTAGGTGTCTACAGTTTGGAAGAGGGCAATAATATGAGTATCAAAGACTCATGAGGGCCTAAACCTTGCTTTCCTCCACAGACTACAGCCCTATTCTATTTTGCAGTTCAGCTTTCACCCAGTTTTGCCAACAAATTCCATTAACTCACTGCAGAGGTCAGTTAGAGCTCTCTAGAACCACACCAATTCTCTTTCCCCAAAACCTGGATGATACGGGCAAGAAAAAGTAGCTTTTTATATAACACTGGAGAAATGCACCAGTTTTGTATGTTTTTTTATAGTGTGAGATCTTAATTTCCTGCTAAAATGACCATCTTCCACCTATGGAAACTCTCATTTCCACCAAATAAAACAACTCATTAATGTTCTTATAGTTGTGCCAAATTCCTTTTTTTCCAAATAGCAATAACAAGATTTTCTTCAAAGCCCTAAGTGACCAAATCTCTGTTCACAATACACTGGGTATTTTATTCCCACCTTCCAGATGGCTGTTTTACCTTCATTTTCAATCTGTAAAATCCAGGACAGCTCATTTCCATAGGAAAGCGTGTTGAGGTCTCTTCAGGACCATCTTTACATTATTAGGTTCACTCACCTTGCAATCTGTCCCTCCTGAGCGAGGGCAGCAGTGCATTTTCTCTGAGCATTGGCACTGGCACTTACAGCGCTATGCTGTGCCACAGGTCAAGTTCAACTCGTGCTGACCCTCCATCTGGGATTTCTCCCAGTCCCTATCCTCCCCCACGCTGCAGCGGGAAACTAGACCAGACAGAGTGTTCCCTGGGAAAATTATCATCTCTCATACCAGGGTCACATTCCTACAGCCTTCTGGAAACTGTTCCTAAACAAGGCACATTCCTGTTCTTGGCAATTGGTAAGAGGAGCACAGACAAGGAGAGGATTTTAAAGCAACAACTTAACAGATGTCAAAACCCAGAGCGTGCAAGGTCATTGCCACTGTTAGCAGGTAAGAAATGCAAACTATCCTGGTAGTTCGGGTCTGTTAATCCCTAGAGATCCCCATGGATGGAGCAGTACCCAATGGGAGTGGATAGGGTGGCTGTACCAAGTGCCAGAGCATCTCAGCACAGCACCACTACCCACACACCCTCCACTTCATGCAGCAGATGCACATGTGTCCCTTTACCTGTTTTCCGAAGGACACAGTCCTGCCAGGAGGAGTTCCTAAACAGAACCACTCTGTTCAGAAAGGGCAGCCCATTTGGGAAGGTAAAGGATATTTCAGAGAAAGCTTCCTCCTCACTCAAACAGAAGCAAACCCTTGAAGAACAGAGGGGCAGGACAGTGGTAGAGTTGCTGTCTCAGTGGGGTCACACACGGCAAGGCTGGCACCTAATTAATCACAGCCCTGGGCAATATAAGATCTTGTCCATGGTAGGAAAATGACCTATTACTGAGAGTTTATTGTTAGCAGCAGCTCCTCACAGCCCCCTCAGTGGAGTTGAACAGAGGCTGGTAGCTAGCACAAAAGGAAATTAATAGCTTTCAACAGCTTGATGAACCCAGGAGCTTTTCACACTGGGTCACCAGGCAAAGACAAGTCCTGTTTCACGCACCAGCACAAGCACCAGAAATAGAGTTGCATTTCTGCAAGTAATGCTAGCAAGCATTTCCCTGCATAAAATGAAGCCTTTTCCTTCTAGAGCAGCTTCCACGTAAAGCTGAACATGTTGTCAAATGACCACACATTGTTCTGCCTTTGTGCCCCTACTTGGAAGGGGAGAAGACACTGAAATCTGCAGTCTTGCTCAGGAAGGTAGGTGAAATCCCAACTCAGTATTACGGTTACAGACAGCAAAGAGATTAGCAAACAAAAGCTTCCACTGTTCAGGCACAAGGGCAGACATGAATTTCGAAGCTGTAAACTTCCCTCAAGGAAAACAAAAGCTCTTCACAAACAGTCGCCTTCACTTTTCAGCTCCCTGTGTATCCTGTCCCATAGTAAAGCAGATAAAGCTCAGTCTGACTTCTTCTTACAGTAGTTTCATCTCTCTCAAAACCTCCTGCATATTTTCGGGTCACTCTGTGACGTACAGTAGCAATTGCCAGATCTCTCCACCCACAGCAACTTCTTCCAGACTCTCTAACTCTGCTTCCATGTTTATCTTCCCCTTGATAGTTTTTCTCCAGATTTTTCCTTCTTTTGTGACAGCAGACTAATGACCAGTTCCCACAGGAGGCTGGATTAAGAGTCTCAAAAATCCTTGACATGAAAGGATTTTAAATTACTATTTTCACTGACTAACAATGACTCAGAATGGTCTGTTTACTAAAGGGCCCTTTCTCAAGGAGAAAAAAAAACTGCACCGAAGTCTGGATTACAAACTACTAAAATAGCAAAGTATTTTGAAACTGCAGCGGTTCTGACAGGAAATGGGGACCGAGCTGCACTTAATGAAGGGAGGCGGAAAACCAGCAGAGCGATTCTAGACACGGCAACACACGGCTCTACTCATATTTTCAGTTGCTTATAAAGGAAATTCTGACAACTGCCAATATAAACAGAGTACAAGCACTAGCAAAGAGTGCACAATTCCTGAATGTGTACACACATGGGTGTGGAAAAGACAACAACCCCCAGCAAAACCTGAATTTCCAACATGTGCTCTAATTTTGCCCAGTTTAGAGAAGAGAGTTTAAAAACAAGGAAGAAAGAATCATCCTGTTCAGAAGTCCCTCTTTTCTAATCTTTCCCTTTTCCAAACACTAACAGAGCAATCCATGACTGTGTGAGAATTCAGGACACGTGGGACTGCCCTGTGTCACTATGTCCCTGGATCAGTCAGTCTTTTTGCCCCTCTCTGGGTCCCTTTACCCCCCTGTTGAGGCAGCAGGGGAGGAAAATTCTCTCCCTTGCTAGGAAGCCCAGTGACTCCCTGGAGCATATGTTCAATTCCATTCTTTTTTTTCAGAGGGCTGAGACCACACAGGGCAGGTTTGGGAATCTGTGCAAGTGTCAAACCACGCAGATTTTCCTGATCTCTATCAGCCGAAGCTTGAAGCCCAACTATGACTTCCTGCAAACAGCTTGCAATAGAAGTTCTTATACTCCTTCGTCTCACATAAAAATAAGTCACATGCTCTTTCTCGAAGCCTGTATTTCAAACCAGCACAACCAACATCTGACCTGAGTTCCTCTTGTTCCAACAGTGCCTTACAGGCACAGAGCTCCTGTGCTAAGCATGAGCAGCAAACTTTCTGTAGCTTCAGCAGCTCTATCTTCTTTCAAAACCAAACTCTTCAGAGAAGAATTCATTGCCTTCTCTGCTGAAAAGGATGTATTTTAATTTAAGAGCATCTTACACAGATAATTCAACCTGACACAAAGTCATGAAGAGGCAAAGGCACTTTCACCTCATTGTGAATGAACCTGCAAACATCAACAACATACTCTCCCCATTAGGAAGGACCGTCAGCACTTTGATTCTTTACCCAAGTTCAAGCACTTTGCCCTCTGTTCATAGGAAAGGTTACTTACCCCAAAATGAAAATTCATGCTATTTCCTCACACCGCCAATAAGCCCTGGGACAATACAGCAAAAATATACACTCTAGAGGAGATCAGTAATATAAAACTTCACAAGACAGAAACTGGCAACTGCTGAATAAAGTCAGTACTAAGTAACAAGGTTATAATAAGAAAAAATTGTAGCACACCTCAGGCTTCCATACAGCTGGATAATGACATCCATACTCCTTCTCAGAGATGATTGTACTCTCTCATTCAGGGGCACCAGCAACTCCCTGTTCCTCAGCCTACCACAACCACTGTTGCCTCCAGTCATGCAAGTGCTCTGGAAGAGAGGTATTACTCTAACTTCAATACTTCCTCTCTCCTGGGACATCGGTCAGGGTGAATCATCAGTTAATAAAACAGTATTTCTTAACTGGGTGCAGCATTTCCAACAGCACCGCAGGCACATTTCCCTTTAGTCCTATTCTAGAGAAAACATCTGCGTAAATCCACTCAGGAGAGAACACCTGAACAGTAAGAGCTCGTAGCAAACGTATTCCAAAGAACCTGAGCTCCTGATATCTGTTACGCTGGCACAGGTGCCATGTATCCCAGTGCTCAATCCAGAAAACTCACACTCCTGATCTTACCTTTCACGTTCAATCTTCCTCTAAACTAGTGTCCAGAGCAGCCTACTCCCTCAGAAAAAAAACCTAAACAGATTGCTTGACATGCAATTAATAGGATTAGTCTCGTCTGTGGTCAGTCTCTCTGAGCTACGCTCCACTTGCCACAAGCTGATTAGCTGCCTGCTTAAGGAGGAGCTGGGATAAGTTTCCTTCTGACGGCAATGAACTGGAGAGGCAGGCGCTGACTGTAATAATATGCTGTTTCCTGTCTGCGGCTGAGCTGAGAGGTACTTCCCAACAAAAAAGGGTTTACAGGAGCTCAGGAACTCAAGCTCCACCTCTTCCAGTGAAGAGTCTTAAACTACGGAGGAAGGGTTACTAACATGGTTCCTGGCACTCGAAAACGTTCTCTGAACCACCTTCCATTTCACCAAAGCATCAGAAAGAAGAAACCAAACTACACCAAATTCCCTCTCCACACAGAGGAGCTTTCTCCTATGGGATCTCAAAGCTCTGAATCAGATGAGATAAGAAGTAAATGTTGTAATTCATGTTATGTGAATGAGGGTGAAAGTCCACACCACCATTTGGTAGCAATAACTGGAAAACATTTACCAAACCACCATGTGAGAATCATACTGGAACACAAAATGTGTACCTGGAAAGATATTATGTCCTTTCCAGGCCCTCTCCCGACAATGACAGGCGTTTTTGACTAGTGTTAAAGAATATATACTTTATCTTTATACAAATCCTCCACAAAGCAGAAATGGGTTAGTGAACTGATAAGGACTCACTTCTTTAACTGTACCAACTACACTGAAGGCAGCAGGCTTAACTGAGTTGGCACCTTCTAGAGGACAGCAGATCTTCAGCCCACACACCAGTCTGAGGAGGAGAATTTGTTCACTACACAAACATTTACAAAACCAGGCCAAAGGAGATGACCCAAAGTCTTTTCAAAGACTTTTGAGGGGACAGCTGTGGTGGCAAAGTGCTGACCTGAGCAAAAGGCAAGAAGAGTGATTGGTATCCTCCAAACATTGCAGGTGTCGCAAGGGAGAACAGGCATGATGGATGGCTCAGGTCCATGACACAGGTAAAGCAGATCATTTTGAAACAGAGGTCGGTAAAACCTAGGCTTCCCAGCATCATCTTGAGAAAATACTATTCCAGGTTAGAGTATGGAACTCATCCCCCACTGCAGATTTTGCTTTAATGCTCCTAACACAACTGCAGGCTACTCCATTACATGGGCATCTTAACAAATCACGTTACTGCAAAACTGCACTGTCCAAGAAAAAACTGTTCAGGGAAAGAGCTAAAGTCTCACTGGGAAGACCAAATGCACCCAGTGTGATCCCAGATCATCTGCTTTTAGAAATCACAAGAGGTTTTGAGGGTATGGCTGAGAAAGCGCTCCTCAGAAATCAGGGCCAGGCTCTGACCTCACCTATCCAATGCTGCTGTGATCTCTATTTTGTTAGGAGTACAAATACAGCACACACTGAGGCCAAGAGTCCAGGCTAGAACTTGACTGGTCTCTTTGAAATAAAGGGTCCTGAACTACCAGGACAACACAGTTAGCATTGCATTTGTGCCAAAGCAGATCTTCTCTGGGGCCCTGTGCAAGACACCAACCCTAGGAAAAGGGATTGGTGAGAGATCTATGCACCACATACCAAGGCATCATATGTGGAAAGCACCTGTCACAGCCCAGACATCCCAGAAGAATTTACCTTGTAGACAGGTGACTCTCAAGGACAGAGATGGCAGAGATGTGACAGAACCAGCAAATACCACGCCTAGAGGCCTAATGAGGGAAGAGAGCTCTGGCACAGGGCTTCTATAAGATTTGTTCCCAGAGGCTTCCCGTTAAATACCTCTGCAACCACACTGCCTGACCTAAAGAACGATAGCTAAATATAAAGCTCTTCGTTACACGTCAGCAAACGGAGCTGTACAACATCTTAAGCTCAAAAATGCCCCACGTCACATGCTCCTAGCCCATTCTGTAGTCATCTATCCATTAATTCTGGGTAGCAGTCCTGAAAACTATCCCCATTGAAAACAGGATACACTTACTGAGGAAATCTATGCAAGATCAACCAAGTAAACCACACTGAAATTTGTTATTACACACTTTTTTTTAGAGGAAGAGGTCTGCGTCTTAGAACTCACTTTTCTTGCTCTCCTTCCTCTGAGAGCAAATTACCTGTCAGATATGTCCTATGTAAAAGGTTTACTGGCAGCTATTTTTTAACATTACTCTACCCATGCAGCACAACCTTTGCTGGCTTTGTGCTCTGGTTTTCTCCTCTCATGATGCTGCCTCCCCATGCTCCTCAAAACACATTCAACAGTTTCTCTTCTGACTGGTCAGCCCTTATTACCTCTTTGTTTTGGATACACATTGTTCCTCCAAGTGGTTTATCTGATGTTTTTGTTGCTTGTCTTTATGTCAGGACCTTAGGGGTGTCATTCAGGCAGCCTGACCTGCAGAATCTATACATCAGGCAGTACAGAGGCCTGGAGAGAGGCTGAGTTTTCTCAGAAAGAAACCACTCTTTTATAAATCCACAAGTACCAGTCTCCATTGAAAAAAAAAAAAAAAAAAACCAGAAAACCAAAAAGAAAACCACAACATCTAAAACTCTGCTTACAACACCAGATGCTACATACTTTCAGTTTAGGAGAAAAACTCAAATCATATGACCCACTGATTTGAAGCAGGGAAAAAAATGCATCAAAGAACTCTCAATTTTAGAAAGGAAGATACAGAGGGGAAGCACAGTGCTCTCAAAGAAAACCAATAGAAAACCATATGACTGCAAGGAATCCAAAGCACTGACAACAGAGCAAACAGCTGCAAGACTAGACCACCTTCTGATTTCCTAAGTGTTTTTAGAGCTCAAGGTAAACAAGTCAAGGACCTCCATAAGCCAGGATAGAAAAAGCCCATAGAAATTAAGAGGAAACATGTTTTTCTTGAAGTTTACCTAAGCCCCTGATACATGATACACTGCTCAGGTGGAGACAGTGCAAACTGTACCTGCTTGAATTTCAAGGTAACCCTTTATCTTTTACTGGCCAGGGAAGGCAGGGACTGGCAGAGCCTGATACCAGAGTCTTGGAAATAACTCTTTTCTGTTGGACTTGCACAGGGCAATCTGAGAGAGTAAATATACTACTTCCTTCTGTCCCTAATGCAGTCTTCCTGATGGAGATTAGATCTCTCCCAGCTACTACAGTAAGCAGGACAGTAACAGCCCACTTACCTGAAAAATCAGTCTTTATTCATATTTGAGAAAATTGAAGCAAAACCCAGGATAAAATGCTTTTTTGACAGGTAAATAACATCACATTCTTTAAAACATATCCCCTACTCAAATCACTGCATAAACCTTCTCTCTGTACTCTCACACTGAGACCTGATATCAGTATTTACTTACCATACCCAGATGTGCCTCCTACCTGTCCAGCTATGGATGTAGAAAGTGTTTTCAAGCTTTGGGAAGGTGTTGGGGTTTTATCTGGACACTGGCACTGCAAAGCCAAAAGCTATAGCTACACAACAGAAACATCCTCTGTCAGATGTTTAAAGCAGCAGGTCACTCCTGCTGCAGCACAAGGCACACTGCTCAGAGTTGGTCCCCACCTGCAGGACCAGGAGGGATTCCTCCCTCCACCTGGATTACTCCCCCCTTCACCTTGCCTTAGAGCAACATTTTCTTTCCCCAGGCCCTCCTTTTCCACTGTTCTAAGCCCCTCAGGAGCTGTGTGGAGGTTTGTTGCTGCTCACCAGCTCGATGCTCACCCTGCAGGTCTGACATTAATGGCTTTTTTCTGCACGCCAGGTGCTCCCCCAAATTGGAGCTTGCAGAACACCTGTACCTTAGAAATACCATCATTTTTCCTCCTAGTCCCTGAGCCTGGAGAAAATGAAGCAGGGACACCACCACGTTTCCAGACTGCAAATACTTAACACACATTCCACATGTAATGAGTATCCTGAACCAGTCCCACAGTTATTTCTGTGCTATTTCTTTCTGTTCCTCCTTTTGCTTTCCCACTATATACAGCATGCATATATAAACACACACACAGACACACACAAATAAAGTCAGAGAAAGAAGTTTACATATTTTAATGCCTGTGGGAAAAACTAAATTCCTTTAGCAACTTCTCCAGCACAAACATGAACATCACTTCTAACTCCCTCAGCAGAACAAATTTTTCTGTCCCACTGTGCAAACAGGTTCTATCAAACCCTTCTAGCTAATAGGTAAGAAAAACCCTGAATGCCAAGTCTTAGCACAATACATAGTAACCTGTGGTATTTCCCTGAGGTAACTCCAACGTGCACAAATATGAGTTATCATATTGTAAAGGAAAAAAAGTTTATAATTTTTTTATTTTTAGTGAAAGACACGGTGAAGATTGTTCAGATGTTTTTCAACTCTGTAAAAGAGATGGGATGTGGGAAAAAGATGCAAGAAGAACAGAAAATAATGCAAAAAATCCTACCGTGAAGCTGTTGTTGACATTCTTTGTGCTGGATTCTGCCACACTGGCATCTGTCAGATCCACCTCATCAAAAATAATGGACTGGAAAGAAAAAATTCAAAATCTCAATAAATTCTTGAATCCAATGTATAAGCAGCAGACTCAAAGGGAGTCTGCATAGCATTCTCTGTATCACAGCCTTTTATGATTTGAAGGAAAGACACAGCACCAACAACATCAAGGACCTGGAAGTCTAGTTCCATACACTGGGGATCACTCTGGCCTGTCTTCAGACAGTGAACACAATGACTTTATTCTTACTAGAGGATTATTTAACAAGAACACCAAATAACTGTAGGTTTTGTTCTTGTGAAAGGAGACAGTTTTATATCTAGTTGACTATTAACATACTAAACCAGATGCATAGCATCTCTGGTTTGATAAATTCTAGCCTTGCTTGTCTCCTCCACTTTCTCTTTTCATTTGTATTCTCTCTCTTCTATTGATTCAGAGTCCATTCCCTACTAACATGCAGCAAAAGAGAAAAAATATGGAAAAATCAGTATCACAGGTCCGCATGATGCTTCACTTCAAAACCAAGGATTTCCAAGTGTGAGGCAAGACATAGGGATCCTCTAGTGCCTCCAAAGCCTGAAGACGAGTGCTTAAAGAGCTCTTTTCTCTGCTGAGGCTGCCTCGCCACTGACACCCATGTGCCTCCAAAGCCTCTCCACTGACTTCCTTCCCTGGCCTCACAGGTACTGTCAGGACCTTACCTTAGCAGTTTTTGCATAGTAGAGTGTTCGTCCTCGCAGCTTAAAGTATCGTCTCTTCCAGCGCTGGAAGGAGCTGGTCTGTTTCATCAGCATCCCCTCTTTTATGACAGTCTACAAAAGCATCAGAGGAGACGGGTGAAGCACAGGTTTTACTGTGCTGCTCCCCCAGCACACACCCATAGGGAAACCACTGGAGTCGGAGACCAATAACCTCAGTGCCCTCTGCTGGAAGTGCTTCAGATTCATTCAGCAAAACTGAGCAGCCTTCACAAGATAAAACTCTCATGAACACACAGCGCACACTGCGGTGTGGTTTTACCCTTGTCTCCAGCGCTATCACGATACCAAAGAAGATAAGTAACTTAAAACTGAATGAACATTTCGAATCTAACAGTGACTCGGGGAGTGTAACAGTTAAATTCGAGGTCAGATTTCAGTCACAGGTAATTGCACCTTTCATTTAATTGACATCTGATTACCGGCACATACACACCCAGGATATCTGTCTCTACCTCCAGCTGTGCCTTGTGAAACTACCAGCATCTACCTGGCACAGAGGTGGCAAGCTGCAAGCCCAGGGGGCGAAGAGTGAAACCAGAGCAAAGAAGGAACTATATCCAACCTCAGCATTTGGTATTCTTCAGATAGTCTTGGCCCTGCCTCGGTACTCTCTGGCCAGCTGCCATTTCCCAGGGCTGCAGTGCCAAAACTGTCTACGCACATTGACTTTTTTCTTTAACTGCTTTATAACTGACATACCAGCATACACAGGCTCACATGCTTGTTCATATACTGTGCATATGTGGGGGTAAGGATTTAATCCACATGCACTTCATTCTACACTGTCAAATACGTTTGATTCCTTTGCTGAGGACTGGTTTGAAAACCAACAGCTACATGAAAATAATCTTAAAAACTGCAGCTCAGAAAGACAAAAGGCAAAAAAGTCAGGGCTGAATGTCCAACCCCAAATTCCTGATTGTAAATACTGCCTAGAAGCTACAAGCAGTGCTACGTCATGCCTCAGTACCACAAGAAACCTACTTCTCTCCCCAAAAAAGTCGCAGAAATCTACTTCTTGCTGAGAGAGCCCAATGCAATAAACACACAGTTAAAACACGGGACACAAATGGAATGACAATCTTGTAAGACAGGTTATTCTGTATCTTGGTGCCAGGAAAATGACACAGCTTTAACATACCGGAGGTCTCAGTGGAATTCAGGTTTGTAACAGTCAGGTTGCTGATAAGTATCAATTAATTCACAAACACAGCACCAAATGGACACTGCCAGGCTACCAGAGCACACAAAATAAATACTCTTACTGATCCACAGGGTTTAGTTCATTTTAGAAATCCTTCCCAAGGCATTAACCTTGCTTTTAAAATGCTATATATATTTCTAATGTGTGCCTTTAGTTTTTGAAACAGCTCCGGATTTTAATATGTTCCACATACACTGGCCCTTGCCAAGCTCAAAGCTTCCTCAAAAACCACTTCGAAAAAAATGCTGACTGTAAGGAGAAACATCCGTCTGACAATATATGCTTCTCTTTTGCTAGACTGAGCCATCCTCAAACTGGCCTGAGAGATCACAGGGTCTGGACCACCATGGTGAAGCCTCTACTCACAAATCAGCTGGGAAAGAGCAGTCTCCACATCCCACCAGATCCTAAAGAGAGCTGTCAGATATAGAAGACACTATAATCTTCCTCCACTGTGTTGGGAAAGAGAAAAGGGGGACAGCTCCCCTGTCTCCTGGAAGAACATCATCTACCTTGGATCCTGGGCCCTGGCCAGCTCCAAGGTTAGCAAACCCCAAGCCTCAACATTTCCCAGTGGTCTGTTTCACAAAGCCATCTACACACTGGCAGAAATACCTGTCAGTGCTCAGGCAAACACCAGCTTAGTGTGCCTGCTTCAACTGGGAATTGCCAAACTCCACAGTACTTCCAGCGGAATGAAAAGAGAAAACGAAAATGCACAATTGAGGATTAAGCTCCTATAAGGATTCCCACACCAGCTCCCCACAGCTCTGAAGTAGTCACTGAAAGGCATCTTGGCAGTCGTTTTCACAGGACAGAGCAGTAGGAATACACTCTAAGAAACCATAAAGCATCTGGGAGTGGCTTTGGGGTCCGGAAGTTAAACAGACTATAGCAATACCCAGAAACAAAATGTTAAATCACCTTAGAGGTGGTGTTATGTAAATAATCCAAAATTCAGACATTATCTTAGCTGAAGCTTCAGCACAAGAGAAAATGGAGTGCAAAGACTGACCAAACAGCATCTCCTGCTGAAACGACCCTGAAGGCAAGGCCAGAGCTGAAGGCACTCATCTGGAATCAGGAAAGATGCATTAATGCTCCTACTCTGCCATGGACTTTTTATGAGTTCCCAATAAAGCAATTTTCACTCTGTGTCTCTTCATCCCCCATCTAGCAAGTGGAACAAACGGCACTAGCCAACTCTGTGGAAATCCATCAAAATATGTATTTTTCTCACAACCTCTAGCACCTGAGTATCGAAGAGAAATGTAAAGTACCAGCATCCAAATTACCACGCCAAAGAAATCACATATTTCTGCAGCTCATTTTTTGACAGGGAAGAAAATGGGAAAGTGGCAGGAGATTTTCCAGATTAAGACAGAAACATGAAGTGATCTTTAGCGTTCCTGGGAAAAACCACATATAAGTAAAAAAGAGACAGATAAAGCAGCTACTGAACTCTGCAAAGCCCTGAACCAAAATCAGAGAGGAACTAAAAATCCTCAGGAGGACTCCTGGGATGCAAAGCCCGAAGACATCAAACCAGCCAGGAGGCTGATCAAAAATAGCAACCTGCAGGAGGAGATTTCAGAGCTCTGTTGCTATGCCTTTTTACAGCTATGGTTAAACTGGGATCAGCCAGAGCCCTTAACACACCCCAGGCTCAGGCAGCATCACTTTAGCCAAGCTCTTGCCCAGCCCACCAGCACAGTAACTCTCAGCAAAACAATGCCTCTGCTTTCCCTCAGCTCCCACCGCTCCCGCCTGCTCTCTCACCTCAGTTGGGCTCACTCACCTCTGCACAAGACCTGCATTCCTCCATTCCTCTTTTAAACCCCTTTTTTTTTTTTACCAAAAGGCAACACTTAACTCAGAGGTCACCTTGCCCCGCCCTAAGCAGCAGTTTCTGTCACTGCCAGGCTCTATCTATAGAAAACCTCACAGCTACCCAGCTCAGACATGAAAGGCCAGAGCAGCAGCGCTCGCTCTGCTCACAGCAAACATGCCTCTGGTTCAGCGCTGCCCATCTCTGCACGAGAGCAGCCGGGCTATTTATAGGCACTCAGCTCAGCATAGTTTGGTGGGTTTGGGCGGAAATGGCCTGAGATAAGATCAAGATGACTTTATAAAATGATGCAGACATCGCTGCCTTTCTCCTCATCTATTTTGACTTTACAGCCAAAGGACTTGCTACTTGCAGAGGAATGCAGCTGAAGAAAATGAACTGAGGAAAGGACCTGACTGCAAAGTGACACAAATGAAATAAAAGGGGGGAGGCAGACAGTTACTTCTGCTCCTCAGCCTCTCCGCAGATTTTTAATTGAAGATCTACTCTGATCAGATTACTGGGCATGTAATTCATCAAGATAAAAGTGAAATTGCTTCTCCCATAATGAAAAGAGAGTGTTAAGTCTATTTTTAGTATCATATATTGGATCCTACGGGAAAAGCTACTGCCCTGAAACATTATGAGGTTTGATTATGTGCATCCTATCCAGGATAAATACTAAAATTGTTTGCAACGGAACTATGCAGACTGTTTTCTATCCAGCTGAGTCCCTTTCCAATGTGGTGTTCTGTGGCATGGCATTCCATGGGCAGATAACACTATGAAAAAATTAATTATCTTCTTGGATCAAGCATAAAATGACGTGCTAGTGGTTTCAACACTGACCCCCTTTTATCATATTGCAAGTCAGTGTAAAAAATGTTACTGAACAAACCGACAATTTAAAGCAACACTGCACATAGCAGAGAGTCTTAAGAAGTCTGAAAAGAACAAGATTAGAGGGCTGAAAGGCAAGGCCTAGGCAATTTCCAGCATTTTAGTATTTATCTTTGACCTTGAAGAACAGCAACTTCCTGCAGAAAAAAATCAGTTCATGGCAAGCAATACACAACCCTCCCCCCCAGCTCATCTTCTTTCAAAACTTGATACTTAGGAAGAGACATAGTATGTTCTCAAATTTCTCCTGACAATATGGGTGCAGGGTTCAGGCCTAATCTTGAACTGAAAAAGGAAAAGTTTTGCCACTGACCTCAATAGGAATGGTTTCAAACAACTCAGAGGACTTTAAAAAAGAACTCAAAAGAGAGCCTAATGCTTCACTGTTTCCCCTTCCCACCTTATAAGAACAAGAAGCCAAAAGATTAACAGGAGCTGTTCAGAAAACCAGCAGGACACAGTTGTGTTTTTGGCAGCGCTGCTCATCTGAGGTGTCTCTGCACCCAGGAACCCATGTCAGGAGGTCAGAGACAGCCTACACAGATTTAAGTGCTTTCTACACTAATAACATGTGTAATTCTACTAAAAATTAGGAAGGATCACGTCAGATTTCAGCTACTTTCAGATTACATCCCTTGTTCTCCTGCACATAGTATTGCTCATCAAGTGAAACACAGGAGCAGACAATTCTTTCCTGAAGTTTAAACGTATTGCCCCACTTGAAAGAAAGGCTCTTGATAAAACGAATTTCCTAATCTGGAAAACAAGCCCTATTAGCCAGACTGAGGGTGACTATCAACCGAGTCCTGCTGTCAGGCTGGCAAGTGTCCCCTTGGCCCAGGAAGGCTCCAAACCATGTTTGATAGAGACAGAGGAAGAACAATGCAACTTATTTCACTGCTGAGATCATAACATATTCTCAGGGGCAATTACTCAGTGCAGCATATCTAAAACAAGAATAATGCTCCTCTGACACTTCTTTCCAATGCAGAAAAAGAACTATGTACAAGGTAACAGCAAAATGATTCACCGCTATCTAAACAGCAACTAGAGAATCCCAGATCTGAAGTCCTCAGCATCTGGATTTCTCTGTTTTCTATGTGTCTTCACAATGTAAAAACTTTAGGACACACTGTTTTCATTTGTATGTACCATAAAACACTGATGCCAAACAACAAATAATTGACTAAACAAAGCACCAAATGCAAAGAGGAAGAAACAAAATGCAAAAGCATATGCGGAACTGGGCTACCTTTATAGATGCTTACTAAGGGATTTTACAGGCAGCTGATCCCCAGGGACCAAACAACCTCATCTAGTCACTGATTTTGAGTAAGCTATGGCAAAAAGGGTAGGAGTAGGTCTGCAGGCACTTAAACATGGCCAGACAGTCTTGCTATGCTAGGGCAGGTACAAATCTGAGTGCTGTACCTCTTTGTGGATAAAACAGCTTTAGTAGCTGGTGTCATATAAGCTCTTTGTGGTCATAAACATGAAACTAATTTTTAGAAATCAAATAAAACACAGTAAATCCCAGAAAGAAACTACAGGAATAAATCTAACCAACCCCATAGAATAAGACATGAAAGGTCAAAAGGGTAGGGGTTAACAAGCTAATCTGAGAGCAACATCCTTCCACCAGACAGTGGTCACACCCTGGAAATGAACTCCAGGAAGTTTGGAGAGGGGAAATCTGATCAGTAAACCAATTCTAACTCTGGGACACACAGAGAGCTATACAGATCTATGGGGGAGCACAAGGTAATTACCAGTTGCATAGTCCTGTTTGGGAATTCTACATTAAATGCACTTTGCTCTTGAAAAAGTGAAAATGGCATTAAGATTTCTTTCACTGGTACCAAAAGAGCAAGACATTATGAGAACACACAGCAAAAAAAAGGACTCCTGAAGAGGAGAAAAAGAAAAGAAAATCAGAGCTGGAATCAAATGTCAAAATAGAAGCTGGAGCAGTGAGTCAGAGGCCCAGTAGCAGAAGCTGAGCACTACAACTGATGAAGGGGGTTATACTACAGACCACACGGTAAAGCCTGCGAAAACTCTCCTAACAATCATCCTCCCAATTCTCCTCTTTTGTAACTTCCAGCCCTGCGGAATGAACTGGACTAGGCACACCCAGCGAGCAGGGGCTGACAGCCTCCCCGCAACTCCTGAGACAGCAACCTATCCGTGGAGTAGCTGAGATGTCACTGAAACAGGAAATGCAAGCTCATTCCCTAGATCCACAGTAAAAAACAGAGGAGTTTGTATCAAATAAATACTGAAAAGGCTTTAATTTGCCTTGGCACAGATAAATGGTCAAACATTTCATTCTTCGTTAGTTAATGCTGCAGCCAGTAAACAAAGAACAGGTCTTTGAACCAGCTTCTTTCAATACCAGGTTCGGCTGCTACTGTTATGAACGACTCTCCTAAAAGGGATGTACAGTCACAGACCTAAAGTGAACAAACTAACAAATGAAAAACAATTTGAAAGCACACAAAAATGTTTATGGGGAAGGAAATACAACATACAGCATATCAACACTCAGCTCCTTGGTAAAATGAGCTCTGTCAGAGAGCTCCAATCAAAGTACTTAAAACAGATGAATACTCTGGTCAGCTACTTAGAATGAAAAACACACCAGTACACTGATTCAGGATGAGTTAGGAGCAGGACAACTCCTGGCACACTAACTGCTTAAGCCTCAGGATGCTTTCCATAGGATCCCGGCATCCTTCCCAAACACATTTATCACAAGAGGGAAACTGAGCACAAAGCTCCAGTCAAACTATAGCAAAGTTGGAAGATAAGTGCTCAAACCCATCCACAAAGGCAACTAAAGCCAAAAAGGCAACAGTTTACAGCTACCTGAAAATTTTGGAATGGAATAAAATTTTAAAGGGTACTAATTAAATGTGAGCTTTATACATTTAAGGACAAACATGTAAAGTTTGACTGCTATTTTTTCTGTTATCTAAAATTATATATACACAACTACATCCCTTTCTTGGGCATTTCCCCATACACAAAAAATGTCAGAACATGCTACCTACTGTAAAACCTTCAGGTCTGAGACATGCCTGTCACACGCTATGCACCAGCACCACAGAATCCCCTGACTGAACTCAGAAGCATGTGGCTCTGCTGCTGAGGTGCAGCAATAGAACCTCATTTGGAATCACAGCTTGTACACGGAACCCTCTAATGCTGCAGGCTGTACTACCACAGCTTAAGTCACACTCTTATTCATTCAGAGAGACAAGTTACTGCCAAAAACCACGTGTCTAAGCCCCCCCATGCACTTCACTAGCAGGCAGAAGGAGCCCGGCACTCACCATAGTGGGCTGTCAGGGCCATTTGACATGAGAGTACCAGGCAGGGGAGTGTGACCAGTGCGAGCACAGAACAGCAAATGTAAGGGAAAGCACATGCAGAATACAGCTGTAGATCTCATCCTCACACTCATAACCACCCCATCCTTCCCACATCGCTGAACGTCATGGAGACCTTGGCCAAGTAGGAGGGAAAAGTCAGCAGAAAGTACTGGTATGAGAACTTCAGGACATGGGAAAGCAACAGTTATACCTTGAGGAAGAAAACTGAATCCTTTGCCCTTGTGTTGAGGAGACTGAAAGAAAGCTTCCTCCCACTGTGTCTGGATTCCCATCACCTCTGCTACTGAATTCTGCAAGGAGCCTTGTTTGGTAGGAACTGGTAGATGCAGAGCCAAATCCTCATCCTTTTACTCCAACTGGTATTCAAATAGGTTGAGAGCAGAAAGCGGCTTTTGGCCTTTGGCCATTTAATTAATACTTAAATATCTTAGAATTTATTTTTATCTCATCTGTAACAACTGTCATAATCAGATTTTCCATATTTATGTATTAAACAACCTATGCTTTTAAGTTCTCTTTTTCCTCATCTATTTAACATAGTTTTTAAAGGATACAGCGAAGTTTTAATTTGTTTTTCCACTTTCCCTGTTTTAATGTCCTGCAAATACCTTTGACCATGCCAAGACTTCTTGATCAGCACCAGCAACAACAAGGAAGATGAGCACAGCCCTGGGAACACCATTTTGTTAACTTTCAGCTGAACAGAACAGAAGGGGCTGGTGTGAGTTCCCCAAATACTAATTTTTAATAAGACCTCAATGATAGATCTGCACATTCGAGAGAGTGCTCTGCCCTGCCTCAGCCAAGGGCAGTTCCAAGAGCAGGGAGCTCGCCCTCCCTGTTTTATCAGACACATTTCTATCGTTCAAAGACCACTGAAGGCGGCTGTCCCACACAGTAAGACATTACCTGGAGCTTGCACCACCTGCCTCAGTTCCCAGGTCTGGGGATGCCCTGGGTGATTTAATGCATTTGATACAGGAAGTGTGTATCTACCTTTCCCGCAGGAAACTGCGGGTGGTATCACCTCTCTCCACTAGAAAATTACATGGATAAATTTACTAAAGCTTGCAAGACTCAAGTGCAATGTCCTCGATCCAAGCATTATGTGATCAAGAGGGCATTTCCTTTCTGGAAAAAGGCAAACCACAACATCAGAACAGTGATCAGATGTAAAACTTTTCAACTTAGCAATGAGATGATGAGGAAGCAAAAAGATCTCCTCTAAAACCAAACAAAGCAATCCTGTACTAATCAATTGCCTGACTCAGCAGTGGTAATGTTGTAGCCATCAGGCCGACGTTTTCCTGTTTGGACGAGAGCAGCCAGCTTTAGACCTCCTCCTCCTCTACGTAAGTGATCTGGTGTCCAGGTGTGGTCCAAGGCCTGCAGACTGCAAGCTCCATACCCTGTGGAAGCACTGCACTGCTGCTGCAGAGGTGCAGCACTACTGAACAGGGCATGCATGATAAGCTCATTGCTTTCTGGAGTGTTTTATATAAAATGTGTGAGGAGGGATCACAAACCATGGCAGTTCCTGTGGAACAGTGCTCCTGCCTCAGCTATTCTACCTAAAGCTCAGCTACCCCTAGATAACTATCCCATGGGGCTGCAGTACCAAACAGCATCTTCTTTCTTTAAGAGACACATAAATTCTTAGTGAAACAAGAAGCAATAACCACCTAGTGAAGAAAAAGCAGGGAACAAAATGTTTCAGTGGAGAGTTAATAAAATATCCTTTAAATAATGGTTGGTGCATTTGGGATCTTGAAAAAATGTGTTCCAAGAGGAACATGTGTTGACTTGGGACAGTACTATGCTGCAAAATTTCCAATGATGCTGTGCCAATATCTAGGGTAAACCTTAAGCTTTCCAGGAATAGGGAAAAAACCCTCTCTATCTCACTTGTGCTTTCTCTTACATATGCAGGTAGAGCTGCTACTTCAGAAAGAATCAGACTGGATTTGTAATTAAAGAAGGTAAAGTTATGCAGTGTTTTACATGGTATACTGGATTTCCTAATCAGATTATCTGGAGATAGACATTTCACAGTTTTCATTTATAATCCTGTACTCCTCCAAAGTAAAAACTCAACAATTGTTCCACGAGAGGTTTTGGGTAGGGGAAAATACTCTAAATATTTGACTTAGGTTTTATTTTTAAAAACCAAGCAATCAAACAAAAACATTCAATACCTGTTTTATTTTGTCTCTAATTTTATTAGAGAGAATAATTAGTAGCCTGGAAACTTTGTAGCGATGTGGTCTAAGTAAATCCATGCTCTCAAAGCATGCAAAAGTTTAATGTTAGCTCTTTAGTTCCTGGAACCTGATCTATAGTTCGAAGGAATGAGAAACGCTGCAAGTGCATGTGGTTTTGTGCTTTGTTTTGTTATGCAGTGGGGTTTCTTTAGTTTGGGTTTGTTGTTTTTTGGGGTTTTTTTAACAAGGAAGTAACAGCTGTTGCTTTCATACAGCATCCAAAACTCTCCAGCAGCAAGGCAAACTTACAGTACACCAGTGGAAACAGTGCTGGGAGCTTCCCAAATTGTGTCAGAACACATGAGTCTGAAGTGCACACGAAACAGAATGTAGATTAAGGGACAGAAACATTTGCACAGCCTAAAATCCTACCTTTGTCCTTAATATTCAGAGAAGAAACTAGTATGTTCATGCTGGTAATCCAAAAAAATTCATGTCCTTAAACCTGTGCTCAAGATGTTCAGTTTCAGTTCAATCACAAAAACTTCTCTTTTGCAACAGTTCGCTCTCCTTTTAGGTGAAGAGTTCCCAGTTTCTACCTGGATTAAAGCACAAGCCACCACAATTTATGATGCATGAAGCTCCTAAAATGTCGTCTTTCAGATACCCTGTCAGAAGGCAGCAAAACAAAACCAGAAAGACATTTTAATATGTTTTAGTGGAAGATCCCACAGACAGAACTTGAATTAAGTAATGAATTCCTGAAAATTCCTTCTTCATTTCTTGCTTATTTCTTTTACAATGCTGCTTTACTAAAATGCTCTGCTTCTTATCATAATACTTCTTTTAATACTTCTATTTCAAACTAATAAACTTCTCATTTTCCTCACTCTCATCTCAGGAAACCTTAAAACATTTGCCCTCCAGAAATAAAAATAACACTTCTTTACCTACAAAATGGATATTTTATCTAATAGGCAATACAAGAAGAAACAAAATGAGCTTTCTTCAGTTGCCCATGCTGCCCACCATATCTCTGAGGACTCAACATAGTATGCTCTGGAAATCTGCACAAAAACCAGGAGAAATATTTTCCTTCCTCCTGGTTTCTGCCTTTATGCTGCAGGGTGGCCCCAAGACCTCAAGGTTACTTGTCAGAAAGAGAATCACAACTTCCCATAGCGCAAAAGGCATCACCTATACCTGGCACAGAGCACAGAGAAGGGAAATGTGCTAGTTCAGATACTGAACAGTCTGTCCACTGCAGCATAAAGCTTAATACCAGTTCATCTGTACTGCTTTTCAAAATATAAATGAACTTGACATATCTGCTACTGGAGCTAGACAGCTTCCAGTGTTCCAGAAAGTCTGGAAAGCTGCTCGCTCTCTGTTTGCAACTCTGGTGAAATATATACTGCAAACTTGTCTTTAAAAGTTCCAGGCAATGATAAATCCTTATAAAAATGAAAATATTACAGAGAAATTGCTTGTGAAAGTAAACAGAACTTAGACTGAACTAGTCTAAACAAGAAGTTCTCCTGATGCCACCCAAGGACACTGCTGAAATCCTGTCTGGTAAACAAACTGAGAGCTCAACACACCAAAGCTAGTAGGCTGGAAATCCCACAGAACTGATGAATGAAATGGGAAGATGGCCTGTTCATCCACCCTCCTGCTTTCTGAGGGTTGTAATGTGATGCTGGAAATGAAAGGTCAAGTTCAAAGGAAGAAGCACACTTCACTGTCAGAACTTACAAAAGCCGCGGTGCTCCTTGGTTTCACACCTTCAGCTCCCAGGACCACTTTGGATATTCTTGTGCCTCAGGCCATGCTGAGTGAAAACAAGATGACATTACCACCTCAGCTAGTTCCAGCTGAGGTCTCAGCACTGCTTAGGAGGTGGGAGCAAGGTCCTGCTGCTGCCTCTCCTCACACATCTTCCTTCTCTTAGTTCATTTAATCTCTTTCCTAATTCCTATCCATTCAAAAATACTTAATCTTAGCTGACCAACAGTTTCTGCAGTTCCACCAACACTAGCCTGAGACCAGAGAGGAGCTAAAATCAGTCCCCTTTGAAGCTTGATGCCGATACAAGTCCATCAGGTCTCAAAACGGCTGATCAAGCATACAGTGCAGCCTCTGCTTCTTGGCCGGCTGAAACAAGAGCACTCACTACCTGCTATACCTGATCATGTGAGGCTTTCTTCTTCCCCATAGTAATAATCATTAAAAGACTGTTAAACATGCTTCCCTTCTACCTCCTTCTCTGCCTCAAAAATTCTTTCTAGCTAAAAGCAAGTAAGTACATTAGAACACAGTACTTCACTTTCTAAGTACTGAGCTTTCCACTTCCCCTTCCCTCTGCCTCACAAGGGACAGGTTTTTTAGCTAGAGATGTTACCTGTGATTTGCCTTTAGACGCTGCATATCAACACCTCAGTCCTTAAACATCCAAACAATTCCCCTTGCCCACGACTACCACACCAAGCTACTTCAAACACAGCTGGACAATCTCTGGGCTCTGAGATAAGTTCACTGAAGTTTTATGGTCTTGCAAGCAAGCAGTTTTAATTTACAGTATTTCTTAGGAAGACAAATGGCAGGACCAGAGGAAGGAAAACATACCTTCAAAGTGCTTGCGACTGTGACAAACAAGTAAATACTGAGGAATTCCATGGCCACAGCAGACTTCACACTCAAGCTGTGATAACAGTAAGCTTCCATGGTGATTTAGCTGTACTTACAGCCATGGTCTTAAGCTAACTGCAGCAAAAGATGTGGTCAGAAGAGATTTATATCCTCAGGCCACAGTAAAAGTCTGCCTGCATCTCTTGCTGTCACTGACGGACCTGTCCAACAGCTTCTATAGCTTACAGTAGTCTGCACTCTATCATTCAACAGACAAATTCAGAATTAGGTCTGCCTTTACAAAGGAAGTGAGCTCCTCAAAGTCTCATCAAAACTATGATTACCCACAGAGTTGTCTTTGCTCATTGCCCTGAAGGCAAGGAAAGAGTATACATGCAGCAGCAGGCAGAAAAGATGATGACAAACCAAAACGACATCAACAAGCAACAGAACAAATCAACCCTGAATACCATAATACCTGGGCTTAGTTGGAAAATTTGACACTATTTAGTCAAAGGTTTTCTGCAGGTTAACACACAGAAAGCTTAACAGCTGTAGATGATAAGTGTTTATAATCCTTGTTCTTAATATGCTTATGTTTGCATATATAAGTGGCTGGTTTCATCTTTTTCCAGCCATGCTGATGCTGGAAGTGATGTAAAACAGGGAAAACTATTAAGCAGAGACAGGAGGACATGCTCTGCTATATTCAAACAAAAATACAACCCAATGCACCTTTCACCTTAGCATCTCTAACATCCTGCTATAAGCAGGAGTTCCCACTCTAGCACTGGAAAAGTCTTTGTATCCCTGCTCTCATCACAAACACCACCATGGAGACAGACTATAGCATCCTTCCTCCCTTTCCACATGAGACCCCTGCCACAGGTGGTGTCAATAAATCCCAAGTTTCATCCAATCCCCAGCAAGACAAGTTCTTAATATTCAGGGTGCAGGAAAAGATCTCAAAAGCCTTTTTTTTTTTTTCCCCCACAGGAGAATAACAGACTAGCTTCAGTCACCTGGTGCTACAGCACAGCTGAAATCTGCTTGATACAGAATACCAACAGGTTTAGAGGGCTCCAGGGTTTCCTGGTGTGGTCAAAAGGACCACCTCACAGCCCAGCCCCGCAGTGCCTCAGCCCAAGAAGCCAGTGGCAGTGCCAGCAGCACCTCACAGATGGAGGAAGCAGCCCTGTCATGGTCCTCACATACAACTGCACTTTGTCACAGGGGTTTCACAGCTGGGACCAATGCAGCCAAACAATGATGCGCAGCAGAATGATGGCAGATCCTGTATCTGAAAGCAGGGCAAACCAGCCAGCATGAAAAAAATCCCTTTGAACAATGCTTCAGACACTGCACCATACAAAGACATTTTCTCTCCTTTGATATGAGTACAAGAGAAGTAACACTGAGCTACAGCACCAGTGCTGAGCAAGCTTTTGCATCCCCACAGCTGCACCATGCTTGTCCATGCTGCAGAGACAAGGCGAGCACAAGGCAAGTGATGGCAGAGTTAACTAACCTGGTATTTCTAAGCAGAAACACATGACACAACAGTCCAAGAGTTACACAGGAGCTTAATGGCTACAAAGAAAAATCATGCTCCTATAATAAAAATAGTACAGAAAAGGGAAACTCCCTATGTAGGAAATAACAACGAGGGCTGCACCTTCCAAAGCAGAGGTCTGATAATGAGACAGTGACTTGCGCCAAGTACAATAGGACCACGGAGGAGGAGGGAGATGCTGGAAGGTGATAATGGAACAATGTAACAGGGAGCTATGGCTGGGATGTGCAGAGGTTCTCAGGGCCGGCAAGGGGAGGTGAGGAAGGAGTCCGTGGCCACGGTGACATGGGGGGAAAAGGGGAGATGCAGCTTCATGGGGTGAGGATGCCCTTAAGGATTCCAATACCAGGTAAATGGGGCAGCACTAGGGAGTAGGAGCCCAAATCTGACCTCCATGACTCCAAAAAAATATTACAGGGAAAGAGGGTAAGGAAGGAAAGAAGTAAGACAGGGTCCTGCTGTGCCTGGGTACACTGATCACTGAGCTGGGTAAAGCTTCCTGGAAGGTCTGAACCCGGGCACCGGGAAGAAGGTGGCGTAAGCTGGGCTGTGGGGAGGGGAACTGGAGAGGTTCAGAGAGGCGGTTTGGGGATGGCACCTGCTGGGTGGTTGGGGGCAACTCCAGGAGCCCCTGGAGCAGTTTGTGGGACGCTGGCGGATGCTGAAGGGCATTTAGGGGGCAGCTGTTAACGGGCACCTGAGAAACAGTTCACTGTGGGGATCCCTGAGGGACATTTTGGGGTTCACAAGTGCCTGGAAAGCTGTGGGGGATGTTGTCAGGGGGTCTCTGTTGTGTGGGTTGGGGGTCAACAGCAGGACCCTGAGGGGTAGTTCGGCTGTCACCGAAAACGACGGGATAAATAAAACTCTCTAGCATAAACACAATTTGTTACAATTAAAGACTTTCCCAACGGGGGAAAGGGGGAAATGGCCGAGTCCCTGAGGGGCGCTTTGGCGGATGTGAGGTGGTCGCCGGCAGATCCCTGAGGGGTCGTTGTGAGGGGAGAGGAGCAGGATGTCCGGGGGATCGCCGGCAGCTCCCTGAGGGACGGGCTCGGTGGCAGGCCCCCGGGGAAAGCTTCGGGGGTCTCTGGCAACTCCCAAAGCGGCGGCCCAGGCTGGCGGTGGCGCGGACCGTGACGAGCGGGAGGGAGAGGCGGCGGAACCGAGCNCTCCCTGCCTCCCCGCGAACCGCCCGGGCGCCGATCGCACCGGCCCGGCCGTGCCTCCTTGGAGCCTGGGCAAAGGTGTTCAGCGCAGCCCTCGCAGCTGAGGCGAGCCCGACAGCCCGGACCGCGGTGCCCATTTCTCCCCATTCTTTGTGGCTACTGCAGCACAGAATCACGGAATCGTTCGTGTTGGAAAAGATCTCTGGCATCATCGAGTCCAACCTGTAACCGAACACCACCTTGTCGACCATACCGGAGCACTGAGTGCCACGTCCCGTCGTTCCTTGAACACCTCCACGGGGCAGTCCCTCCCAAAGCCCTCCCCATGTTCGCAGGATTTAATGAAACGCTGCGAG
>VYXC01001690.1:137487-283614 GCA_013397175.1 Platysteira castanea | reverse complement strand
GAGGGGAGAGGAGCAGGATGTCCGGGGGATCGCCGGCAGCTCCCTGAGGGACGGGCTCGGTGGCAGGCCCCCGGGGAAAGCTTCGGGGGTCTCTGGCAACTCCCAAAGCGGCGGCCCAGGCTGGCGGTGGCGCGGACCGTGACGAGCGGGAGGGAGAGGCGGCGGAACCGAGCGCAACGCGGCGGCAGCGCCGGCCGCAGCGCCGCCAGGAGCCCGAGGCCCTGCCCGCGGCCCCCTCCCGCCGCACGCACCTTCTGGCGGATCTGCCCGGACGTCGAGACTTTGCGGATGAGCTTCTGCAGGGAGCCGGGCTCCTGCTCCGGCTCGCTGTCCGACGACTCCTCGGGCGCGGCGCCGGCGGCCGGCTCCGGCTGTGCCTGCTCAGCCCNCGAGCCCGACAGCCCGGACCGCGGTGCCCATTTCTCCCCATTCTTTGTGGCTACTGCAGCACAGAATCACGGAATCGTTCGTGTTGGAAAAGATCTCTGGCATCATCGAGTCCAACCTGTAACCGAACACCACCTTGTCGACCATACCGGAGCACTGAGTGCCACGTCCCGTCGTTCCTTGAACACCTCCACGGGGCAGTCCCTCCCAAAGCCCTCCCCATGTTCGCAGGATTTAATGAAACGCTGCGAGCACACCCTGCGGCCCAGGCCCCACCTGCCGTGCCGCCCCCACTCCAGGGGCCCTGAGGCCGTGGGACCCCGTCACGGGCGAGGGCAGGGCCGGGCCGCTCCCGGCCCCGCTCCATTGGCAGTGGCCAGGAAACCCCCCCGGCCCTCCACACCCATCAGCCACGGGCAGTGCAGCGTTCCCGCTGGGATCGCGCGGAGATGTGCGAGGAGAAAGCATCTGTTACCAAACCCGTCCTGTGGGTGTTTGCTCCAAGCTGTCTTCAAACACAGCAGGTCCAGAGATGCCATCGCTCCCAGAGCACACCCCTCTCCGGGAGCTAGCGAGCTGCCTACAAATGGAGTCCCACCACATCAAAGCCACGAGTCAGGAAACTGGATCTGCTCTCCACCAGCTGTAAACTGGAGGAGCAGGCCACAGGTCTTACTCGGTAGATCAACATAACACCAGAACCAGGAGAAGATAAAAGGCAAAGAGTTCCAGCTAGAGACCTATTTTCTGCTGACAGAAGTCAGCACCTGCTGGCTGAAGGGCCGGGGAATAAAAGTCCAGCTTGTCCTGCAGGACACGGAACTGCACAGACCAGCAGAAAGCCTTCATAGCTCTCTGAGCAAATGTCCTGCATGAGCTAAACAAACAGTGTCTCAAAGTGCTTTCCGAAGCCCAGACAAACAAACAGATTTAATAACCATTTAACAACCATTGCCTCCCCACTGCACAACAGAGTGCACTGTGATTTTGTCACACTTAGCTTACAGAAGTCATCACCACAGCTGAATTTGAGAGGAAAGTCAGGCAGCAACAGATGCCCCTCACAAAGTTGACATATAAGAATTTTTTTTTTTAAAGGAAAAAAAAGGAATCAGATCTCTGAGTTTACTAGTCCCATAGTTACAGGTCCAGTAGACAGAAACACTGAAGGAAACACCTCTGTGAAGAAAGATGCACTTTGAAGCAAGACAGGGGGAACCCTGTTCCCTCTGCTTCTCTTAGATCTTTAAAGGATTTTCTGAACACCTGCTCTCCAAGACCAGCATACTCACAACCAGCAATTTGTTCAGCCTTATTGTATCTTCTGTGTGTTCTCGAGCCACCAACAAATTAGTAATAAAAATACCAGGGAAAAGCCTTCCCAGACATGCAGGTGCAAATGCCTGACCCTCCCCCAAAGCTGAAATCACAAAGAAATTATCCTGATCACAAACAGCTGGAGCTGGCCGGGCTCCTTTAGCAGCAAAGCACCCAGTGCAGAGCAAACATTGTGCCTCTTGCAATTCAAGCTAAGGTGAGACACCTGTGACTGATGGAGAGCACCGAGAAACAGGCGTATTAGGGGAGAGCACTGATGGAACCCGGAAGTCAGCTGTGGTCTTAATTAACTGCTTCCAGCATCTTAATCAAAAGCAGTTTACAGAAGCAAAAAGATATAAATATGAAGTTCTTAATTCCATTTTCCAGAGTGTAGGGTGGGAAACATAAGTCTGTATAAATAAATGTGGGCTGTGCATTCAGACTTTCCAGGAGAATTTAAACTAGGGACACTGAAAAGCAGATTTAAAGCAAAAATTAGAAAACACCCATTGTTTTACACACAAAATGTAATTAGCTGATGCAACTCACTTCAGCAAAAACCTAAGTGAGATTCAGGAAAAGATACGACATTTACATGGATAATGAGAATGTCCAGATCAACAAGAGAAAACAAAGTTTGCAGAACGCAATCTCATTTCTTAGCGCATAAACCAACTGCTGGCAGATGGATGCTGGGAAAGGCTCCTCAGAGAACGCTGTGCCATAATTTCCTCCTTAGATTTCCTGCACCCTCTTTTGAAGTAGTTGCCTACAGGAAACTAGATTAAATACAGGCTCTGTCTGGATTTGTATTTCTGTTTGGCATTGTATATAGGGAGCTTTAAGCAATTCATGGACAGTGCACATTTATCTCATCTTTAATAACGTGGTTGTTAAGCATATTGCTAGAAAGTTAATACTGTGTATCAGCATTGTGGGAGACAACTTGCGAGACATTCCCTGGTACAGAACATGAGTGTAAAAGCCACATGGGGACAGTGCAAGCACTGAAAAAATTCACTGGCTGAATCTGGTAAAGCATCAACACAAAAGCAACCAAAAGGAAATAAAATTAGTTTTGTACAGTCTGCTGATAAACTTTGATGAATCACCCACAGCTGCAAGCCAGCCTTCCAGGCTAGGATTTGGTTCACTGGCACTTCAAAGTCGCAGACTCTGACACTGAATAAGTCCAGGCAGGCTGCATAAACCCTCATTTAAGCTCTCACCAGTGCTGAAAGCAATGAACCTTTTTATTAGGCAGCCCTGAAAGCAGAAGTCATGACATGGCAGCCGTGCTGTCCTCCTGTGGTAGCTCGAGCAAGCACCAGGTGTTGTGTTTGCCACATTCCTCCAGAGGTGAATCTTCTCATAAGCAATAGAGATTCCTGATGTCATGTCCACTGGCCTCAGGGCTGATCCCTGGGAGACCATGCATGAACTGAGAACATGCAGATTACTAGAAACTTAGGTCCTACATTTCTAATTGAAGCCAGACAACACAGCTCCTCTGTCAGCCTGTTCTTTTAATCACTCCTCCGCTGAGGGTGAATTCTTGTCCTCTTCGTCAGGTGTATTTTTTAGCTGCTGACGAGCAAACTCCTCAAATACCAGCTCTGCTTCACTGCAATGGAAGAAACACAGGTCTTTCAAAGTGATGTTACCCTTGTTTTACACCAGTAGACTAGAGGCAACACACAGGAGGAAGACAGAAGCCCAGAGCAGACTGAGAGTGTTTCCTTCGTCTCCAAAGGGATTTGGACCACATCCCCACAGGCACCATCTCCACTGGTGCTATTCTAGCTAAAATGAAAAGCAGTTGATTGAGCAAGTCAAGGCACAAACTGAGGATGTTTTCATCTGTACTGAATCACATCCACTGCAGATACATATTTATCAGCTAGCTGAACAGCCTAGAGCCTGCGAGGGGCTTTATGCAGGAATAAAATGTGGAACCTTTCATCCTTATTCCTTCTATACTAAAATAGAGGCACATGGTCAAACCTATTAAGTTCCCTAAACTTCGAGCTACAGGGCATCAGCTGAACACAAAGTCACCCCTCCCGGGTGTGTTTGCACTGTTAGGCAAAACATGATCTCTTAATCTATCTTCACATGGTCAGTCACTGCTGTTGAACTCAGAGCAGTCATTTGGCAGGCCACAGTAACTTGCTCACTTTGGATTTTAAGCTGGGGATTTTTGGACAATTTTGAGGAGTTTTTGAAAGAGTCAATGCACAAGTACAGCTAGAATGTGAAATACTAAAAGAAACTTACCCATCCTTCCCTGCAGTCATGAGCATGCAGCAAAGGAGGAAAAAAGACACACTGGGTAGTCAGAAGAGCAGATGCTAAAACATTTGCAAAATATTTAATGCAAAAATGTATAGACTGACAAGTCAGAGCAGTGACAAGAAGCAGGACTTGCAGCAGTATAAGGAGAATTCCAGAAAGTCTCAAGATGTGCATACATACACCTGATGAGGCAAAACTTGATTTCCCAAATGGAAAAGCATTCCAGCAACTCTGCCCAAGCTGTCTGAGGAACAAAGACAGATTTTCCCATCTACGCTTGCTGGTGGTCACAGCTGTGGGAGACATCTGTGCACACACCTGGACTCTGAGCTGACGGTGCTTGCATGACATGATGAGCTTTAATTGCTCTGTCACTGTGATTGAAGAAGTCAGCTGATGAGAAGACAATGCTGTTGTTCAGTAAACATGAAGGTATTAAAATTAAAGGTCAAAGTACCGAGACACCTCAGGGATGTCTCATCAGATGGGTTAAGCCCTTTGGGACAACACTCCCGATTTTGTCTTGCCCTACGAATGGTCTCAAGACCTTTGGCATTTGTGTTTCCTTAGTGGGATCTTTGCTAACCACACTATAACAAATCCTGCTTGCTAGCAGGATTGCTTGGAAGCTGTTTCAGCACAGCCTAGCATAAGCAGAACAGACTGTATTTGCGGGGATTTTATTGTTCTCACAGTTATTTTAGCAAGGAACAGTCACTTCACTGGCTGACTTCCCACGGCTTTGTGTTAGGGAGAAAAGCACCCTTGTTCTACAGAAGTCAGCAGGAATCTGGGCACTTCAGTGACTGAATAACTCGCTACCTGGAGAATTCCCATCCACAACACACACTGCACTCAAGCGCAACCAAGTTGTGACAAGCACTGCTGGAAAAGTCAGCATTAAAAGTGTGCCAAAGAGGGCCATTCCAACCAAAATGCCTCAAAGGATGGGTTGTGTAAAGACACTCCTGATGGCATCTCTCCAGACCAGGATGGTTTCAAATACTCACAGAAGCCAAGATGAAGTCTGGAAAGTCTCAGAGCATGTATGCTTGATTGAAATGGATTTAAAATTAAACATTTAGAACTTCTAACATTTCCAACATATAAAGCATCATTCTCATTCTGAACCTCCAATTTTTATTGTTTAGTCTGCTCTCTTTCCCCACTTGGAGGTACTTTCAGTACTATGGGAACAGTGATATCAGTGACGTGGGTGAGGCTGAGCAAGATCCCCACCAGTGATTTGAAACTGATTTTACAAAATGGAGTGAGGGGGGAAAATAGGTGTTGTTTCAATTGGGCACATATTTCAGTGTCAGATAAATGATTACTGAGTCAATACATAGATAGTGTGGCAGCAGAGTAGTAATTACAACACACCTCAGGTGGAAGATTACATTCAAAGATGTACCACTTCACCTTCAGGCTGCAATGCTATCTCCAACATGCTACAATTGCAGCCTAGCAGGAGTTTGGTCCACTCCAGAGCTCTCTGGCTGTCCTGTGGCTTATTTAATATTGTAATATTGAAAAGTTCTCAGAAAATGGGTAGTCTTTTGCTTCTTTTAATTAGCATTCCATCAATTGTTTTGAGGGTTGGGATGGGAGGGGGATCTAGGAGGGTCCAGAATACCATCTTCCTCTCAGCAGAGAGTTTTCTAGAAGCTTTTATTATGCAGCTACAGATATTATTCCATATAATTAAAAAGTCGTACCATGTGGTAATTTTCATTATAAACTTGCTTTTAACTTCTCTTAACTTGATGGGGGAGAAAAGAAAAAGAGAGTAGGTTTTCTTACTTTCCAAGACATTCAATGCTTTAAAATTTCCTCATTTCTGAAAGTCACAACATCAAAACAGGGAAAGTATTGCTTTACTGTTAGAGGGACAAAGCATTCCCGGGTTTCTTGAAAACAGCCCTTTTGTGCAAGTTTAACTAGGGAGCAGATAAATGGCCATTTGTTGAAAAATAGCCAAAACAAAGGCCAGTGTCCAAGACATAGGCCCACAAAACGTAAAACATCAGGAGATCGGCAGTAAAACCCCAGACCAAAGAACTCATGCTGAGACCACAGCCTTGAGGAAAACCCAGCAGGAATTTCTGGGCTAACTGCTGACCAGGAAAGCTCTTGGAAGCATGAAGAGATACAGCCCAGTTTGAATCCATCTTTAAAAGAAACAGATCCCTACACATTTTTTGTCAACAGGCAGAACAGACAGACTGCCAATGTGACAGGAGGTGCTTTGCCTAAAAATAACCACATGTGAACCACATAGGTCCAAAAACAGTCACAAAACCAGCACACACGAAACATGCAAATCCTGGCCTAGCAGAAGACCAAGAGAAGGAAGCGATAAATAAACCCAGGGAAGGAAAGGGAGCAAGCTGTTTCGTTTCTGCCTCCTCCAGGCACAGGGAAGAAAGATCAAGCAATCTGCAATAGCCATGCCCCGTGACAGACCTGCTGTTTACTGAGTGGTGAATGCTTCAGAGCTTGCTCACGGACACCTAGAGAGGGCAAAGCCATCTGCTGTGAAACAGCACACAGCACTGGCTCACACTTGCCCCGGCTCGGCCCTGAAAAAATTACATCATGTTCTTGGGAAGCTTATGTTTCTGAGGTTCTCTGTACTCAAGTCAGCCCTGCATGATTAAATGCATTGATGGCACATGTTTTACTTCTGCCAAAAATCACCTTGGCTAGAGAAAAGGACATTCACCCCCTGCAAAATGAATCATAATTTGTGGCATTTTTTAATCCCACTCCAGCTTTAACTCCATAAGATGGTTGCTCTGACTTCTTTCTGTTCTTCCAGCTATGCCTTAAGACAATCAAGTGAGCAGGAAGATGCAATAGGCAAACTGGCCACTACTGACTCATCAGTAAAAATAAATGGGGAAAAGAAGATAAGGAGTGATCTCAAAACTCCCTGTGCATGCACCTCTGCCTACACCCACTGCAGAGGCTGCTGAACAAGCCAGCAAAGAAAAATTCCATCTTTGGGACCTTTGAGAGTCTAAACACTGTTTGTTGAAGCTCCATCTCTGCAATTAGGTCTTGATTTGCTAGATTCCAAATTAGATGGAATTTCAGTGATGAAACACATTATGTTTCTCAGAGTTCATGAGCTAAAGTGGTACAATAAAAAATTAAAAAGCCTGAACTCACAAATGGGAAAAATGATAAAGCACAGTGCATGGAAAACTACCAATAAAGATGAAAAGTGTCTCGGTTTACCAGCTTCATATGGGAGACTGTTTTATTCCCTGTAATAAGCTCAGGCACCACATTCCAGCACAGTTTTCAAGTCTGCTATTCAGGCTTCAGAGGAATTTTCTGTTGTGTTAGAGTATCTTTTTATAAGAGAAAGCATTTATTTCCTGAGTTAACCATTTGCAGGGCTTTCCCATGGGCTAGCTCCTGAAACTTACTGCATTTTTTTCAGTTTATAAGAAACCTGGTATTTCCATCTGTACAAAACGCATGGACCATAGCTTACACTTCTGACAGCAAGCTCCTAGAAGACTTTGATGTAGCAAACAACATGTGGGCTGTGCCTCTTGTAAGAGGATGTGCTGGGGGAAGCGATCTGAGAAATATTGCAGCTCTCCGTTTCCCTTGTAAAGACTTCTGCCCACATCCTTTTGGGTGTACTGTATAAGGGAGTACATCAGCCCTCCTTTGAAATGATCTTAGAAGGGAGAACTGCCTGACTTCCATTTTTCCTCATATTACAAACGCTTCTGCCAGAAGTATAAAGTAATAAAAAGGGGATTGTGGCATTTTTAACACTAAAAAAGTAATGTAAAAAAAAAATCACACTACTCTAAAAATATAAAATTCTTTAGAGCTGCCTAAACCTTTGGATGAGCCTTGTTAGAAGTTTTCAAGCTTTCCTTGCTGTCCATGAAAGCTCCTGAGCTGCCCAGAGGCACCAGCTGGCCCTCACCAGCCACACTCCTGGGATCACCAGTGCCATCCCAGCTCCCCACCACTTCTGTGCCAAGAGAACGTGCTGGCACTGCTCACAGCAGGGGCTTTCCCAGGAAAATGAGTTTCCTGTAGTGCGACTGTTACAGGAGAGATAAAAACCTACCTTTGCCCACTCCAGCACATCCATAATTAGCAAAGCCTGATTCCCAACCAGGGCATCTGAAGGTGGAGTGGATCACCAGCTCTCTTCTCATCGCTCACACTTGATTCCTCCAACAATTTCACACAGTAAGGACTCAAGTCTCCCCTTTCTAATGCTTCCATTATAGACCAAAGCATCTATCTCAGGATAACTCTTGTCACAGGTTCCACTATCACTTTCCAGTTTCATGTTCTTAGAAACAGCAGCTTTAGGTCAGTTTGGGCACAAAAAGAAAAAGAAAGAAAGAAAGAAAAAGCAGCACAAAAGCAGCCATGGCTTTTGTTTGGAGCCCAGAAACTCTGTCTCAGCAGAGAGGGTATGACAAGATGGCTCATCTGTAACAGCCCCAGCATGAAAGCGTTGGTGTGCCTGGTGGTCAAGAGTGGCTTCAGATGCTGTACAGGAGCTTCTGATTTAGTGTGAGCACCTTGCAATCTCTGGTGCTCACCACTGGCAAACAGAGCCAGCCAGGGCCTGGGGAAGTGGGAGAATGCTCCTGCCAGCCTGTGGTTTTGGCACCTGATCCCAAGCCTCAGGAGGCCTGGGGAAGGCTTGCTCCTTACACTGCTATAGAGCTCCCCCACTCCCACGTAGAGACCCGACACTGAAGAGATTTCGTCTTGGATAACCCCTGAACAAGAAGGCCACATCACAGACACCACGGCAAATGCCACATCAAGGTAACAGGGACTCAAGAATCATCAGTAGCTTTATCACCTCTTCACTTTCCTTAAAAGTATTTGGCTTTGTACAATACTCATGTGTGTTAGGTGTTTTCTGTGTCAGATTTTGTTTTTTGCTTATACTGCAATCTGGCTGGGAATTACTGACACCTTCATGTAGGATATTTTGCACTGCAGTCATGACATTTAACTGTGCAGAGCTTCCTCAAACCCCTGTTCTCTGAGCTGTGATTCCATACATTAAAGATGAAAGGGAACATGACTCATTTCCATTTTCTCCCATCTTAGCATCCCTGCTCTCTGTCATTTAGTGCCTGGAGGTTGATACACACACACACACAGACACAGACACACACAAACACACAGAGCAGCTCCACACTGCAGCCCTGTCGGCTCTCAAGGCTTCCTGGAGCACAAATCGCTCTCAGCCTTACAACGGTGAGATCTCACCAGAGCCTGTTAATGAACAAAGGAAAATCAGGTGTAACTGACCTGCTGGGTCCTTTTCCTCAGGTTTGGGGTGCATGAGACGGAATGGCAGCTCTGTGCCCACTTCACTTTAGGGAGAAGAAAGAATGCTTCAGATCCACAGCTCCACACACGTCTGGTTCAGCCTCCTTCCCCCTTAGGCCAGCCTGAGCCCTCAGCTTCACCCATTTTTTCATATTTTTGCAATCATAATTTTCCCCTCAAAAAAAGTTAAGCTCCAATTTCTCCACAAATATCCCAGGCATATCCACTTTCAAAGACTGGGTTTATTGTGTGCTGAAGGTACTTGCATGTACATAAAACCAAAGATATTTTTGTAATTGCTTCATTTTCACAGCTGAACCACAAACTTCTTGCTTCTAACAGCTTAAGGGATAGTTACTTTTTTTAGGGAGATGGGAATGGGAATAAGAAAGACAGTGAAAGGCAAACTAACAGCTAGGACTGCATGGTCTGAAAAGGAAGATGACATTTACCTGGAAGTGAGGTCTCCCAGCATGCTACAAAAGAAAACAAGGAGAAAAACAAAGCATATTTAATGCCTTTCCATTCTGGTGCTCCAGCAAATGGTGGACTACTGAAATCACTCTCCTCATATACTGTTCTCTGCTTGCCACAAATTCAACTGAACTTGTTTTTAAAGAAGGTAGTCTTACTTTTTCATGTCATTCCTATGGAGAAAGAGTCTAAGGTTTTGAACTCCTGACCAAGTGTTGGGCATGGCCCCTCTTCCAAGAGCCAAAAGGCAGATGGATGACCACAGAAGGCAGCAGGCAGTTTATCACACTTTTCACAAATCTTTGATGTATTTTATACTAGAATGAAGGACAGATGAATGAAATACAAATGTAAACAGTGACTAGCATCAACTGAGAGTCACTATCCTTGTCCTTTTTCGCACTGTATCCTGGAACTAGCTCATGTTGGTGACATCAGGTTTACCCAGAAAGCTGGCTGAGTACAGAACCTGAGCTACAGTATTTATGACTCTCAGGCAGACGTTTTCACTTTCTGCTCTGGGAGAAGAGCAATGCCAACTGCTGCTGCAGTTGCAGCAATGCCAACCTCACTTCTCACAAAATAAGTTATTGCTTTGAAACCAAAAATTGCAATGCAAACCAGAGGTTCCTACTTCAACCACAAAGTTATATGGTATCTAAGGAGAGTAATACAAACCCTTTGGCTCAGGACAAGTTCTATGGATAGGCCAAGATTGTTTTCCAGGCAATTTATGCTTTATAGGGAGCTTTATGTCCTATAACATGTGCCTTTTCTCTTGGGGTTGACTGTTCTGCTCTCTCCTCCCCCATCGATGACATAAACACACTCCCCTCCCTTAACTCCAGGCAGATGTGGCAAAAAGCATGTTACACTTACCCTGGAACAGTGAGCTTCACTTTGACCTTGTAGGAAACCAGAATCCCCATCACTGCCTTGTCTATTCCATCCTTAATGCTGCCAGAGAAAATAGAGAGCAGTGTGAGGTGGCCCAGCAACACAGCGACAACGCACGCCTGGAGCAAGAATTGGGGGACATCCTGAAAGGGGGAGGGCAGGCAAGCCTCAGGGACAGCCAGCACCTCTGCAGATCTCACCCTGATGAGCACAACGGCGTCAGTAATGCTGCTACTTGTGCTCAGCCGGGCACACCTTTACAAAGCCCTGAGGGAAGTGTCTCCTCCATCCTCCCCTCTTCTCTGTAACTCTCCCACTACCTGGGATCATTTAAAACTCCACTCACATAGTACTAGAAGCCAAGTTGGTGTCCTCATCCTTCAGTTTTCCATCCAGAGCTATTTCCCGTGTCTCCCGGTTATTTGCAAGCAAGGGCAAGAGTGTCAGTGTCTTGGTCAGGCTGCTGTTGGGCTGCACCTTTTCCCTGAAAATAGGAAGGGAAGTGATACACAGTGATTTGTTACACACCTGACTAGGAGAATTTAAAAACAGATTACAAAGCTGCCCAAAAGGAGAGGAATTTATCTGTCCAAATTCAGTTGTCAACAACGCAGATGTCCACCTCTAATCTAGTCAGCTAAATTCCCTTTATAATCAGCAGAGAAAAACAAGCACTTACAGAAAATGCTTGATTTCACAATAAGGCAGAAAAGTAGGTCAAAACCATAGAATAACAGAGTAGTTTAGGTTGGAAAAGCCCTTTAAGATTATCAAGTCCAACCATTAACTCAGCATGGCCAAGGCCACCAGTGAACCATGTCCCTAAGTGCCACATCTGTTTTTCCTAATATCCAACCTACACCTCCCCTGGTGCAACCTGAGGCCACTTCCTCTGTGCTGCAGACCTCTGAATTTGGACAGAATGAATCCTAGTCAAGAATATCAATGCTGAATGGAAAACATGTCCCTAAGCTACAGAGCAGAACACCAGCCAAATATAAAGTACCTGGGTGTGCCCAACCCTCCTCACAGTGTGAGGTTCAGAGCTACACTGCCAGTGCAGTGAAAAAAAGCATAACTTCTACAGGCTCAAGGTTTCCGTGGGCTTTCTCAGGCCAGAAGAAACCAAATGAAATGCTCTTGCTCAAGCAAGAGGGTCCATGACTTCCACTCAAACAGCAGCACCACCTTTCAGGAAAGTGTTGCATCTCTATTTGAAGATTTCCAGCAATGGGAAACCTTCTGCCACCGCCACTAAGCTTGTCTAGCAGGTAATTACTCTTCAAACCTCTTCTGCAACATCCCTGTTCCCTGAAAAAACATGAGGATCTCTGCTGCTCTGTGAAAAGGGGACCAGCTGTGTCCAGTGTGTGTGAGTGGTGTGGCACACACAAGGCAAGAGGAGAGAGCACTGTAACAGCAGGAGACTGCCAGAGTGTAATTATGAGAACTTCCCATTACTGATGACAAGGATAATTAAAAGAGTGTGAAGGAGCAGGAGCGTTCACTCACTGTGCTTCCTCAGCAGCCACCACTTTGGTATAGAAGTCACTGGAGTACAGCACCACATTGGCCACCTGCTCCACTGAGGGAGAAAGAAGAAAGCAGACACTCAGGTGTCCACAAAGAGCACAGCTGCCCCCACCCCGAGTCCCAGGAATGGGAAACATGGTGAAGACAGCAGAAAACCCCATCCATTTAGAGCCCAAAGGGACCACCAGGTCAGACAGCCTGACCTGGACAGAGACCCACAGCACACCAATGGCCAAAGTCTGTCTTCCCTGAAAGGCAACTGGCCTTGATTTGGACAAAACTGAAAGTCAATAACCCACAAGGAGATTATCTTGGGACGTTCTCTTTATATTATAAAGATCTCTCTCTTCCTTCTCTATTTGGGTCTATTTTTATCTCTGGTCCTGATATCTCTTGTGTGCCTGCAGCCCATGCGTGTGGAGACAGCATCAGCATAGACTGCAGTCAAGAGCCTGTGGTAACAAATGGCTGATACTCTCCAATCCTGCACAAAAACCCCAAGGTAATTCTGACTGAAACACTGAAGAGGAGAGAGTCTGGGACCAACAAGGTCTTTTTAAGCCTAACAGAGGCATATCAGCCTAAAAATATTTGGGAATCACGGTGCATCCCAGACTGGCACTGAAACAGCTTTCTCTGGGTTCAGTAGGAACCTCAGCCATTTTGTTTGCTCCCTGCCTCCTTTCCTCTTTCCCATCCTTTGTCTTTCAGACTGTCTTCCCCAACTCCGCAGCCTGAGGGATGAAAACGTGCAGTGTCACAGATAAAACACTGGCACAGCACTGAAGCTCAGCCCCTGCCCTCAGCTTCCTCAGGAGGAAGGACACCACTGCTGGCAGAGTGGCTGTTTCTCACACTGCCAGAGGTTTCTGGAATGCCAGGCACAGCTGTATGTGATCCAGGCACATTCATAGTTAGCAGCAGCATCACACTGACAGGGAGCCCTTCTCACTGACCTCCCAAAAATATGGATTTTTACCCCACTTTTCCCACACATGGATTGCCCACTGCAGGTGCCAGACCCTTTCTCTTCCTAGGGTGGATGGTCTGGTGCCTGGAATTAAGACATAGAAGTAACCACAAGAATCAGGAAAAAAGCTACAGCACTTCACTTGATGAACAACAAAGAAACAGCAACACATAGTGGGGAGGGACAAATTTGTGATATCCCCAACTGCCTTCTTAAACTGTTACAAGCACTAAAATTTGGGTCTCTTTCAGTTCTATTGTGCTCTAAGAATCCCAAGCAGCAGTAAAAACATACCCTGGACTTTGATCTTCTTCACTGTTTTCTCTGTGCAGTTGTTGATGGTGACAGTGACTGGAATGGGCTCGCCATGGTAGTATATCTAGAAGGAATGTGATGCTCAGAAATCCAGCCAGAGGCCTTCTTCCAAGCCCTAAACCCCACCAGTTCCCCCAGATTACATCTCGCAGAGGCCAGACTGGGGGAGATGACCCTTCCTTCAATGCCCTCAAATGTGGTGACAGGGGTTGGTAACAGGGTTTCAGCCACCCCTATCAGTAGCCCCTGACAGAAATTACAGGAGAGCCCTTGAGTGCTGGGCCAAGTCAGTGTCAGCTGAGAAAGCAGCAAAACGCCCTTTGGCCTGCAGATCCCAGGATGTCCCCAGCCCCAGGGCAAAGCCCCCTCACCTCTTTACTGAGGCAAGCTCTCAGGTGCAGGGGCTTGTTGGACATGAAGAACTGCCAGGTGGTCTCCGCACAGGGCTGGGGTCCCGGCTTCTCCGGGGCATACTGCACCTTACGGATCAGCAGACGTGCAGAGCTCCTGGGGAGCAGCAGAGGACAGCGTGTTGACACCTGGGGCTTGGCAGAGGCAGGAGCTCTGCATTGCCGGGTGCTCACACCCGAGAAGTCACCGACAGTGGGGGCAAAGCTGAACAGGCAACCGAGGTGCATCACTGGATCACCCATCCCCTTTAAGGCAAAGCTGGAGAGAAACACATCCTGTTACCTCCTATGAACTCTCTCTTCCACGTTTTCTGTTGAGAAAGCTTTCACCTCAAAGTCCACCCCACAAGCCTGCCAGGGAGAGAGAGGACAGCTGTGAAACCAGGATCAGAAGACAGGAACATCTGCAGAAGTTTCAGCATCTTCCTGCACACCAGAAACAGGCAGACTCCTGCCAGCTGCAAATTCTTCTGGCCTCCCACCACTGCCACAGACTTCCCTGACAACTGGTGTTGGCACAGCCGCCTGTTCCATGGTGCTTCTGACAAATGAGGCTTAATCCCAGCCTCTGAAGGATGACGTCCCTGCTCCTGAAAGGCTTCCTGTGAGAGCAGTGCTGGAAAGGTCACATCATAAGAGTGACCAGTGTGCAATGCTCTCTGGCCCACCCTGGGTTTCCGAACTGAATTTCTGAGTTGGCTTTGTAATGCCAATACCAGCATCTAAGGAGTGGAAGTGATCAGGCCAAACTAACCTTTGCTTTAACAGGTTTACAGCATCGTGGGACACCTGTGTGAGTCCCAGGTAACTCTCTACAGAGACATTTTTGCTAGAATATCATTCCCTGGTATAAAACACAGCTTGTCCTTTTAGCACTAGATTATACAACCCTCATCCCACTTTGCCTGGCTGATTGCCTAGTTCTGCTGTCCAGACAAGCATCCAGGAAAGTATAAAAGGAATCTTTTTAACAGTATCAGAAACCTTGCAGAACATATCATTATTTAGTGACTTTTACTCCAGGGATTTTGTTCTGTTTACACATACGTACAAGCCAGCTCTTCTCTGCATTTAATTCAGGGCAGGTCTTAACTTATGTTATTTATAGCAATCTGTGAGATTTTAGGCACTCAGTCTCCTTTTCTTTCATACAGCCTCACAGCCACAATCATTTTATGTGCAGCCAACCCACAAATCATGTGGTAGCTTTAAGGAAGCTACAGCACTGCAGATTTTGTAGTCTTGCTGCTATTGGTCTGGATTCCCTTTCTTATGTTGAAGATTTCAACTCCAATTCTGTGACACACACTTGTAGCCCTTAGCTCCTGACATTTGTGGTACGCCACAGTAAATCAGTATCACCTTCTCCTACTCTCAAACTAGACAAATTCACATGATTTTTTTTCCAGCTGACTTTCCTTAACCATGATAACCCCAAGCATCCCACTGGTCTCACCTTATCAACATCACGAGGTGCAGGCTGCAGACAGACTGAGCAAGGCAGGTAATCTGGGAACTGCGTGAGGAAGAAGAGGAAATGCACCAAAGCAATAGCACACAGATGTTCTAGGTACCATACTGCTCACAAAAGCAGTCCTGAAGACAAGGGGTCACTCACTGTAATGCAGTAACCCTTTGGAATTCCTGCTAGCACACTTGCCTTGTATTAACAAATCCCTCTCTTCCAAAAATACTTTAAAAGTCAAGAAAGAAAAAAAAAAAAGTCCATGCACAACATGAATCTTCCTCAGGAACACTGAGGCAGATGTGACTGACAGTACTGGAAGGATTTCCTGTCAGAATTTGGCAGTCAGCTGTCATTTGCTGACAACATCTGGTAAAGAGCTTTTCATCTCCTTATTTGATCCACAAAGTTTTTAAAGGAAAAGGATTTGGCACCGGGGCAATGGTATAAAGTATTCCAGCCCCTCAGGAATGGGAAGGCAAGGATATATGGGGCTGTTGCTAGCATAAAGCCATTGCAAATTCCCTTGCCTTTTTAAAGAAAACACTTTTCACAGTGCTGTGATCACTGCACAGTTAGGATCTTCTTGCACTTTGCCTCTCAGGATTGCAAGAATGAAAAAAACCACTGGTAACACCACCTGTCACTCAAAATTGGAACTTGCAGAACATGAATTCACTTTTAATTCCCATCTTCAGTGTATCACCAGGCCTCAACAGCCTGGTAAGTACAGACAGGAACAGAATCAGAGGCTCTTCTGAGACACTTACTGTAAAGAAAAAGGGATAAGCATTCTTCCCCAGCTTCTTCAGCAGAGATTCCTGCAAGAGGGTGAGGGACCCTGGCTTGTCAGCAGGAGGGTACACCTGGACCCTGGAGAAGAAGAGGTCCCGGCGGAAGGTGAGGCCAATCACATCGATGTCCTCCTGGCCGTAGCGGAAGGCGCAGGTGAGGGACACGAACACTGGGAGGAAGCACAGGACAGGGGACACATGGGGCAGGGTGACAGCGAGGCCAGGCCGCAGTGGGGACACATCCTGCCCCAGGGAGACATGGAAACTCATTTCAGCACTTGCATAACCAGAGTATTCATCCTCTGTGTACCAACAGCCAGTTGGTAAGAACCCCACTCACTGGGGAAGAAAGTTACATTTGTACCCTTAAAAAATAAAAAGGTTCTACCTCAGCATCTCACTCAGAAAGACAATTTCTGACACATAAAACCTCAAACCTTTTTTCCCCTTGATAATAGCAGGATCCACCAATACAACACCGTCTGAAAGAAAGGAAAAAGTCAAGATTAACAGAGGATAAGCAGGGCTGAGGGCAGGAGGTGCAGCACATAACCACGCGGACTCACCTACAGGTTCCACATTCCCTACGCTGTCAATGAAGTCCCGCTTTCCCAGGTAGATGGTCAGCTGTGGGGAGAGGATGACCACAGCTGAACTATAAAGTGTTTGTGGTTGTTGAGGGAAGGGGGACACACACATCAGAGCTATAAATCTTGCAGAGATCAGAACAATTTCAATGGAATATTTAAATGGCATATTTCTTTTCCCCCTGCAAACATGCAACCCCCACCAGACTCAACAGGATTATTCACATGCTTCAGGACAGCAGAACTGAAGACCTGAGCTAGACCAGCTCCCAAAGGTACAATACAAATACTTGTGTGTGGGACAAAGAAGTGTAGATTTTAAGCATTTTGGTGCTGTCAGGTTGGAAAGACAATGAATCAGCTTAGTTTTAAACATTTACCAGCAGAAGTACAACCCAGGAGGAGAGTGAGGTGAGCTGCCTTCCTCTTGTATGATAACACATGAAAAGTTTGCCCTAAAAACTGTTTACATTATCTCCTCAAACTTAGTGCTAAATATGGCTCACACTCCTTCTTCAGAAAAAAATAAAGGGGACAGGAAAGAGCTTTCTAATACATCTCCAGTCTGACTACAGGTAAAACTCAAACCTAAATAAGCCCGGTATTACCATACTCACAGCTTTGTCACGGGTGCTTTTTCTGAAGATAACTTGTTTTTGAGGAGAATCAGCATTCTTCCCACCCATCCCAGTCTTTTGAGAGGCAGGGCAGCTCATGGTCGAAGATCAGGATGTGACTGTGGGTGAATGGAGCTTTTCTGTCCCAAAATGTCCTGTCCCAGATGCCTGGGAAAGATAGGTGGATGAGATAGAAGCAGGGGGTAAAGCACTGCACTCCTGTGCTGCTTCAGAACCCCTCACACCTCCAAATGGTGGCTCTGTCTAAAATCTACGAAGGTGGTTTGTGTTGATAAGGAATTGGACCAACTCCCAAATGAGAACTCATCTGTCCTGGTGCATTTTCCTCAACCAGAACCCAGTGCAACCCATTATGCACTGAGTAGCACTGAGCTCAAACCAGAATGGACCTTAAGGATAGAACAGCCCAGCCACCTGCCCAGAAAAGCAACAATTATACTTAGAGGTAGGGAACAGCTTGCACCTGAAGGGTAGAAAATGGAATAAAAATCCTCAGGAGGAGAAAAATAAGGAGGGAGAGAAGAGGGAGAAAAATAAAGAGAACAGAGCAAAAAAAAAAAGAAGTGGTGGAAAAAAGAAGAGGAAGGAAGAAGAGAAAGGGGAGACCACAAGGGCACAAGAGAGATCCAGAGAGAGGAGTCCAGAAAACCTAAGTGGTACAAAGCAGAGATTAGCTTTTCATTTTGTTCTACGTCATAAAATAGCATCCAGTTAATGATCAGACAGCAAATTTAAAACAAGGTGAAGCATTTCCCCAGTTAACAGAAGATTCAAGGTGTCTCTGGAATCACCAGTATGAACTGAATCCCAGGATTAGACACATTCAGAGGGAAAGGCCTTTGGCAGCTGCTGGACGATGCTCCAGGAGCAGCCTCAGGACAGGACGAGGCCACACAGACCCCGTCCTTGCCCTCCTCACCACCAGAGCTGGGCGAGTGGAGCACTCAGACAGACCCCAGCTCTGACCACGACTGTCATTGCAGTTTGCTCCCATTCTACTCCTCTGCTTGCCTTCCCATTTTAAAACTGCTTCAAGAGTAAAACAGCTTCTAGGGCTTGTTGCAGACAACAAACCACAGAAAAAGGAAACACTTGGCTTCTTGGAAAGCTGAAAAAAATGTAAGGCAGGCATTAGAAACAGACCATACACATGTAAGCACTTCCATTTTTATGAAGTAGGTTTTTCAAGGCCAGACCAGTATTTGTTGCAGACTAGACACAGGACTCGTGCTGTAGACTCAAAGAACCACACCAGCAAATAAGATTAAATACCTTGCTGTGTTCCAAATGGCACACGAGCTTCCACAGACAGCAATGGGAACTTCTAAATTACTGAAGAAAGATGAATTCTCCAAGGCAGCTGTGTCCTATGCTTCTTTGCCTCTATCAGAGGGAATCATTGCCCTCTTCACAAAGGAGGAAGACAATTTGTAGGGGATTTGAAAGCTCGTCTCCAGTTGCGTCCACCCAGGATTTCAAGAATTAATCCCTCTCCAAGAGTAAACATTGTACCTGGGCTAAGATTCAGCTGGGAAGTGGTTAAGTCAGCAACATTAAGCATTACCTAAGGACACTGAGATAGTCAGTGAAGAGGTTTACAATGTCCTACTTGTGTGTTTTTCAAAGACTACAGACTTACGTAGCACAGAACAGCTACAAAAAGCAGCTTTATTTATACTAAAGCTGCATCTCCTCCTTCCTAGGGCTGCAAGACATCCAGCCTGGTAAGAAACTGAACAGACAAGAGCCTTCTATGAAAAAGGGAGTTTGTAAAACACTAAAATGCCATTTTGATGGACTGTCAAACACTGATAACAATGGATTAGTCTCACGATCACTAAGCAATTTATCTATTACTGCTTCACCAGCATCCAACTGACATACTGATGCAAAACAATACACTGCTGGCTTGTACAATCCCCTCCTCAATTTACTTACAAAAGCACATCTGGGATTCAAGAAACACAGATATTTCAATTAACTTCGGCTTTTCTGTTCAATTATCTTCCAAGAGTAGCTTTCCCCCCCACCAGTGAATTTGGCCCTGGTATTTTGCACAACAGCATGTGTTAACTTCTGTCTTGTGAGCTGTGGGAACAGCTGTAGCTTTCCTCTGGCTGCATCTGTTCATTTGATTACGAGAATCACATGATATCCTGTCCACTTGCCAGCCTAACAGCTCCCTCCAGCTCAAGCAACCTTGCAGTCACAAATCAGGCTTGCTTTTCACAAAAAATCACCAACATTTCCCTGAGTATAGTGGCTGGGTTTCAAAAATTATTCCAAAAAAATGAACAACAGAACCAGTGTTCCTCAGCTTTTTCAGGGTTCCAGCAACATTTTATTAACTGGAGGTGGATTATTTGGAGAGCTTAATCACTACTCTGTCTAATCAACTCTGGCAAACACAAACCAACCAGGCTGGAACCACAGAAATTCACATGTGCCTGTGCTGCAAAGGGAACGTCAGGTCTTGATTGTAGGAAGTAGGGGAGCAACCCCAGACATGTTCTACTCACTCACACTTTGCAAAAGCAAAAGGGAGGAAGCTGCTTTTGTGCAAGTCTGAGCTGCAGCCACTGCAGGGTTATTTGTTCTCTAGGAGAGGATGAGCATTCCTGTTGGTACTTGTACCACTGCAAACATCTTCAGGGGATCTTGGAAACCGCTTCTAACACATGTTCCTAGTGCACCTTTAATCCAGGGGAAGATGCCCAACCCACCCCCAAATCCACTTGAAGGGCAGCTCCACCTCTGGCAGCAAAACTGCTACAGCCAGCTCTGCTCTGCACTGCAGGTACCTTCCTTTGCTCTTCTTCCCTCTGCAGGTTGGAACAGAAAAGGAGGCAACAGAAGTAATCAAAATATAGGAAAAAAAGAAAAGCTAAAATTGCTCCCTAGAATTTCTTACATACCTTGGTGCTAAGGAACTTTAATCTAAAATGCTTACGGACTTAGCTGCTGGCCATTATCCTTCAGCATTCTTAACCTGCTTCATAACAGCACCAATGGGCCAAACAAAGCCCTTTGTGTAAGATCTGTGTCCACGCTGGAGAAAAACACAAGTGTAGCAGCCTAAATTATAAACATCCTAAACCCATTCTGATCCTCTTCAGCAGAGCCTGCAGTTTTTATTATGCTAATCTCCCAATAATCTTTCATCATGCTGACTTGCCACTTTGTGATCTGCTTTCCTGCAGTAACCAAGGTCACCTGGACTAGTGGCAGGTGCCTTTTCAAGGACTATCTGCCACTGCAACAGGCAGAAGAAAAAAATATCTTGCCCTTAAAAACAGTTTAGAATGCCAACTTTTCATTTTTGCTACAGTTCTCACTTCCATGAGCTGGATAGAAGCTTATTTTCTTATGAAAAAAGGAGGGTGGTCAGTGATGGCTCTTAGTTATGAAATTTGTACCCTGAAGAGCTGAAGACTTTGCTTCATTACTCTGAAGCTGGAGCCAGAGCAACATCTTCAACACGATTTTTGGGTTTTAAAGAAACATGCAACTCCTATTCCTGACTTAAAAACTTGACAAGGTAGAAGTCAAAGTCCCACAGCAGAAAAACCTGCCTATTTTCAACAGTGTTTGAAATACAGATCCTGATTTCCTCAGTTCAGTAGTTTATCTAGAACACCCAAGAACACATCAACCTTTCAAGGACAGAGCCAGAGGCACTTGCTCAATGTGGCAAGACTTCCTTCAGTCTCAAGGCAGGACTCCTGAGACAGGGCAAGCCCAGGCTGCACCTGCGGGACATCCAGCCCCAAGCTAAGTGCACGATCCTCCTTCCCCCTCTACACCAAATCCCACAACACAGGTGAACACAAATCCACAATTCACCAGGAAAATACATTTCAGGCTCCCCTCTGCACTCATTCCAAACAAGATTTCGCACACAGATGCACAAATAAATGAATCAGAGCAGTGTGGGGTTTTAAAAGCAGAACACAGGTTTATTTACAATCAAGTTCTTATGGGCAGCTGAATAAATAAAAACTTTGCCCCATATACTCTAATTTCCCTCTGCAGAAAGTGTGTGAACGAAAGGATGGGTTGGAGGGAGCCCGTCAGAGCAGCTCCCCCAGCCCAGCCCCTCCAAAGAACACACTTCCATAGCAAAACACTATTGGGAAAGAAGAAATTAAAGTGCAAATAAAAAGGCAATAAACCGCTGGTGGCTTGTCTTGAGGCCCAGACAGTGTGGAAAGGTTTGGCTGGATGAAGATATGCCAGGCAGCTCACACTCAGTCACATCATGGTTCGGGGTGCCAGAGGAGGGACAGAGCCACGACTCCGCTCCGTGCCACAGAGGCTCCAGCACAAACGGGAATATTGCACGTGTGCTCAGGAACGGGGCAAAGGGCTGGAACTGCCAGCACCAAAACAATGGATCTGGGATTGGACGCCACTGCTCCCTGTGTTCTGCTGACAGCCGCCAGGACAGGACGGATGGACAGAAAAAGGGACCGAAGGTCTGTACTGCAGGACTGAAACCACATCAGGATCACTGCATTCCTCATCACTGCAGCACAACTTCTACAACAGCCTCAACAAGCTGAGCTCTCTCCTCACGCCCAGTAGCCAAACTTTCCATGGTATAAAAACATTAAAAACCTCCTATTTTGTGATGCCCAAGCTGTTGAAGGGCACTTCAACACAAGAGTGCAGAAGTCCTGAAGAACAGAATGTTGCCTCAAGAACTGATACATGGAGTTCACACGACAGTACTGGAGAGTCTGTGCCAAGATCAGAACAGATCCAAACTGAGCTGATGACTCAAAGGCAGATCTGTCAGAGCCATGGGAGACTCTCTTTAAAAGCTGTTCCAACATTTCAAACTGCCTAGGATGTGTTTCAGGATCTTCTCACCCCATGCCTGAACCCAGGCCACCTGAACAGAACACAGGAGACAGGACATGCTTTAAGTCAGCATAAACAATGACTTCTTTGCAAAGTTTCCACCTCAGAAGTGCTGTCCATACATTTGGGTGACAGGGTATTTGGCACAGCTGTCTGGTGACGAATCCCACTAGTATCTTCAGCTGCACGTGGTGCACAGATACTGCATGGAAAGGCATAACTAAATAGCATTCTCCATCCAGAACAGCTAATCCCATGCTGAGTCCAAGTGCCACAGTGCAGTTACGGCCGTGAGAAGTCTCTGATTCAGGCTCCCTTCTCCATTGCTTCAGAACTTCCCTCTGGAAAGCAAAGCCCATGCACTTGTCAGTATCCTGCCTCCAGATGGAGCTGGGCTCAGGTGTCCACGCTGTGCAGCCACGGAGCAGCAGCACCACACGTGGCCTTCCAGCCTCTGTCAGTCAGAACTCAGCCCACAGCACAGCCTTGTTTCCTTTGTCCACACTGACCACGTGGGCACCCGCTGGCGACCACGCAACTGCGTTGATGGAGGAACTGAAAGGGAAGGCCACAGTAAGCTTACAAGAAAGCTGAATTCCACAACAGCACTTAGCACTGGAATGAAACACTACAATACTCTCATTACCCATAGAAAAATACCCCCACTTTCTCAGATCTCAAGGGACTTGGGCTTTTCATAAGTCTGAGGGAGGTACAATTTCTTCAAAATGTATTGAATGCACTTTACTAGAATTATGTCTTAGTTTAACAAGATAATAACAAATCTAATCTAATTCAATCAAGAGAATACTGCTGAATCCAAAAAGACTTTGCGTATTAATAATTCTCACGCCAATAAAAGTTGCAAAGCTGTACAACTCCAACTTTTTCATAGCTCAGCAAGATCCACAACCCAGACCCCCACCCTAGGCTGCAAATCCCACTTCCCCTCACCTGTGATGCTTTGCAAGCGTCCTCTCCAATTTCCCAGTAAGCACATTCCAAATGTAGAGGGCCCCGTCAGCTGAGCCAGCAGCCACATAGTGACCGTCAGGGCTGTGGGACCAGAGCAGGCGCGCAGGGCAAAGAACAATTTTCAAGTCAGCCATTTTCAGCACACATCACCATTCCACCAACCTCCTAAGCAAGCAACTTGGCATTAAATAGTGTTTTAGGAGTTATGTGTTATCACCTGCTAATACTAAGAGGTGAAAGCACCTTAAAATCAGAGCATTTCCAAGACACTGGATCAATATCTACAGATACGCTCTGGCTTGACCACGAGGTAACCTTGGGCAAATTACAAACTCTGCCCTAGTTTTTCTAGCTGTAACTGGGGACCAGTGCAGCCAAGCAGGAATCACTCAGTTCAGCTGGGGAAAGGTTTATCAGGTATCTTGTTTATGTGTGACCTTACCTGAACACAACTCTTGTCCAGTCAGAGCCACATTTGAATCCCTGGGCACTGGAAAGTTAGAATCAGGTAACTGTTAACTCATTTATAAGAAGAGATACTAAAGACAATGTTAAGGATTTCTGCATGGTTCAGAATAAACTCCAGCATCCCTTTATCCCCATTAATGTTTCTCATACACCTTTCTCTTAATGGCACCTCAAGAAATTCTTTCCTTTAGACCACAGACTTCTAAGTCAAGCAGCCTTCTTTAAAGAGACACGAGATGATCCATTAGAGCACATCTCTGCTGTTTCTAGACATTCTAGAGAATTTTGCCAGCCGTGTAGAAAAAGAGGTGAGGAGACTGCTCTCTCCAAAGAGGTCCTGAAAACCACTCCAGCACTGAGAGCAACCCACAACAGGAGGTTCTGAAATTCAGAGTGTTCCTGTGAAGAACACACTGACCTGAACGTCTGCTTCACAGCGCCGACCCGCAGATCGATGATCTTGAGCAGATCATCGCGGGAGCACGTCAGCAGCTCCGTCCGCTCCGGGTTCAGGTCCAGAGCTGTGATTCTTCCCAGCAGCTCCAGTTCCTTTACTATGCTTTCAGTCCTAAAGACAGAAAGAGAAGAAAAAAGGGGAAGAAAAAAGAAAGCAGTGAACTAGGGTCCAGAAGCCAAACCAGTGCATCAAAATTTTGACTTGTCCCAATGTGGAAGAGGAGAAAAAGGATTACTGGTTTATTCTTATGTTTTCTTTCTTTCCCAAGCTAGACCCCACCTTGTGGACAGCATTTCCAGCTAACAGTTAGACACTTCTTTCCTCACAACCCCACCCTAGAACAGCAAGTACTGACCAATGAAAATTATTTATCAGCAAGCAGGCTGCCTTTTCAGAAAAGAAACGGCATCTCCCTCCCCCCTGCCAAAAAAACCCCAAACCTGTAATACCAAACAGCATAAAAGTAGTAACAAAAGTCTCTCTAATGGCCTTTTGCCACTTTTACAACAGTCTCCCAGCTGCCAAGCTCAGGGAAAAGGAGTTCCCTACTTCAGATTAACTTGACAGCAAACCCACAACCACTCCTACACCATAAGCTTTCCTACAATAGTTTTACCTGATGTCCCAGAAACGAATTTTCTTATCAAAGTGTCCACTCATTACACACTGCTCAGTACACACGATGTCATTGCAGCTAGATCCTGCAAACACTGTTTTTATACCTAGAAAGGAGGAACCAATGGTGACACTTAAATTCACATTGTCCAAACTGATGAAAATAGACCCAGAAAACAACCCCTAAACTGTCCCCCTCCACTTAGAGTGGCCACACAGAGCAGTGCCCAAGGAGTGGCACAGGGCAAACTGTCTTAAAATAATCCTGATTAAGTCTTCAACCCCTCTGCCCTTCTCAATCTCCTTTGCTGGGACTTCGAAGGTTCCCATGACAGCTGTTTCATTTCCACTTCATATTTAGCCAGCTATAATTTGCTGCTATTAAACATGAATCTGTCTCCTTGACCTATGTGTGCAATTCAGGTATCAAGATAACTTTGCATCTCAAATGCTCTGTCAATGCAAGCAGATTTAAGAGCCCATAATAGGAGAAAAACCAAGGAAATAAGGTGTTTCTCCCAAAGAAAAGCCTGAATCCTAGCTATTCCCTCACGTGAGATGTTGAAATTTTTGGTGTTTCTGAGAGACACTTCCATCCACCTCAGGGTTAAAAACCTGAGTCGGCCTGGCTCCAGGTTTTTAGTGCAAGACTGAAATACCCATCCCCAGACTGGTAAACAAAGAACACTCCCAAAACCAGCTGCTCTCAGTATAACAGCATTAACAGTGCTTCCTGCACACACAGGATTTCTCATTCCAGGTAAGAGGCAGAAAGAATTCAGTTACTTAAAGAATAACAGAAAATGGGATGACTGCTAGCTTTTTCTATATTTATGCTGGCAAAAAGATTCAATAATTGATCTGATGCCAGACTGCCATGAGCATCCAGCAGAAGCACAGAACATGGAGGAAAGACAGAGGTCAGGCTCCTTACAAACTTTGCTGCGGAGGTCCCAGAGCTTGAGGGTCCGGTCGTGACTTCCCGAAACAATACGGGCATTGTCCAGCAAGAACTTGGCTGACAGAACTTTACCACTGTGACCTGTCAGGGTGTGCTGGGGACAGGAGATTGACATGGTGAAAGTGAGTATTTCCACTTGCTCAAATCCTAATTTGCATGTCTCCTGCACAGTTTGGCAGAAAAAAACATCTACTGCAGTTAAACAGAGATCAACACTGAGTAGGAGGGTTAATTATCACAGAGTCCAGCCTGGAGCTAGGAAACACGGGTCACCTTTGGCTGCAGTTTCTCCAGTTACTCAGGAACCTGCCAGCTCCTTCCTCAGCACTCTGTACACCTACGTTTCATGGACAGATGGCAACTGCAACACAGCCTTGCAGGACAAACTGATGAGAAGGGGTTAAAGCACGCTGAAAATGGAAATTGTGCCTTCCTGCTCTCATACAGAGCTTCCCTCAAGGACACAATAGGGTATCGAGTCTCAACTGTTAGTGCATCTTAAAGCCTGAAAGCTGAGACAACCAGGGATTTCAGGAAAACTGCCTGCAGCAGCTTCTCTAAGTGCAGAGGGAGGCTCTGTGGGGCTGACAACATGAACCACATTCACTTAGAATTGCTCAACATCTACATACTAAATCACAAAACAGATAATGAATTACTAATGTAAGAGTTATGAAATACAAGACAGAAATCTCTGTATATAGTTAGGTTTTTTAAAATACTCAACTGAGTATCCCATTACACCAAGCAATCTGGGCTTGGGGAAACAAAATAAAAGCCCTTAAGAATGGAAAGAAATGGGAGCAAAGTTTGGGAAAAAAACCCCAAATGTAGTACACAACACAAACTCAAAAGATCATCCCAAAACTTTGCCTTAAGAAAGGAACACAAACTCCAGCAAGGAGGATCTATCTTTCACTCTGCATCTTTCTTCTGCCCTTGCTGCACAGACATCACATAGATACCTGCATTTAGGCAGGGAGTTCTGGCAAAGTTTACAGTGATTTCAGCTTTACTGCCTCCTGCTTTTGTGCAAGCCATGAAAAGTCCACACCGCTCACACTCGAAACAGAGAGCGCTATTTTATCTCAGCAAACAATCACAAACCAAAGAATCACAGGAGGATTATGTGAAGCCAGGTGAATGCTAGCAGGTGTAACTAACTTTTTGCAGTGAGTAATCTATGTCTGCTAAACTTGTATTCACTATAATCCAACAGCAGGAGAAGGTGCAAAAGAACTGACACTTGTCACTTTCCTGAGACCTGACATCTCCACAATGAGAACCACCCAGTGAACTACAGTGCATCTGTGGTTATAAGCAACACTGAAATGTCAGAAGATTTGAACACCAAAGTAGCATCTTCCTAAACTAAAAAGTTCAGGAAATGTACATAGGAAATGACAATTTTAAAAGGCTCTTGGAAAGCTGTGAAGAAACTTTTGGTCAATCAAAGGATAATTTTCAAATCGGAGCCAAGTGTTAAAGAATATGAGTACAAAGCATTTGAGAGAAAAGGCGAAACCTTTCAAAAGACATTGAGGATGATGTCCAGCATGTTGAGGCTTGCTGCCTTGGACAGCCAGGCTAAGGGCTCCTTTTCACGAATGCTGCTCCTGACTTAAAACAAAAGTGCCTCTGTCTTCTGCAAAGGCCTTTTCAGCAGCCTCTCCTTTGAGAGAGGTAGAAACACTGAGGCGGCTCTCCATAAATCATAAGAAGCATTCAAATTTCCCCAGACAGGTACACAAAAGTGCACTTTATGTGGCAAGGTTTTTCTAACTGGGGAGTTGTACTGGGAAAATACACAGTAACTGGAGCTTCCTGCAAGGCTGTGTGGAGATCAACACTGTATTGTAGGTCTTGCTGTGAAGACCCTCCAGAGATAAAGAATCTCTCAACAAAAAGAACTATTAAAAGCGTCTGTAAATGCCCAGCTTCCAAAATTGCCATGTCCCCATTAGACAAAACTGGGAATACAAGACAGAAACAGCCTGTGGACTGCTTTGCCTCACAAGACTCACCCGTAATCGATTGTCATCAACTGTCCAGATTCTGCTGGCAAAGTCATTTGAAGCTGCTAAGAGGTAAGAACCCTGTGAACACAAGATTCCTTTAAAATTCCTTCTGCTAGTCATGATGCAAACCAAACTCAAACAGTTCCAATAAATCGTTACAACCATCGTAGTGCTATTTTGCCAAAGGAAGAAAAGAATAAAACCAAAACCACACTAGCCAATGCCAGTATGGAAATGCAACCCTTCCCAAAGTGCTATGGCACCTGCTTCTCACCAAAATGGGAGGGTTTGTAGAATCACGGCTATAGATAAAACAATATATTTATTATAACAAGAATAATGTATACCAATATATAATTAGACAAGAAAAAGGATATTCATCTTTCCCTTCTGCTGCAGTGAGGAAACGTGTCCTACTTCACCCTCATCTGTTGTGGAGCTGTTTTCTTCTTTTTTTGTTTTTTTTTTTTTTTCCCAGAGGGAAAAAGCCCTGCATCATCTACTCCCACTGCTTAGACAGGTCTCACTCAGAGTGCAATTAGCCTGATTCTTGCCATTTTCATTAAAATTCTAACATTTTAAGCTAAGATTTCAAAAACAAAATCTGCCTGAGGAGAGAGAAATCGACTTGTTCATGGCTTTAGGCTTAGGGCTGCCACAAGTCACCCGTGATGGAGAATGGCCACCACAAAATTTATGCTTGCATTTCTGTCCATCTCAAAAGACTCTCCTGAATCCTTGTAATCATTTGGCATTTCACCCAGGCAATTCTCACTGCAAATGTGTTCAAGCAACTTGCCAAAACTCAGCACTAGTTTCTCCTGCAGATTAACAGCATAGCTCTAATGAGCTGGTCAGTGTCCAAAAGAAGGATCCTCTTGGGTGTGTACCATAATTTAGCACACAGAATCACCAACTGGCAGAAATTATATCAGCTTTGTGTTATGGAAGAGGTCTCAGCAGAAAAGTCAGATCACATGTCCAGTTAGACCACTCCAGGACCCCAAACTCCTTCAAGCAGGATGTTGGATGCTGGTCCCAGCCGTGTCTCCGCTGCTCCAGGTGAACACGACCTGAGCACATCTCATGCTGTCAGCAAACACTCTGCCAGCCACAGCATTGCTGTGCCATGGCTGGGGAGAAACTGCTGGGAGAAGAGGCCATGGAACTGCAAGTCTTGGGATAATCAGACCTTTTACGATTCATCACAGACCTCAGTAAAGCACTTATGGAAATAAAACTTCACAGAAGTACTGCCTTAGTGTATTTGCTTCTTCTGTGCTGTTATGCCAGCTTCAGTGGAAAGCTGAAGACTAATTTCTTACTTTAAATAAAAACCCGTAACAGCCAATGTCTGAGCTGCACATCATCATCTGAACTGTAAAGCAAGGATCAGAATTACAGACTGCAACTTACCAAATAAAAATCTTTTGTACAATTTTAACTACTTTCAGCTACTTTCATGTTTTAACTCATTTCTTAGGTAACTTTGCAGTTAGAATGGAAACGATAGTAGAGAACAACGTAATTCCATAAACCTATTCGCAATTACAAACGGTGGGTATTGCACAGATACTCACAGCACTATCAAATTCTATGCTTGTAATCCCAGCATTACTGCCAGAGAGGGAACCTTTGGGCTCACACCTATCTGCACAGAGAAAGATGAACAACAACTTGAGCAATGGATTAGAACAGAAGTTGACACAAAGTGACCCGTAATACGAGTTCATTTAGCACCCCATCATACCCCAAAGCAAAAAGGTTTACCTCCCAAGACTTCCCACAGCTTAACCCTCCGGTCCATGCCTCCTGTTGCTAGTAACCGGGAGCCAGGGCTGAACTGCACTGCATTCACCTCCCCATCATGTGCATCCTGAGGAGGGGGAGGAACAGAACAGCCACCCAAAAGGGAATTAGCACACACCCGTAACCCACAGACCAGAAAGCTACAGAACTTAAAGGTTACACAGAATCACAGCTGTGCATCTTCCAGCAGTACATAGGAAATAAAGCCACAGACTGAATCTGCTGTGGCTGGTGGTGCACAGACAGCAAAAAGCTTGATTCTCATCTGAAGAAAAAACAAAGGCACATCAAGAGAAACAGCAGCAAGGACTCAGCAGTGATAACAAACTACCAAAAGCCTTACCATGCTTCCCAAGCTTAGGCTCTTAAGTCACACCAGAAAAAAACATAAGGAAAGGACAGGACAGGTGATGTGCTGTCTACAGGTGATGTGCTGTAGAAGGAAAGTAACTTCTCACTCCTCCATCGAGAGACAGCCACAGAATATGATCCAATCAGTTCATGCAACCACAGAACACCCAAGTCAGGCTTGAGTTGGGCAGGTCTGCTAGGAGACAGCACAGCAGATGCACTGTGTTCACTGGGTGTGTTGGGGATTGAGCAGTGACAGCATCTGCTTCCTGAGGACTTGGGCTTAAGCTGTGCCTCCTCTCTGCAGATGCACAGGCCCCCTAGCACCCCTGCTTCTCCCAGCTTAATGTTCTGAATTCTTAACCTTTTAAAACCTATGAGAATTTTAAGATCCATTCCTTTTTTATTCCTCTATTAATTTCATGGCTTTATACTACTTACCCACAGAATATTACCACCACAACCCTAATGACTTCTTAAGTATTTTCAGTAACTGCTCCTTCAAAACCAGCTTTTCTGGAAACTTGTATTTTTACGGAACTTATTGCTTGAATGGGTCTGCCCCATTCATATTTAAGGCTCATCACACTTCAAATCTGATCGTTCTGCAAACGCAGAGAAGCCACTCCCAACAAAACTGGTGAAAGGCCTTGCCTAGAAGCTATGCCTGGGAATGATTCCTGAACTGACTACCTTTCCCACCTCCTCCTACTTGCCTCTCCGAAGGTGAGCCCAGTCAGCTCCCTGCATCTGCCAAACCTCTGCCACAGAGCCCTTGTGTTAATTCCTGGAATACTCTGTCAGATCTAGATGTGTCTAGACCCTCCACCTGGGCTCAAAACACTGGAGCTAAAGCCTAACACCTTCCCTGATGCCCCCTACTCAAGCCAGCTCCAGCTGCCACTTCAGTCATGACCCAATGTCACTTGAGGTGACATTGCTACTCCCTCCATCCACGACTTCCACTGCAAAGTATGGTCACAGGGCAGGCAAGAACACACAAGCCTCCTTGCTGCACTGAGCCACACTGATACTCTGGGTGAAAAAAATAAGTAATTTCATATCCATGAAAACCCACATCCAGCTCTGGAGTGCCCAAGAAAGCTCCAGAGGCATGTTTAAACAAGCAGCTGCATTACAAGACAATTTCTTTTCAGTCACAAGACAATGCCCTGCACAGAAACTTAAGTTTGTGTTTGTGAGGCCACAGAACACATAAAGGAGGTCTCAGCTTGAAAACCTTTGATCATGCACAGCAAATGAGGACACCCCACCACCATGAGCTCCTCTTCACCAGGTTTGTTGGATTACATTTGGTGCCACAACTCCCTTCACTATGGAGAACTGGAACTGAATTAATCCCAAACTATCAGCAATCTCTTCCTCAATCACAGCTCTACTATGGCATGATAGGATAGGGACTGCTGGGAGCCAAAAAGGTAATGGGGTGGAATTTCCCTGTGCCCTCAGAAAACTTCTTTGTCATCATTGACCTCAGTAAGACACACTTCAAACACACTGGCTCTGAGAAACATTTGGTCTAAGAATTAAATTGAATGAATGCTTCTACCAAACCAAGAATTTCTTCCTGTTTGGCAGTGCTAAGAGAAAGAGTTTCAGGATATCAGTTCCCACATAGAGGATTCTCTTCCTCCAAAATCAGAACAAAGAATGGCAGAGCAGAGAATTCCTTCTGTACTCACAAAGACACATATGGCAGTATTGGGCACTCTCACTTCTTTACTGGCACCTGGATGTGGTTCTACATTATCCTGGGGTGCAGGGAATGAGGACAGAGAACGCCTCCTGAGACGAAACAAAGCAGAAACATTTTAAAATGAGAAATGAACACTGTTTCTCTTGAGTTCATCCTGATCTGTACCTGTCACTTAACTACTCTGTACAACAAGTAAAAAATGGGGGAAGGTGCTTTTAACTTTTTTTTTATCCCATCTTTCAAAAATTACATATGTCATATAACACTACATCCACTTGTGGCTTTAGATATTTCACAGTTCACCACATGAGTTACCTGAACTGATTACTGAACTGATTGTGGAGCAGTGTTTTAATTTTTTCAGTAGGAAGTGAAACATGGGACTGACCGCAGCTCCATCGTTATGCCTAGGAAGACTCAACACCATTGCAGCACCACATCCCAGGCAGCAAAACACTCTGTTCCAAAGCTTGGGCTGCTCCATTTAAGCAGACATCCACCTACTGCAGAGCTTAGCTTAGAAGGACTGGCTCCACTCTGGATACTAAGCACAGAACCCAACGACTTATTTTAAATAACCCTACTAAAGGAGCAAAGTGCAGTGGAAAGTAAGAGCCAACCCCATGTATTCTCTCCACCAAGGGGCTCATTGCCTCTCTCACTGCAGATAGTTTCTAACCGGAGTTATCAACTGCAGAATCTAATCAGCACAATGCAGCTGGGTTCCATGCTACAGTCACATGCCGGACTAAGAGCGGATAATGTTTTCACCTGGCAGTATCAGAAGACTGATGTCCCAAAAGGGGAGACTCAGACAGACTGGAGGGAAAGGTCAGAGGTCAGCACACGGCAAGATGGAAGAAACAGGAAGTTGAGGAGAACAAAAAAGAAAAAAAAAAAAGAAAGGCAGAAGCTAGAAGGAAGGCTGGAAATATTTGCTGCATCACCAAGATTTTGGTGTACATTGAAACCAGTATACAAAACAAGGAGGTGAAAGTGTTCTAACCTACCCAAAGATATTACTGATAGAGTCCAGAAGGCCTCCAGCTGGCTGGGAGAGTCGCTTACTGAAGGAGGGGAGGACAGGTTTAAACCTCGTGAATAGCTTCTCCACATAAAGATCAATACAAACACATTTCATAGCAACACGTCTCTGGAAAGACTCCCTCCCCTCAGACCCAGCCCAGAGACAGAACACCAAGGCAGGCATCAGTGCAAAAGTCATCAGTAGCTAGAGCTCGGAACATGTTTTGTGGGTGAAGTTTCTTCAGTGTCCCTTAACCTCACCCTGTGAATTGCTGGGTTTAGAGATAAAGTCTGCCAAGTCTGAAGTTTCAACCAAATTAATCCATAATCTCACACAACTACCTCTTACTTTCCACTCACTGCTATTTTAGAGAAATAACAAGATGCATTTAATCTAGGTGAAGATTATTTTCAGCACTTCAGCTAAACCCAGCTATTTGCAACGTCACATTTATATCTTGTTGAGTAATGGAGGCATAAAACAGCAGGCATTGTAATACCCATGTTATTAACTATTTAGCTTTTAAACATTTATTTTAAAGATTAAACAAAGATTTTTCAGGCACTAGGGTAATTTAGTTAAAACAGCAAAGGAAAACCAGCACATGAGTTTCCTACTGCTCTGGTAGAAGCACTACACTGTGTTCCACCTACAGACAACTAAAGACCTAAGTTACATTCCCAGCACTGTTCCAGCTCTACCACGCCCCTTGCTCTCCCTCAGTGACATGCTACGAGCATCTCCTGGGCACAAACCTGGATGTCCGGCTGACAGCTGGCACGGGAGAGGTTTCCTCTGCTGCGTCAGAGGTTTCATCTGCGAGCACCTCGATATCATCATCCCTGCTGAAGTGAGAGAAAACACCTCCTTTTCAACCAGCCACTGACAGCAGGAACTGACAGGATGGCACTGTTCCAGGGCCTGTCAGTGTCCATGCCCAGCCCACCCCACGTTTATGGAGCTGTAGCAACACTCAGGTAGATCCAGACAACACACATTGATGCAGCTGCCACTGTAACTCAACACACAGTGTCTGAAAACAGATACAGACAGCAACTAAATTTCAGGTTTTTTCTTTCCAGCTGCCAATTCCACCTTACTGACAGCAGGGCTGGATTTCCACATCCCCCTCTTTCTGTTTTCAGACCTCCCTCCCAGATTCTCTTTCCTACAGGCATCCTATTTCAGCCTGTAGCACTAACTACACACAGCATTTTAACAACCCACCACACCTGAGCAGGGCTTCACTACAGAGGGAGTGCTATTTGCTGCAACAGTTACAGAAAACAAAAACATGAGTTACTGCAACACCAAGTATAGGTGGTATCAGCACCTTTTTTGCTGTTTCAAAACAAGGAAGTGTTGAAAAAAAAGCACAAGAGTTTGACTGAATTTTCCTGCTTCACCTACACCAAAGACACCCTGATACTTTCTACACTTTGTACTTCAGGTGCTGCACCATTAAGTGTGCGAGCTGTCTTTGTTCACTCCATTAAAGTGTTGGTGGTCAACTGAACACAAGTGTGAGGTTCCAGCACATGTACAGTAAATTATTCCAGCTAAATTACTCAGCTAATGCTGAAGATTTTTCCCCGATTAGTCATCACGGGCTGTGACAACCTAGTATTTTTTCCTTCAATGATGATTTTTCCTCCACTGTTGATTTTGCAGGACAAACTATTTTTAAACACACTTTACCAACATAATGCTATTTGACTGAGCAGAAGTTTAAATTCAGCATTTAAATAACCAATTTGTGCCATCAGATAACACTCAGCTGCAAAAGCATTTAAAAGGATGAAACCATTTGTAATTCCTCATTTCAGAATATAGCTGCACTCTCAATTCTAAGATTTTGGAGGAGAGTATACATGAAAAGGCTATGGAAAATATATTGAATGTATGAGGCTGGTGTTTCAATACAATACTAACAAGTTCTGCCCGTATTTATTTTTAAAAATACAAGGTTTCTGCTATTAAAACAACGTGTAGCAGAAGAACTTTCCATGTTAAAAACGTTTTTTAAGTATATATAAACACCAAGGCACCCCCTCGAAATGGTGCGATTTTCCCTTCAGTAAGCAGCACATTTACACAACACAAACTCTCTCAAATTATAAAATCATAAAGAAGAAATCAACACCATCTCTGCAGCAGAGTTGGAGTAGTTTACAGCAGCAGTTATGCTACAAGGTGTCCCATACTCTCTTTCCACATGCCCCTCCTCCCTCTCCCAGCCTTTTGCGTGGCTCCCCTTCCAGAGGGATGCACTGCTCCCGCCCCACGCACGGGCCCGCAGCCCAGCGCTCAACGAGACTCTGTGATGTGAACATGAAGAGAAAATATCCCCAGAAAAAGCCTGCAGGCTGCTCTGGCACCACTCAGCAGGGCCCAGGAACAGAGCATCAGGCACAGCTGTTCTGGACATGCAAACACAAACACCCTGATCAGCCCAGCTCAGAGCACCCACAGCTCCCCCTGCCCAGCCGCCCGATCCAACACCACCCAGGGCCAAACACAGCAGGGCAAGAACAAGGGACTGGAGGGGTTTCTCTTCAGCTTACCAGGCAAAGTACTCCACTGGTTTTCCCTTACACAATAAATCCCTGCCAGTATGGAAGCCATGTATTTTCATCACCCAGGTTAATTCACTCAGTACCTGTTCCTACAGGAAATCCTTGAGCACGTTTGTAATCTAACATTTTAAAATCCAGGCATCTCCAGAGTAATTGTTTCATGACTTCACTGTTTCATGAAAAAATACCTTAAAGACCAAAGGCACATACCTCAGCATAAAAACATTTGTTACAACATCTATTGACCATATGAACCATTCCTGAGACTTTCAGTCCAAGCATCCATTTTCAGTCCTGAAAGAGCTCCTTCTTCTCTAAGTTCAGGTAGGGAGAGTTACTGCACATTTCTGACTTCATACGAGAAGTTTAAACACTCCCTTATATCTCCCAATTTAGGAATAACAAAGATACCATTTATCATGCATCTGCATAAACCTGAGGCATGAACTGATGAAAGAGACTCTCTAAATCAAGGCTGCTTACGGTTCAACAGGCAAGGGCTCTTTGGCAGCTTCCGCCAGCTCCTTCTGCAGCCTGGCCTGGCGTCTCCTAAGAAAGAGAACCCACGGTTATTTAAAAAGAAAAACAACAACGTTTCCTTAATCCCATTCCAAAGGCTACCCAGCACAGTTTTGATGGGCTTCATAAGATTTAAAAATTTAAAAAAAAAAAAAATCAGTCCCCTGCCCTAAATTCATCCTGCTTTTCAAGATACTCTGAGCAGGAGAGGCAGTTTTCTTACTGTGAGTAGCAAAGGACAAGATCACTCATGAGGCAGTGAGGCAAAGTGGCTAGGTTTATGGTCCTTTATAATCTGTATGAATATGGATCAGCTTGGAGGGCAAATTAATGCCCTCATTGCCAAAATAATGATTATGTTAGTGAAGTTAATATAAAACTGCCAGCTACCATGAGATTGTAATATAGCTCAGTCTCCAGGTATCACTAGCTGACAAGAAAGCTGAAACAATTCCAAAGAAAAATTATTTTGCAAGGAAAAAAAGCCATACAAACTATTTTACCAATAAGGTTTACATAGCTCAGTCTCATAGCAGATGTTCATTCTAGAGGAATGCAATTAACACTGAAGTGAGTCAAGTCAAAAAAGGATGAAACTAGGAGCAGTATGAGATGCAATATTAACAAGAGAAGTCCAAATCTAATGCCAGCAAAACCCCGCGGTTTCTATCTGATTTACGATCTTCAGCCCGCAGTTAAATGTTGCTGAAGAAACAAAAGAACATGTTTTATTCATTTAAAAGACAGGAATGTTTTCACGAAGCATCAGTCTGTGTTGACTGGAAAAAGGAACAGAAAGTTCTGGACTCTCACTGTGTTGTGCAAGAATAGAGATCTCAGAGGTCAAAACTAAATCTGGTTTTATCCTATGCACTCATAACTAAAAAATATACCAGTTTTATCAAACAGAGGTCATGGATCTCACCTAGAATCCTTTTCATTTTCTGCATTCAAACGATTGGCTTCTTGTGCTTTCTCTGCCATCCAACGTGAGACCAGCTCCTGGTTGTCTTCAGTAGTTTTCCTTAGTTTCTCCTCCAAGGCATTGAAGGTGATCTGGAGAGCATCATACTCATCTTTCAGTGTCTGATTAGCTCGCTCAAGATCTTGCAGTTTGCTACGCAATTCCTGGCACTCTGTTTCCAGTTCAGAAATCTTTTGCAAATACTCTGCAATCCTGGAATGACAACAAAACATACAGAACAGTGAGGACCTCCTTTGGGACCCGTGCCACCTTCCTTGTGCTGTTTGCACAGTGCCTCGTAAAGGCATTTTTAGCCCTGGGCTAAAACTCCTAGAGAATATTATAACTCTAATTAAGAACTCCATCAGAAGTCTGGTCACAGATAAAACAGCTCCTACTCACTTGGCTTCGTTCATCTGCATCTCTTTGTCTTTCTGCTGCATTTGGTTGTTCAGATCAATTACAGACTGGGCCAGCTGGGGAGAGGAGAAAATTGCATTACAAACTGCAGGGATGTCAGTGGGTAACACACTGAGCAGTCGTCAGTGCAAGCACAGACTAATCTAGCATTAAAAGCATGGATCACACCTTTCAGGTCTTTTTTACCCCAGCTTTCCATGCAGATCTGCTACACTGGTCATTGAATCAGAGAATCAACTTTCAAAAATGAATTGTCAAAAAGCTGCTGTCCTTTGATGTCTCACTCTCTTCCCTCAAAAAGTTTCATTAACAGTCAGATCAAACAGAATGTATATTAGGAAGAAATTTTAGTAGTGGAAAAATCACTACACAAACTAAAAACTGTCAAGTAAATAACTAATGAGTCCTGACAACCAAGAAACAGATCATCTTGTTATGGCCAGGACAGCCATTTCAGGAGACACTCAGCTCACACTGTGAACACAGGTGCCACCAAGAGTTTTCTCACAACGACAGTTGCTGGTCGAGTGCCTGCAGAGCACAGGGAACAGAGGGGCAGAGGCCAACACTGCCAAGCTGCAGCTGCCAGCTCACGGCTTACCTGGCAGCAGAGCCCCAGCTACCCAAGAACAAGGAAGACTGATTTTTGGGAAGAGTGCCTGCCTGTGTAAGTGGTTTTAGCACACCAGGTTGGGAGCAAAGAAAGTATGGTGAGTGCCCTGACTACTTGGTGCACACCTTCTATAGGAAACAGTCTCCTCTTTGGAAAGCTCAGAACTGCTGACACTGGAGCTTCTCCACACCTCCAGTGGGGTGTGATCAAAGGAGCATGATAGCATTTTCCAGGTCATTCGCACCTTTTCCCTACGAAAGTGTGCAGTCCCATTCAGCTTCTGGACTCATTCAGTCCACTGCTGTGCTTTTAAAAACCCAATTCTGCTGCTGAAGCTTCCCTATCTCCTTGTCAAAAAAACCCCCAAAACACAAACCCAAGACCCCCTGGCTTCTCCTCTCTTCCAGGCCCAAGTGTCATTGTCACAGAACTCCTGGGCTCTGAACCAGCACTAACTTTCCAGCCTAGCACCGTGGCTCTTTCAGCCTTGGCTGGTGCTTGTTTGTTTTGTCCACTGCCACAGAAGTGGTGCTGCAAAGTGACACCAGTGAAACCACACACAGCCCCCCATGCCCCACTCATTTTAAGTCTTTTCAAGGTACTCATGGTCATACACAGCTCTGTGGCCCAGACCAGTTCCTTCCTCCTCTAATACAACTAAAAATCTATTAATGAAGTCGAAAATTCAGCACTTAAAAACAACAATGTAAGCTCTCATCTTCTGGTGACAGTGTTACAGATCAGGCCATCTCTGGTTGATTTTAATCATCAAAAATTGGGGAAGCTTAAAAAGGCTTAGACAAAAGGAGGGGAAAATGATGATTAATGAGCCTGGTAAAATCATGGTCAGGCTCTCAAAAGGCCACATATGGACAACAGAGAACATTAAGAGGACTTTCCAACCTCGCCACGTTTCTTGTGCAGTTCAGTGAGCTCCTCCTGGTGCTTTATCTTCAGCTGGGCCAGTTCCTGCAGCTGTGCATCATTCCATGTGCCATCATGTCCTGGGCTGCAATTGAAAAGAGAAGAAGAGGTGTCCCAAACTAGAATCCAGCTGTTTCTGTGCCTTTGCCAGGGTCCGGACACTCCCTCCCTTGGATGCTCTGCACACCAGGGACACAGGAGATTGGTGACAAACCAAGCCACAGCTGGCTTCCACGCCACGCACTCCTCACCAGCCGAAAGGCCATCACACAGCATGCCAAAGTTGCATCTCCTGAGGACTAGATTCACTTTTTGTACATGTCTAATCCAGAATTCAAACTCCAATGGAAGATAACTAGCCTTTGTTTAAATCTGCACGAAGACAATTGAGTCATAGAAGTACACTCTCTAAATTCTGGAACAGTTACAAATATTTTACCACCCCGATTTGTTCTGGAAGGAGCTGGTGGATCTTGAAGATGTCTGGAGAGGGTACAGAACCAAAAGCTAGGAAACCAAGGGTGTATTCCCAGGCCCTTGGCTTTACAGTCCCAGGTGTGACAAGTCACTTCTCCATTGGCCTGACTATACTCCTTTTGTGTGTAAGTTTTGAAGTGGTTACTAATTGTGCTTGTCAACACTATTACTGTAAGATAATCTTGAATTTCTACATATCAGAACATTTACATCACCCCCTGCTCCAAACAACTATAGAGTGTACCATTTATCACTCATGTCTCTGAAAGCACAGAGACAGAACAGAGAAAACTATGGTTTTTTTAAAAGCATATACACACAGACTCTAAGCGCGTTATTAGCTATATTTTGAATTACAGCTTTTTAGAAAATCAGAATTTTAACTTCAACACCGTTATATCAGACAAGGTATATATCAGAACAAGGTAATTGCATCCCTTTCTGCAGTCATTTTGTGTTGTAATAGTCCAAAGGGAAACAGATAATCCATCCAAAGGCCTCACAGTGACATCAGTAAACTAATGCTCTTCTCAAAAAACAACCAACCAACCCCTCACTGAACTAATGCTGCACTAACTGCATTTCCAAAAAAACGTGCACACAGACAGGAAGCCAAGTCCTGTGGTAATACAACACACCCTATAGCTCCAGCCACGCATACCCCTATAGCCAGAACTAGATACCACTCCTTGGCCTTGAGGGAAGTAAAAACATTTTTCCTCAGCTATCTAGGATTAGAAAAGTAATTCTGTTTCAAAAACCTGTCATATACTGAGCACAGTGTCAGAGTTCAGCTGAGTATTTACTTTCAGATGCTGCTTCTGTGCCTTTCTTCTCATGCACATTTAGTCCAGCCTCATCTCTAAGAGGTGGCATTCAACCAGAACATGATTCCTATAAACTGAAATGGCTCAAGACAACTGCAGCCATTAGAAAGCTTTTGGGAACTTTCACATGGGTGTTAACTCCAGCCTGCTGGAGTTTTGCCTGTAATTCCTGTAAACCAGGAGTTCTTCCTTCTCTACTATATTGATTTGTTTTGTATCCCAACTGGACACGCTCCTACAGTTCCCTGCTGTAGAGGGGTTCAGGTTTCAGGACAAGAGCAAAAAGAACCTCAACAGAGGAAGCAATTCTTGCAGAAGTAGGAAGTCTTAGCTCCTTGGCCCTGCCTTCTCTTCAGGTATCCTGAGGGCAGAGCCTGCCAGCCTTCACCTGTGGGACAGACAGGCTGTCCAAGGAACACTGCTGGCACACGGGTTTGCTGTGCAGTCAAACGCCAGCAGATCCAGCAGCACAATGCCTGCCTGCAGCACCAGAGTGCTATTCCCAGGTTAGGGAGGAAGCTTCCCAAGAAATCCTACTAAAAAGCAGGCAGGAAACACCTTCCTTTTGGCATCTGGTGCTTACTTAGGACCAACACTTTGCAATCATGGTTTATTTCTGTTCTCCCCTTTCATGTGATGACACAAATCCAAAGACAGTAAGCCATTAAACCATCCCATACTCATGAGGAAGAGCAGGCAAACACTGTAAGCATTACAAGGCAAACACACCAGAAGCAGCAGCTCATTGTGGTCCACCTGTGTTCTGTGAGTCTGTGATAAATCAGCTTCCTTCCCAAAGCTGGCCAGGCCTTTCTGTGCTGCATACCCTAAACATACTATAACTTTACCACAGGCTTAGACACAGCTCTAAGTTATTTTTAATCCAACAGAATTCCAGTTTGTTGTGTGCCAAGTTGCTGTAGGGACCCAGGAGCTGTTTGTGTGAGGCACCAAACAGTGGTTCGGTTTAGGTTACAAGGTGCACAACAGAGAGCTGCTGACAAATAGGAATGTTACGTACCTGGTCTCATGTCTGCTCTGCATGTCATATTTTTCTGCTTGAAGCTTATCAGCCAGCACTGCATGAAGGTCTGACTTCTCCAGCAGCTTGTTATCTGCAGGAGCAAAGAGTGCACTTAAGACAACCAGAAAGCAAATCCAGATTCCCACCTTCTCCTGCCAGCTGTGATCTAGTCCCTTTAATTACTCTGACACAGCTAAACGCTACATGAGACTCCACCACATCAGTGTGTTCTCCCTCCTCTTTGATCTCAACAGGTTAAGGCACCATCCACCTACAACCCCAGGAACTCCTCATTAATCCAGATGCTGTGTGGGACTGGTCTTATGAAAGCTCAATAAAAAGAGAGCGACTGCTCAGTTGCATTACTATCTGCTAAAACAGAGAGAGTTCAAAGTTCAGACTCTTTACAGCCCCTCAAAGGATGGCAGCCAGGAGAACAGGCCTGGAAGAGAGGCCAAACCCAGCTCTGCAGGGTCCTGCCCACGACTGTTTGCTTTCTCCCAGTGTGCAGAACCCCCTTCCATCCTGGCACAGCTGAGGCAGGAGGGGGCGAGCAGGAAAGCCCTGGACAGAGAGTGCTGGCCCCTGGATAGCTCCAAATTTTACAAAAGAGCATGAGCAAGGTCAATAGCACCATTGTTCTCCGTTCCACAAGCAACTGGGCGGGAATTGTGCAGACAATTCAGACATTCAATCTTGTCCAGGGCACAAAGCGCTTCAGCCTCTGAGAGAACTGAAACAACTACTTATTTTCCTCGATAAAGGAGAAATTCCAGCTTTCCTGTTATTACAGACATGTCCCAAACTGCCCCGTGAAAACGGCTCTGGCGAGGCCCCGGGGACCCTGTGCCACCACTTTCCCACTTTTGAAGAAGAGGAAGAATCCCCGAATGATTCGCGCTGGAAGGGAGCACAGCGGGTCACCAGGTCTCACCTCCCTGCTCAAGCAGGGTCATCCCTGAGGACATGGCACCGGATAGAATCCAGTTCTGGAATATCTCCAGCGAGGAAGACTCCACACCCTCCCCACAGAGCACAGTTTCCCTGCAGATACTGATAGACGTCGGTGAGGGAGAAGCGCTATTCGGCCGCGCCCCCGCCGCGCCCCGCTTACACTGGGCGATGATCTCCTCGAAAGCCTGGCGCTGCAGCCGGTCCCGCCGCCGCAGCTCCTCCGCGATGTGCCGCTTCCAGGGGGGGAACCCGGCNCGGCAGCCCGCCTCCCACCCGCCCCCGGCGCCGCTGACCCCACTGCCCGTGTCCCCAGGCCGGAAAGCGCCGCACAAGATCACGCTGCAAACGCGGGGGCGGGGTCGGCCTCAGGCGGGAGAACAGGCGCCTTCTGAGGAGAGGAGGCCTCGCGCAGCTCCATTTTGTGTCCTTTATGCAGGCGCCATCTTGAGAGTGGCCCTGCCACCATCTTAAGAGTGTCCGCACTGCCATCCTGAGCGTGGCCCTGTCACCATCTTGGGTATGCCTGGGCCGCCATGTTGAGAGTGGCCAAGCCGCCATGGCGAGGCCCCGGCCGTCCCGCAGCAGCGCATGCGCACAGCCCGCTGGCCGTGAGGGGCTGGGCCGGACCGAGCGCGCCGGGTCCCACGGGCCGAGCCGTCCGCGTCCCGCAGGGCCGGCAGCGCTGTGCCACGCCACTGGCACTGGCGGGGCTGTGGTGAGGTGAAGGGCCGGTGCCCGCCTGGCACCGGGACTGTCCGGCCTCGGCAGCCACCGCAGCACAGTTGCCTGCCACTGTTAAAGCACAGGTGTTACTGTGAGTGAACATTAAACATTTATTAAGGGCTCCACAGAGAGCAGAGGGAGTGTGGTACTACACTACGCAAATACGACACACGTGCAGTGCCATTTGTTGAGTGCTCTGTGCTCTTTGCCCCCCCTTTACAGGAGACCGCCGCTTCCCTCCTCGCTTGCCGGGAGTCAGGGAATGACGGGATGGGTCAGGCTGGGAGGGCCCACAGGGGCTCAGCGGGCCCCAGCAGGGCTGTCCCAGGGCACAGGGCACAGACTGTGTCCGCAGGGCTCTGAAATATCCCCCGTGAGGAGAGTCCACAGCCTCTTTGGGATCTGTTCAGGGCTCAGCCCCTGCCCGTCCCTCTGGGGCCACTGCTGGGCCCCGGAGCAGAGCCCAGGCCCTGCCCGGAGCCCTCCCTGCAGCCAGGGACACCCGGGGCTGAGGGCCCCTCTCGAGGCTGAACAGCCCCAGCTCAGCCTTCAGGGAGGGTGGTGGTGAAATGAAATGGGGTTGAGGCTTTCTAGGAAAAACTACTTAATTTGGAACGTGGCAGAAGCTTCTGTGCAGCCCTCCCTGCACTCCCACCTCCTGCCCAGCCTCATGAAGAAGCCACACGTTCTCTGGCAAATGTAAAAATCCATAACAACTCGCTCCATTGCTCTACTTTCAGCTGCTTATCTTCCTAAGTAATGTGTTAGGTAACCATATTACTATAATTTAATTTGAAACTGGGCAGGACTCATAACGCTTTTCGTCTTGGACTGCCTAAATTGCTTTGTTTTTCTTTTGAGTAAATGAAAGAAGATGCAATTACGAAATTGTAACAGCGTGAAATAAATGATTCACTAGATTATTAGACGGGAGGAGAGCGTGCTGCTGGTTGAGTTAATAATAGTTCATGCATAGCTCTGTCTTACGAAGTACAACAATGGATGAGGTTATGTGTGTTTTCCATAAAGCTAATTTGGCCAAGTGTAAGCGCACAGCCTATTTCATTCTACTTATACATCACAAAATCAAATTAGTTGTTTAAAAACCTAAAATCACCTGTAACTGTAAGGTTAAGTCCTCATTCTACAGCTGTAGTTACTGAACTCCTGAAGGGCAGTCCTGAGAGAAATTCACGCTGTCAAATCTTCTCTACATCTTAATCTTTTGCAGAGAAAGAGGAAAGCAAATGAAGCATGAGAAAAAGGGAAAGGCAAAGATACAGAAATACAGGGATCAGACTCAGTAACTCCTCTCCTGAGGCTTTCACCTTGGCTTGAATATATATAATCAGCCCCAAAGTGCCTCACTGCCTTTGAACTGCCAATCCCCTGCTTTTTTTTGGCCCCTCCAAAAAAATCCTTCAGCTCATCTTGTGAGAGCAGGCTTTCCTCACTAAAACTGGGAGGGAAAATAATTGTCCCCTATTTCTTTTAGCAGGGGCTGCCTGCTGAAAGAATCAGTGTGAGTAGAAATGAGATGAAAAAAACCTGTGTCCTCAAGCATTCAATAAATAAATTACTTCAAACATCGCACATGTTTTACTGTTTACAGCAGCTGCTAGAATGTTCCAAGGGAAGGACTTTAATTAATTGTCATCTGTATATGTTTGAATTTATAAAAATCACACTATGTTACAGATGTCCACTTTTCTGTAATCTGTGATTTCTTTAGGGGGCAGGACATTCTGATTTTCTTTACAGTACCTGCTAACATTTTTTCCACTCCCATACAATATTCTTAAATATATCTGAGGTTTCTGGCAGTCTTTCCAATAGCACATCCCTGCTCCATGTCATCATCTGTCATCCTGCTGCCCTTTTTTATCCACAAGAACTGTAAGAACACGTGACAAAACAGCTCGTTCAGGCTGAAAGTGGCTTCTTCACTTGAAGCACCTTTCTGCCACCAGCAGCATCAAAATCTGGCAATTTGTTCAACACTCTAATTCAGGAGTAAAAAATTTCAGACTACCAACAAAGTAGCCTGCTTTTCAGAAAGCAGCTTCTGCAGTGAAGAAGCAAAAACTGTGCCTCCAATGAATATTGCACTCCACATCCATACAGGGAAAAGGACTTCTGGTGAAGACGTGTCCAGCTTTAGCCAGCACATTTCAGGAAGAATTGAGAATGTCAAAGTAGCCCAGGAGGAATGACAAATGTATACAGGAGATTTGATCCAGAAGAAAGACTTGGGCAGTTGGAATTATTTACCCTAACAAGGAGAGGACTTATGGGAAGCATGACAGCACCATGTAAATATGCATGTCAGGAAATTAAGACAATGCCCTGGTCTGCTTGTCCATGTAGGACAGGATTACACTGAAAGGGCCTAAAGTTTACTCAAAAAATGGCCACTAGAGATGAGGAAGGGCTGGTAAAAGCTGGTGAAACTCAAAACAGGCTGGTTGAGGCAGATGAGAATCTCTCACATTGGAAATTTGTAAGGCCACTTGAAAACGTGGTGAAGGATTTTGTAGTTTGCTCTTTCCTGGTGCGGTGAATGGACTGCAGGGTCCCATCAGGGCCCTCTCCAGCCAAGTTCTGATTCTGAGCTGGCTGTGTTGTGACTGACACCCAGGGGACAGAACAGATCCCTGCTCCGAGGTGAGTGGAGCAGTTTCTGATGGGATGTTTCCCTGAAGCCTGGTGCCCAGATTCACTTACTTCCTTCACCGCTTCCTGACTGGGAACCAGAAATGTTCCTTTCCCAGGAAGATGCTGATCACCAGTGTCCTTCCCAAAGTTATGTTCAAAGCACCATTTTCGAATTCAGCTTTGGTTTGGATCTTCAGTTTACCTTTGAAAAGAGGGAACATGTCCCACACCTGGTCATTTTCTTTGTACTTCAAGCTATAATGTCAAGATGCAAATTACTGTGAAGTATGGAACAAACATAAATTCTGCGCTAACTCTCCATCTTTTCTGTTGAAAAGGTCTCTTTTTATTTTCCAGTCTCTTTGCTGCCTTTACTCTCTTCCTTTGTCTGACCTATTTCTACGAGAGAGAGCTTTTACCCACCTCCTTTCTAATGGGTTCTCTCTCATTCCACAAAGTCTTTGTTGGTTGCTTTTCTGCAACCTTTCTGCATGTTGCTGGACACCTTCATCCATTTCCACCCACACATTCTCTCTCAAGCCCGATAATCTTTCATGATAAGAGGAACTAATTTTTTTTCCTATGTAATCTAGACCAGACCTTGGGAAAAAAATGCAGTAAAGTGTTAATAATAACTATAATGTGTAGCAGATTACCATCCCTGGCACAGAATGGTCTCAGTTAAATAGAACCACACAAGTATGGAATAACTGAGTCTGGATGGCCTCTGGAGATTCTCCAGCCCAAGCCCCACATTCAGCAGACCCATGTCTGGTTGTGATGGCTTCTGCAATACTGGTAAGACAGTTCTGAACACAGGTTTCTGATAGCTACAGAAGAATGTCAGTTAGTTTTGATCTAAAAGAGTACACTGAAGTATCCTTTAGCTTAGCTGACTTGGGAGCTAGAGCAAAGATTATCTGCAAATAAAATTAATGAAACTGAATAATGGTAATGAACTCAGAACAGAAGTTCAGGGAAATTTGGTGATGCATAATGAGATAATGCTTTGTGATGATGCATAATAAGATAATGCAGAAAAAAATACAGCAAATTACAGTAGGCAAAAAGAAGTCGGTCTATTCTGTCAACCTGGGATTCAGCCTGAAAGAATTTCTGAGAAACTTCAGTAGTTTAACACAAATGCAATCTTAAAATACTTTTTATTAGGAGCCTCATTTGAAACAACATCATGCACACACTGTGGAGTTAGGAGGATCTTTTTCATATTCATGTGAATAATAACTTGATGTTTGCTTATATATATATTTAGAAAGAACATCTTGTACCTCTGCAGCTAACACCTTTCCTGCACAAGGGAGATCTGGCACATTGAAAGGAGTATTTGGATTATTCTGTAGCGCTTGCATAATGAGTCCTTCCGCAGGCCTTGCAGGAATGCCCCGGGGACCGCAGCAGCCCTGCGGTGGCAGCTGTGACCAGCGTGTGACAGTGCCAGCTGGGCACAGACAACCGGCAAAGCCCTTCACCCCCGGAACTGAGTACTTGAGCCCCAGCGTGAGCACCAGGCAGGTGCAGCTGATGTAGCTGATGGCCGAGAGGCTGTGCAGCACCTGTCCCTTCCCCAAGCCCAGCCCCCGGCCGCACCTCTGATCTGTTCCCAGCAAGGGACATCACCAATGACAGCAGGCACGGAGTCTCGCTGGCAGATGTCCCACAGGGGAAAGTGTCCATTTCTCTGTCTTGGGCTGATTGCATGATGATACTCTATTCCCTGATCATCTGCTTTATGCCTAGAAAGGCTGTTGGAGCTTTAAGATGAACCCGGGGCCGGGGCTGGGGCCTGGGAGCCCCGGGCGGGCTCTGTTCAAACTTTCTCCCTCCAGTGCTCGGACAGCATGGGCTGGGACCCTACATTGTTCCTTTTGTTGGATTGGGTTTTGGTAGCTTGAAGCAAGAAGGTTCTTTTTCCCTTCTCTGCCCCTGGCGTGGAGGCTGTACCAGGAATCCTCTTGGAGCTTTTTTGGTTTCTCCTCCTTGAACTGTTTTGGCTTGGCTTGTTTTTCTTTTCACCCCGTCTGGGGAACTCGTGGGACCGCCCCGACCCCGAGGCCTCGGAGGAGCTGAACCAACACGAGAAAGGACATTAAACCCCACCAGCTGCGGCTGCTCGAGGAGGAGACCCAAGCCGCAAACCCAGCAGGTTCCCAGCTGCTGCGTGAGCACTTTTCTCGCCCGTCCCAGAGCCAAGGGCAGCTGCTCTCTGCCTCTCGGCCACGCGGTGAGGTGGAGGGTGGGGTGAAAGGTTCCTTTTTTTTTTTTCCCCCCAGGTGCTTTGCGGGTATCTTGCTTTGTCAATAAACAGTTTTACCTTTTTTTCACTTTCATCCCTGGTATCCATTTCTCTCATTGGCAGAAGCTATTGAAGGCCCTTCCAGGAAACGCTTATTCCAGAGTATTTTCTCCTGAAATTTGCCTCCAAAACTGAGACATTCTCTCAGGCAGCAATTACAAAAATAAAAGCAAAATATCTGGGTATTGTCTATTTCCAATACATCTGCTGATACTGATTAGGAGATCTCTGGGAACTGCCCTGTGTCAGCTTGGTCAGTTAGTCCCGACGCCCCCAGCTTAATCACACATAAATATCTGAGCCTTCACAATGTGATAAAAATGAGGAGCTTGGTCTGGGGGTGAATCAGTTCATTTCTGGACAATACATCCCTTCAGTCACGTGGACTATTATTGTAGTATCACAAGGACAACAGAAAAACATATTAAAATTTTAGCAAGCTTTTCATTTTAAAAACGAATGGGAGGATAGTGACTAAGCTGTACAGAAAAAGGGTGCTTGGTCCCAGTCGATTACAGGCTTAAGCACCATCATTTCTAACATCAAAATTATCCCCTTGCTATTTTGGAGTGAGTAACTCACCTTAATTTGGTTTTCCTGCTGTTTTTCCTCTTCCTTGAGCTGTTTTCTCTAAGACCCTGCCTTTACCAGGGAGGAAATGTGTTGCCCTCAACATCTTAGGAAAAGGCTTTACAGTGCCCTGTGGTGGTTGTACACTGAGAGGACAAGGAAACTGGTGTTAGGTGCAACAGGTGCAAGCAGGAAATGGGGGGTTTAAAACTCTGTGTTCTGCAACATTTCATCCTGTAGCTGGGAACTTCAAGCATTTTTAACAGCTGGGTCTCCATGGAAATAAGTACAAAAAGAATCCAGCTATTTTAAGAACTTAAAATAAAGAGTGCCAGAAGGTTATGGATAGATAATACATCTGGGGGAAATCAGTACCTTTTTGGACAATTCATATCCTTCAGTTTGTGTCTTTTGCTCATATTGCCTGTACCAACTTAACAGGACAACAGCAGAGAGGGCAGAGCAATGTGCCTGCTTTGGCAGGAGGGTCTCAGGCTCAGGGATGTCAGGGAAAGAAGCAGCTTGTGTTCCGTTCTGCTTTCATGTGGTTCAAGGCATGGGCAGTAAAACCAGTAGATATCATCTTAGAAGTTTTGTGACAGAAATTAAAAATTAAATAAACAGAAGCACCAGACTTATTTCTTAAATTCGGTTTTCTAATATTCACATCTGCCAGGCTCCCACAGCTGCTGTTACCACTTCTATCATCCCAAGGCACAGCCAGTCTGGCCACGGAGACAAGTACTGTACAGTGTCTCACCACTTGTTCTGCTTCTCCTCCACTCCGTGTCTCAGCTGCTCACCTGAGAAGTCTCTCATCCCCAGAGGCTTCAGAAAGCTCTGTACAGAGCCTTCTTTTGAACACTGTCCATTTGCACAAAGCCTGCTGGCATTTGCCATCATCCCATCAGACTGTCTTTGGAACGCCAAGTGGGTAGGCAATCCATTTTAAGCATAAGAATAGGAATGTAATTTTTTTTCTGCTGGAAACCTGGCAGAGAGCTGCTCTTCTCCCCCAGCAACACGCCTTTCTAAAGGACAGGCCAAATCAAGTACCTGGATGAATTTTCATGCCTTAGCAAGTCCAGTGTTCTCAAAGTCTGTTCGTCTGAAAATCTGTGCACTATTAAAGCAGCATTCCCAATTAGGAGAATGTTTACACAGGAAGCGGTTATGTTTTATATCCAGCTTTTACTTTCTAAACTTTGGGAAATACACTTTATTTTTTACAGTTTGGGGAGTCAGGAATAAAAAAAAATAAATCTGAGCTTGTTTCATTGTTGAGAAGTTAAATTTTTTAGTAGAAAGCTCATCCCATTTCCATCTTCACACGTAGAAGAGCACAGCCCAGAATTACTGGGAACTGATCTAACTCTCTGTATTGGACAGAAAGCTCACCTGCTCCAGGGAGGTTTCACTTGGTGGCCACACAAGTTCTTCTGCAACCTGGAAAAGTGAAATGCTGCCCCGGGGCAGGGAAATACCACGGCTACTGAACTATGGCGAATACACAGAGAGGGTTCTGCTGAATAAAGCAGGAGGAATGTAAGCTCATGGTCTCTCTTGCTGATTTGTAAGTTAGAGCCAGGTGCTTCAGTAATGATGCCTTGAAACTCCAACCTGCATGGCACAAAATCATCTCCTCTTAAAAGGTTTCTTCCTACAGGTTGTCCTCTTCCACCCATTCTCACAAGCCTGTGCTTGGCCTCTTCTGCTCCAGTAAAATTACTGTACCTTTTCTACACTCACACAGTTAGTAACTGTACCTGCTAACAGGTGCTGTAGTTTTCAAACCAGCTGTATCCACAAAAGGTCTGTGCTGATAGATGCATTCTCAGTCGTCTTCCCTGCTCTCCTCAGTGCCTCGGTTTTCTCTGGGCAGGGACTATTGTCACCAAGCAAGCTGGTGTAACACCCACCTAAAGCTGAGTTATGTGACAGGTGGTTCTGAATTTTCAATAAAGAATGACCAGAAAGGTGACTATTTTATTATTTTTAAAGTAATCAACATAGAAACAACAGCAGTGATTAAGTCACAACAGGTTTAGCCTACTAGTAACCACAGCATTAATACTTAACACGAATATAACAGAAATGACAAGTGTGTTAACATAATTCATTCTCAGTCAATGAACACAAGTGTACAGTAAGGTCAGCATTAATCTGTTAAGAATGCTCCAAACCCAGCTGGCCAGTGTCCTCCAAAGCAGAGTGCTTGCTGCCAGGCAGGCTGGGGTGCTGCTGTCTGCCCCTCCAGGCAGCTGAACTCCGGGGCTGCCACGGGCCCTGCCTCCTCCCCTGTTTCTGCCTGTGGTTCTGGTGTTTCCCTCTGTTTGCTGGGGTATCAAAGCAGGGCCTGCTCGAATGAAAAAGAGCTGCAGTGCCATGGGCTGGCCCTCACATGCTGTGTCCCCTGGGTGGTGCAGGGATGCAACCCCAGCTCCAGCCAAGGCTGGCTCCACTGACAGTGTGTGACCTGCATCAGTATCTGCTATTCAGGGTCTTTCTCCACCCTCCCTGACCTCCTTGCTGCATGGATAGGAATTGCTTTTGGAGCTGTACCGCTTTGAAAATGCTTTCTTTTACATATCACTTTTAATAGGAATCCTGTAACACAAAATAGAAATCTTGCTTTTGTAGGAAGGGGGTTCTTTCAATCCATCCCTTCCATCTCCTAGTCCTTGTACTGTACCGTCCTCTTTTCCAGAACATTTACTAATGCATGTACTTGGCCACCCACCTCTTAATGGAAGTACCAAAGTGACACTCAAAAGAATAACTTGCATTTGGTATTGTGGTCCTGGCCCCTCTTGGTCTGAGCAACATAGGATAAACTTCTCAGCTAGAACATTTTCATAATGACAGGGAGAGCTACATCCTCAAAAATAAAATTCCTCAGTCTTTTTTAGAACCAGACCAGAGGACATCAGTGTGAACAAAGCAGTAGTCTCCATCGTTCTTCCCATCAGGATTCCTCCTAGGGTACCACCAGCTGCTGTGTCATGTTCACTGTAGAGACAAGAGAAGACATCAGCTTGTATATTGTCAATTCTACAAGTTTTGAGGTTCCATCTTAATGGAGATGGAAAAAAAAATCCTACAGCTTGCTCAAGTGGGCTTTTTCTCCCAAACCCACTTACTAAGTCCTCCTCTACTCCTTCTCATACAGCTCATTATGTTCTGTTGAAAAAAACCCAAAAAACAACACAAAACCAAATCAAACTACAACAAATAAACCCACCAGCCCAGGAAAGTATATGTCTGATTATTTCTGTAGAGGGTTCAGTAATGTTTTTGGACACACTGTTCTAAGTTGCTAAGTGTTTACCGCTAGCTACTAACTACTTTTAATAATTTTATTACTTACAGCAAAGCAAATCCATTGCCCAATGCTACAGATTTGTGTTATCAGGCCAGGATCAGCCACTCTTAAGAACAGCACAGTTTGCCCGAAACAAGACATAGCAAGGTACTGACTCTTTGCAGTTCTCTTGTGACCACCAGGCTTAAACAGCCCAGAAGGTAAAAATTCCTGCAAAGCTAAGGCCATAGTTTCAAAACATGCCATCCTCTGCAGCAATACTGCTTTAGGATTTCCCCTGGCACCCCCTGCTCTGCCAGCCCTGTAGGTTTGTGGGACAGCTCTGAGCTTGGATAGGAGCTACAGAGTGAGGACTTAGTGACTAAGGCAATATTACTCCAGTCGCAGTGATATCACAGCCCAAGACAACTTCCACCCCACTTGATTGCCCCGAGGAACACACCGGTGTAGCTGTCCTGCTGACAGGGCCCTCCTCCGCCCGGTGCTTCCCGGAGTGCGGCAGCTCCGAACTGTCCCGATAGTCCCGGCCCCTGGAGCTCTGCATGTCCAGCACCGCCCGGCTCTTGGAGGGGAGGGGCGGCTTGTTCTGCTGTCCCTGGATACTCAGGCTGACTTCAGCCCTCGATGGTTTCACGACTTTTTTGAGCGGTGCCGAGCTTTCTAATGGTGTTGTCATCTTTGGTTTGCCTTGACACTTTTCCCCTGTGTTCTTTTCTTCGGATTGGCAGGAGGAGGTGTAGGACCGGAACCGCTGTGTGGGCACCAGGAAAGGTGGCGATTGCTGTTTGCCAGAGGTCTTGCTGCACTCAGGCTCCTGTGGCTTTGTGAGATGATAGCTCTGCTCAGGCAGTGGTGGCTGCTCTTTCCGCAAGGCCTTGGGGTATTCCTGCTCTTTCTTGGGGGCCAGCTTGCCCTTGGAGCCCATGGAGCCGTACAGCGGGTTCTCAAACATCTCTGGCCTTTGCTGCCCCTCCTCCTGCAGCACAGGCTCTGCCGTGGATTTCCCCATGTCAGGCGGCCTACATTCATGGAAGTAGGGTGAAAGGAGACTCGTGAAGAGAAGGCAAGAGAGTCACTGACTGAGAGAGAACATGAATAGTAAATGAGTGTGAGCAAATTAAACTGTCTGCCTAAACGGGCAACAGGAAAACAATTAAATTCTGGGAGAGAGAACAGAAGTGTGCATTATTTTTACTTAGTTTAATCATTAGCAACATGACATCAGAGAGCAGATATGCATAGCATTGTGTAAACTCCCTGCTAGACTACAGTTCTGTCAAAGTGATGTTTGGCTTCTTTTTAAACACAGATAAACTACCGAGCCAAACTGTGCCAGGTCCTTTGATGACTCTGCAACACACACAAATCTGAATTTGAATATGAATAAGAATCTTCAGATCTGGCAGAGAGGATGGAAATGGTTGTCTAGAGGCTTAAAATAAGAGCTCACATCATACTGTGGCATTTTACAACTAGGTCAATCTCCTCTTGCTACCACTGCAGCATGGTACTCCTAAGCAAGGGATAAATCTCCTTAACGCACCCAAATGCACAGTGTAAGAGTAACAGCTCTGCTGCAGGGTGAGACAATCCATGTGCATTCCCAGCAGAGCCCTTCCAGCTGCAGCTCAGCCTGGAATGACAGCACAGCTGTACAATGGGACACTGCAGGTCCTGAGGGTTTGGGTCATTCCACCTGACTTGACCAGGCTTTCACCTGGAAAGTACTTAAAAATTTAGCCAGAATATCACTGAGTAGAGTGGAATAGAGGTGAGTGGCACATGTTCTTTGGGTGCCTTCAAATGAGTTGTGTTCCTTGCCTCAAGCTCTTCTCTGGCAGTCAGTGCATGCGGGAGCAGAGAGCTGGGCTGTGATGGAACACTGGGTACAGAACAGGCCCAAGCAGTGCTGGCAGCTCTGACTGCTGCAGGTCCTGGCTTCCACAGGGCCACATCCATTTACCAGGGAGCTCTAGCCCAGCATAGATTGAAAAAAACCCGCTAAGAGAGCTCTAGCTCAGCTCAGAGAGCAGCTGTCTCTTAGCTGTGAAGAGGCCTGCAACAAGGACACAGATTGCACACATGCACTGGGGTGTAGTAGCCTCATTACCTCACTAAGCTGGGAAGGGTTGGGATATTTTCAGTTGCCAGATGGAAATTCTGCATCAAGGCCTTCTGATAGAGGCAGCACATGAAGTCTAGCTTCTGCAGCAAGCTGGACATTTGTACAGTGCAAGTAGAAATTCAGTGGAAGCACTTCACGGATAACACACGAAGGACCTCTCCTTCCCATCCAGGGGAAGGATCTATGCCATGCTCCCCCCTTTTCTTCCTTGTTATTACAGTCAACTTTGTAGTTTTCTCCTTCTCTTGGTAAAGAATTAAACCTACATATATCAGGCTGAGACAACTGGGGTTGTTCAGTCTGGAGAAGACTCCAAGGAGTCTTCACTGCAGCCTTCCAGTGCCTAAAGAGGACTTACACAACGGAGGGAGAGTGCAGATAGTGACAGGACAAGGCGGAACAGTTTTAAAATAGAAGAGAAGAGATTTAGCTTAGCTGTAAGGAAGAAGGATGCTGAGGCCCTGGCACAGGGAAGCTGTGGTTGCCCCGTCCCTGGAAGTGTCCAAGGCTGGGTTGGACAGGGCTTGGAGCAACCTGGGATAGTGGAGAGTGTCCCTGTCCACAACAGGGGGTGGAATGAGATGAGCTTAAAGGTCCCTTCCAATCCAAACCATTCTATGATTCTAAGATTCCATGATTTAATTGTAAGTTTAACTCATGTATCTTCGGTTTTCTTTTCACAAAAGTCTGAGGAACTGCTACACTAGTTTTCTTTGAGTATGCAACATCTGCACTTGTGAACTTCACTTATCTTTCTAATTCTAGAGATAAAATATGTAAAGAACATGATGCACCTAGAACTCTCCAAACAGATAATGAAACAGTGACTGTGCAGAATGACAGGAGAGAGGGGTCCAGCCCCAGTGCAAAACTCAAAACACTCACAGGTACTCTTGGCTCCAATTACAAATGCTTCTGTTTGCTGTAGGCTGGAGGGATGGTTTTGGAGATAGAGGTGACAAGGAGGGTGATGTGGAGGATGACTGAGTCTGCCCCATTAGGGAGGTGTTCTCTTTGGGCTGCTGCTCATAGTTCCAGAGGGAGGGTGGCTGATCTGGTGAAGGTGTCTGCTTAAGCTGGCAGGTTGCAGAGGGCTGCTGAGAGAAGGCAGCCATGCCCAGGTAGTTGGGGTTGCTGATGTCTGTGGGGGTGGAGCTGCTCAAGAGAAGAAATATTGTCAGGGAGGTACATGCACAAATACATTTGGGGTCTTTGACTCCCTGGCAGCTGCAAAGGAGTTAGTGCCCACTGACTGCTTCAATTCAATACCACCTACTTTTTTTTACTTTTTTTCCGTCACTGTTGCTTCAGAATCAGGGAATAAGTGGGAGTCCTGTTAGTGCCTCACTCCCCTGGGTCACTGGAGAGGAAGCAGCTGGGTCAAGACCACCTCCCCCACCCCCAAAATAGTTTCTGTGGCTGTGGCAGATGCTTCCCTTTCCAGGCTGCAGAGAGCACTCAGCTTCTGCAGCCACATACAGAGACTGTCCTGGGTTTCTGGGCCCAGCCAGAAGCTGCCTGCAAGGAAGAGCCCCAGTGAAAGCAGGTGGAAGGACAGCCTTACCCAGACTCATCCTTGGAAAGGAAAAGCCAGGCAGTTTGAGCATAGCTTCCCACCCCAAGCTGTCAGAGGTAAGGCAGCAAGGTTACCGTAAAATATCCTCTTTTCCCAGACTGTCTGGAGAAGGGACAGCACTCCCCCAGTGGCGAGCGATGGCTGCTGCCTCTCTGGCCATCAGGTGAGTAGATTTTGACTTTCTGTTGGAAATAAAAGGGCCTTTTTTAAGTGGGTGCAGGGACCCGGTCTGGCTCATGCATTCTCAGCTTTTGAAGCTTTGGGCACGGGAGCATTGACCAGTCCTGACCAGACAGCCACAAAGCAGCTTCCCAGTGCTCAGCACACCTGTTGATACTGCTCCCACAGCAAGCCCTGCTTTGCATTTATGGGGACAACCATTTTCCTGGAACTGACTTACCCACTTGCTCTTTACCTGTTAGCCTGATCCCAGTCTTTGTTAGGCTCTAAATTGCTGATGTTCTTTGGTTTCTGACCAGTGATTTCATCACGTTCAATCTTGACAAAATCTGAAGGAAAGAAGGGGCACACACAGCTCCAGAGTCTGTCTGCCCAAGTTTTCTGTGTTCCCGTGGGCATTAAGGCATCTCTCTTTATCTGTCAGAGTGATGGGCAGTTTTAAACTGTTGTTGCTGTTATGTTTTCACTGCCCACCAATACACATCATGTCTTGTTGACAGAGGAAGAAATGTGTATCTTGAAATACAAAGGTCATGACCTGCCAAACAGCCACATACAGCCATTGTACCATCGAGAACAATTGTAAATGTCATGAGGCTGCTTCTGTATTCTGAGTGAGAACAACAGATAGCAAGGTGAAAAAAGCAAAGTTTTTCTAGCTAAGGAACTGTTCATTGAGAGCCTAACATACTCTTTGCAGCTGCTCCCTGGGTTGACTGGAGCAGGGAGAGCTTGTCATGGAGTGTGTCATGTCACAAGTGGAAGTAAGGTATCCCCATTCAATAAAACCAGTGCTGGTGACAGACAGGGGGCTCTCTCAGTCTGCTGAATTTACTTGAATAATGAAAAATCCCAAGGAATCCAATTGTTCTGTCTTCCTGAAAGAGTACAGGTATGCTCTTGAGAGCTAACCATACTCACACCTCCTTGCACTCAGCATCAAAAGCACTTGCCTCTCTGTGACCAAAGGCACTGCAGAGGTAATTTTCAATTCCTTGACAGTTATCAGGAATCTTTTGAGGTGAGCATTCTGTAGCGTGAGCATTGCAGAGATGATGACGTTCCTTACCATACAGTTTCTCTCTCTGTTTTCCTTGTGACGTTTGTAACTTGATTTCACCTTGGAAGACACCCGTTTTCTCTCCATGGTGTGTCAGCACAGTATGGATAGGAGCTAAGGATTCTGTTGCTTCTATTCGCAAGGCAATGCAGCCTTCCCCTAAAAGACAACAGGGAGACAGCGAGGCTGGGACTGAGAAACTAAGCACTGAAATATTTAGTGTCATCTATTACCACTGCACTGACAGGTCTGTGATTACTGGAGAGAATCTGCTTTGGATCACAGTAAGGAGTTTAACATTTCCTGAGAAATTAGGGGCATTTATTTCACTTCACATATGTGTGAAGGATTTGGGCATTGAAGATACCTGTGGGTAACTTCAAGGTTCTGAGCTTCCACTCCTGGTAAGGAAAACATGAGCCTATGGCTGCTATTGCTTTTAATGGGATTTAGGCAAAGAGCCTTCTGTGGACAAGGACTGCACTCTCTGGCTGGTGAGAATCTGGGAGCCACCAGCACAGCCAAATACTTTTCTGTAGCCAGGAGAAATGCCTCGAGTAAGTGCAAGTGAAACAGGATTTGTATGTTCTGAATAAACACATTTACACATGCTGACTCCTGATTTAGTTCCTGTAAAGGACTTTCTTTTTAAGCCACTGCTCTTTCAAGCTGGTAAAGCTCACACAGGTTGTTGCTTCGAGCTCATATTCCTCTAACCATAATTACTTCACAAAATACTGCCCACAGTGTATTTCTGTGTATGTTGAATTCTAAATCATAGATGTTCAGTCTATAGGAGTTAATTCTGTTCTCTCCCACTCTTTCACTGGTTTGGAAGAATCTAAGTAGATTTTGACTTATCCAGAACTTTAGAGCTAAGCACTTACCATAAGATTCATCACTGTCTGATGACTTAATGCTGATCAGGATATGTTGATCCAGTAGGTATTCTGGGTCTGAAATAATTGGAGTCAGCTGCAAGGACAAGTTAAGGTGGGTCAATACAATACATGGTAGACAGGAGCACACTTCTCCCTGGAACTCAGTCCCAAATGAGGAAAACTCTGCTGGATAAACCCATGAGAGTATCATGTCACCTCCAGGATCAGCCTCTGATAGTGTCTGGTTATCTGGGGTAGAAGGCTGCACACTCTGAGTCCCAGCACAGCAGATGGAATGCTGCAAATCTGACACTCACGGGATGAGCTGCAGTTTTCTCCTGTAGTCCAGGACTGAAAGCTGCCTGAGGAGGAAAGCATCTGGACTCTGATTACAGTCTGTTCCCAAAAATCTATCTGGCTATCACTTACTGTAGAGCCTTTCCCCAGTCTCTCAGTGTAAGGCACTCTTTCCAAAGTCAGCACTTCTTCCGGGCTATTTAGAAGGGTATTGACATGCACATTTGCTTCACATCCAGGAGCTCCTGACGTTCTTCCAGCTCCCACCATGCCAAGAAATGCAGAACAGCTCTGATCTCAAGGACAGAACTTTTGTCTGACACTGACACACAGAACACTACTTCTGGCCACTGGTGTTCTTTTTAGCACAGATAAAAAATACTTAATCAAATTTTCTAAAATATACCAAGAGAAAGTTTTGTCTGACCAGGCAAAGAAACTCCAGGACAGAGTTACTCTTTAAGATGTTTTATTTTCCATTTAAAACTGAAAAAAATGGGCCTGCTTAAACCAGCATTATGTTCACTAAAAAGGTGAGAAAAAAGTCATGGTCCTGAATGGCATAATCATGCCAGCAAAATTCTTGATATAGATGTACACTGGCACAGAAGTTCTTTCTGCTTACAACATACTCTGTTTAGCCTAAGCCCATCCTGCATTCTTACAGTCCCTTTGAGTGTAAACAAGACCACAACAATGTTTCTGAAAATAGTATTTATGTAAGTAAAAGATCTCACGTTGCTTATGAGGTGAAAGTGGAAGCTTCTCCTCCATATGAACATGGAGGTATAGTCCCAGTTTACCTTTGGAAGGGCCTCGACGAACTTTACCACAAGCTCCCCTTCATTTCCATCCTCATTTTCTCCTTCCTGGCTCTTTACAAAGCCTGCAAAGGGACAAGAAAGGAGTTTACCAGGAGAGAGACAGCAAGAACTGGGCTACAAATCCTCTTCACTATGTCTCCAAAAAGCCTACAATTATTTTCCTACTTGGGTGCAAAGTATTAAGAAGCTTAAAGTCTGAGCTTTGGGTGAACATTTACACAGTAAATTTGCAAGTGATTTTGCTGGAGCATTGTTAAATGGTTTTATTTTACAGTTAAACTTGGCACTGAGGAGCTCAGTGCATACATGGACTGGAGGATAAGAACATGACAGCTCTTCCTACACCACTCAAGATAGCACACTTTTGAAATTCTAATTTAAGATTCGTAATACGCTGTTTCCATAGAAATTTATGCAAATTTTGATACAGCCAAAAAATAATCTTTTATGGAACTGTCTTTGACACAGCGCTCTGACATGCGATAATGTGATGAAGCATCCACCAAAGGCTTGCTGTCCCACTTATAGGAGCAGCCCTCTGATGGGAAATTGCTTAAAAAAAACCCACACCAAGGGCACGTAGGCTTGCGTTACATAAACAGCTGAGACCCGGCCCCAGAGCATGGGGACAGGCAGTGAAATCTACAGTGCTGCGGGGTGCACAGTCCCACTTACAAAGTCACATCACTAGTATTCATTTCCCTTTCAGCTGATCCTCTGACTTACTGTTAAACCAGGTTAATTCAATTATTTAAAATTATTTCTGTTAGCATAATGCAGATACTTTATTTTGAAACCACCCGATCACTTGTAGCAGGCACAATTAGAAATTTAATCAATCATGTCTTTGCTATGTGGGCATTTTCTGTGTGATAAGAAAGAACAATACATGTTTCCCATCAAGAAAGAAATTATCAGATTGACAAACAAGGTGAAAAAAAATGTTGGAAAGCTACATGTGTAAGCATGGATTACAGCTACCTTGGCTGTGTGGTTTGGATTGTACTGCTGACAGTATAGAATGACTTGTAAACCACAGCAGATCTTTAGGACATCCCTTTATTGCATTGGAACGAATGATCCACACAGCTATATTTTTAGATCAAAGCAAGAGGAAGGAGAACTAATCCAAACATGCAAAGAACTTTGACAGAAACAATGAAGGTGGGCAAACCCATACTTTCTAAGCAGCTAGAGTGAAACTCAATGTAGAACTTGGTCTGGGACTTGGTCTTCAGAGTAGCGTAGCAGTGCAGGAACTCTATCTCCCCTTGGGAATCTGTGTATTTGGAGTCTAGGAAAGAGGAAGGGAAAATAATGGCACTTTCAGCAGGAGATAAAGAGAGGGCATTTTTGAGTGGACTCTTAAAGAATCAGCTTTTTCTCTCAGCATGTACAAAGCACTGCATTTTGTATCCAAGGTGAAGATGGCACACATGCACCCAACCTGACTGACCATTCTTGGAAACGAACTGTGAGGTGACTCCCACTTCAAAGGTGGCAAACACAGGACTGTGGTCACTTGTTGTGATGTCAGTGGTGCAGCCTGCCAGTGAGAAAGGGAGGATGATTACTGCCCTGCTCCAGGGAGATCATTGCCACAGAAATATTATTCAGTAATTTTCTGGAAAACGTAACAGTCTCTCTGGTAACTGACTCTAGTCAAAAGTGTTTCTCTACATAAACTCATGTCAGTGCACAGGAATGTAACTCTTCTGTCAGAATACAGAAAGATTTGGTTAAGGGACACAATTTTACTGTATTGTTTTGCAGATGACTGTCACTGTTAGATTCCTCCAGTACAAAAAGCCCTTACAGGTTACCTCTGCAACATGCACAGCTAATTAAAGCTCTAATATGGCAGGAAACCGCACAAGAATACACTGGTGCTACTTCAGTGCTACAAAGCAACTCATGGCCCAAGGTTAACAGTGAGTGAACAAGGCCTGATTGCACCTAAGCACACACTGAGTTCCAGCAAACCCAGTCATTCCAGAGATGCCTGTTCAACCCCACACCTCAGCATCATGGGCTCTGTGATCAGATCAACCTGCCTTATCCCTGAGAGATTTTCACAGCCCTGCTCCCAGTGCATGCATAGGAAACCATGAACAGCACACTCAGATGCTCAGTCCTACATATAGTCGATGACATTTCAGGAACGGGTATTTGCGTCTTTTTTTAAACAGGTTTTGTGGGCTTTTTCTCTTCCCTGCATTGCACTTTTGTGATGCTTCTCAGCAGGAAAGGGAATAGGCTCTTGGTACCACATAGTCCTTCTGGAATATGGTTGGATACAAGAGATGTGTTTGCAGCTCCAGTCTCTGCAGACTGGACTGTGCACACAGGGCCTGTCCTGCTGGCACTCACTGTCAGGAGTTCCTGGTAGTGACTGCACAGGAAAAGTGGCGGTTGCTGCCAAAAAACAAGTAGTGTAAAGTGATCCTACAGCATGGCCTAAAGTTGGACAGCTGCAACTGTCCAGGTGGTGTTCTGCATATAAAAGAAAAAGAAAATGAATTCCCAACCCTGTAAGGTTACAGGCAGAGATATTTTTGCTCCCCTCTGCCTAGTTTAACGTCAGGTCTCTCTATGCTGAGTGCCTGGCAGTGCAGGGAGATCCTACAGACTGCGTTCTGAATCATTTCCGTTTCAGACTGGTTGCCTTGCTATTGACAATCTGTTCTCTACCCACCATAGGACTGACACACAACATGCACCATGGGGTAGGATTTCCAGAGCACTCGATCACACCAGGATGGCAAATTGTACTTCATCTGCAAACCAAAGGAGAAGTAATGTCAGAAGAATGGAAAGGACTGGTTCACAAAAGAACAGGAAATTCATTCACCCAAGCACCATGTATTTGCATCAAGTCTTTCTGTTTGTATTGACTCCTTTCAAAACACTACAAGGGCACAAAACACAGAGATTGGTTTAGGTCACTTTCTTCTGCAGGAGTTGCTGTCACAGCTCTGCCATATACCTCTGAAGGGAAATCAGTTTTCACCTACCCCTGTAGCTTTTTGCTTGGTGTAAGCATACTTCTCCCGGGTGCCTCTCTCAAAGCGGTAGGTTGGAGCAAAAGTAATCTCCTCTTCCTCTAAAACAGAGAAAGAGCTCTGTTACAGCTTGGCCATTGGGAACCCTCACCTGGGCAAGAGAGCCACAGCCCTGTACACCCTGCCCCATGCTGGGGCTGGCAGACAAAGTTGGTGGATGTAGCAGAGGAACCTGCCAGCCAGTGCAGGAGCTCACCGAACTGCAGGAACACCTTTTGGTCTCTTCTCTCGAGGAGAAGCTGGTCAAAAGCCAGCAGCTCCGGATACTGCTGCTGCCTGATCTTCTGGATAATATTCTCTGCTTCCTGCCAACAGGGAAACAACAGAGATGCAGATGATGCAAAACCTTCTTATAAATACTCCCTTCACTGGTAAACTGGCGAGTGCTCCTGAACTGTTTGACAGAGCCTTTGCTGTGTGGCAGAACATTTGTCTATCAAAATAGGTATCAAAACGTCCACACATCCCCTACAAAAGAACACACTCACAACCACATGCACATCAACACCAAGCCAGGTGTTTTCTCCCGTGTACTGAAACCTATCCAGTATTTATAACGGCTCGCCTGTTCCTGAAGGCCTGTTTGAGCCATTCCAAGCTCATCAGCCAGAGCAGAAAGGCAGTCTCTAGACTGAGCCATTCAGGGACAGATGCTTGTTCACAGTAGGAAGGAAAGTTGGGAGGTTTGGGGAACCGAGGCTGCTTGAAGCAGCAAAGTGTACCAGATGCCATTCCTGGGTCCATTAATCTTTGGAGAGGGCAAAGGGGATTTCCTTACTCTCCCTCAACTGGGGCCACACTCACGCCCTGGGGATCCCTTCTGTCTCCCATCTTTTTGCCATGTTGCCCTAGATTGGAAGAAGAGAGCATTCCTATAGCAACAGAGTGTGCTGTCCCTGCAGGGCTTCCCGCAGCGTCCCACACCGTTGGGGGCTGTTCCACACGGTAGTTCAAGTCTCCCAGCCAGAAAAGATGAGTAAAGCGATGAGTGATGTTAAATGGACTCAGTTTCTTATCTCCCAGCGTCAGGAAGCGCAGGATGTTCGTGTAGTTCTGGTTGCGTCTGTCAAGACAAGAAACATCTGCCTGACATCCTAAATTGCCATGTAATTTCCAAATGCCTGGGATGGCAGAGGCTGCAGCTTTACCAGGCAGGAACTGCTCCAGCTCAGCAGCTACATAGGAGCAGATCAGAAACTGAGAACTTGCCACCCCAGCAGACAAGCCCAGGGAATGTGCTCCTGAAGCCACTTCTGCTGCCTTCTGGGACTGTGCTTTTCTGAGCTACATGTCCTAGAAACCCAGCATTAGATTGTTGCCTTCAGATTTCAGCAGCAAACACATAACTGGATCTTGGCAGCTCTTCCAGGCCCTGGGGAACCCTTCCATAAAAGTTAACTCCATCAGTGGCAAAGACCCTGTGCGGAAATCCCATACCATCTGTTTCCTGGACTGGGAAAGATGACAAGGCCAAACTCTTCATTTCAAGTCCTCTTCACTTTCAAAACCACTCCTTCCAACTGCTCCAGCTCCTCCCAGTGTGAGCTCAGATCTCCCACTGGTGTCACGATCTTTGCCTTCCAGTCCTGTGCTGACCAGAACCTGCCTAATCCACGAACACTCATTTCTCAGCTGGGTATAGAGAACTAGTCACCGCAGGGATATTCCTGTGCTATGCATCCCTCCTGGTATTCCTGAGGGATATTTCTCAGCTGTGTCCTAGGGCTCGCAGCACTGCCTACAGTGAGGAGGAAGACAGTCCCCTTCAGCACATTATTTTGGGATGGGAAAAGCCTTCCCACATTTCTCCAAAATGATCCATGTAGATCATGGAACTGTTTTCCTCATGCAGTGAGTTTTCATGACAGTTCACACAAGTGTTGTGTGAGACTTCTGCACTTGGCTCTGAAATAATTTTGCTGTCCATTTCCCCTGCACACATGTGGTATGGCCAAACAGTAGAAATCCCTTGTTTAAATGCCCTCCCAGGAGACATTAAACAATTTTTTATGATCAAGAAAACATATTTGTGCCTGTCTGGTGGGCCCTCCTTCCAAACATGGCCCAGAGAATTTCACCCTGGTTCAATAGCCATTTTTGAGAGGGGAGGATGTATCTTACCTGTGTTTCTTTTCACTTCCTGAAGTCAAATGGCTGTTAACAAACCCAAAGGAGGTTCCATTAAACATGAATGATACTCCCACTGCTCCTTTATTACCTGGAAAATGGGAAGCCAAAAAAATGACAAAAAATCAATCTACCTCCGGGCTGAGTCTAGCAAAGATAATAAAGCACCTAGCACATGTGAAGTGAAGTGGAGGATGGAGAAGAGAAATTTACTTAATCAGCACCAAAAAAAATAAGTGCATACAGCACAGATTGTGGGAACAAATTTTTAAGGGTGCTAAAAAAATTAGTTGAAGGGAGAGAAGTGCAACTTCCTTGTGAAACCCAAAAGAGCAATCCAATAGCCAGTCAGAAGTGTTTGCTGGGAACAGAAATATATATATGTATATATATGTGTGTGTTCAGTATACACACAAATAGATTTCCTCTCTTACAGGGTAAGATACAACCAGTGCTAGTGGGATACAACTTTAGTAGTGTCACATAAACGTTGCCCAAGGAGTGTTGTGGAAGAAGAGCTGTTCCATGTGGGCTGAGCAGATCGCAGCCCTGCCCGTGCCTCACCCAGCGTGTTTGCAATGCCTGTCTTCACATTGGCTGTGCAGATGTGGCTGATGCGGTTCTCATGTTCTGGCTTGGCCAGGACAACGATCCTGATGTTCCAGAGGGTATGGATGGCTATCTGCAGGGATGGGAAGGCTAGAGGTTATCTTTCTGCAAATACCTGCCAAGCTGCACTGTGGCTGCAGCCTTCCTGACTCCTTCAATAGCACTGCTACAGAAATTTTCTTCCTGTGGTCAGGATGTTTTCAGTCACTTTATTCAGTGCTGGAAGGAAGGACCTCACTATTTTCTAGTCCTTTTTTCTAGTTAATCTTTGGATTATCTTGCTTGCACAAAATAGTTTCCCAGTCACCATGAGAGTTAGAAGTCCTGTTTTCAGGAGAAGTCCATATTTCCAGATATGCTTAGACTTGTTTCTTGACATCACTGAAACCCAAGAATGTCCAAAGCTGGTCTTAATAAGGTTCAGTTTCTCTTATGACTCTGCCCATATACTGTTGCATCCTACTTTGAAAGTGCAATCACCTAGGGCAAGATCTAGGCTACAACTGGCTCAGGAAGTTTAACAGTCTCCTCCTTTTTGAATGTCAAAATAATACCAGCACTTGACTCGAGTGCTCAACATCTCCCCTTACTCCTAGGCTGGCAGGGTCCCTGCTTTGGCGGTGGAGGGGGTCACTGTCCATAGCAACAGGTCCCACTAGCCAGCTCCAGAGAGCATCTTGTGGAGCCCATAGACACATTCAGTTCACTCTCCCTCACCCAAATGCAATGACAATAAAGGGAGGGAAAGGGAGGAGGTGTAGGCAAAATCCCACTTATTCCCGTCTCTTTTATTTGTACAGCGTGTACACCCTCATCTCCCTGAGTTCCGTGCAATAGCTGGAATAACCCCTCACCACTTTGAAGCTGATACTGGTGATTTCCTGCAGAGATTGTCTTAGGGTCTCCAGCCATTCCTTCTCCCCCTGGGGATCCTCCTGGGTGCCAATCACATAGATGTCATGAGGGATGTAGTCAGCAGTGTCATCACGGGTCTTCCCCTGCCCCTTGGAGAGGAACCAGGAGGTGATTTTCTTTGGGGGCGGGGCTGCACCTTTAATTAACACATCAAACACAAAAGGAAGTTAGAGCATGTCCTGTCAAAACCAGGATGAAGATAACATAAGGGGGCAGAAATTATGGGCTTCACATCCCATATCACTTTTGTATCAGCCAAGGCACATTATTCTAAGATGACAATGATGTTACTCCCACCTGAGTCACTGAAGAAGGAGTGACTCTGCTTTGACCACCTTCCTCTTGTTCATCAGCTTTCCAAGGCCAAGGCTAGCCAGGGGTACAGGCAGGGAGCTGTACTCCTCCTGGCCTCCCACTGCCTTGACCTTATTCCTTAAGGATGGCCGAGCACAGACAGCTCAGCTCACAGCAGCTGAACCAGGCTTCTCTCCCAAAAGGGAGAAGAATAACCTAAATTCCACTGTCCTCAACTACACCCTGTCCCCTTCTCTAAGTACCACAGACACTCAGCTGTCTCCCCAGGCTGGACATGAACTGTCCCTAGTCAAATCAGAGCAGCTGTCATGCACTCTGTGGAATTGCTCCTGTCCTTTCTGCAAGGTGGAGGATGATGTGCACTGCTGCACCAGCTTTGTGGCAGCCACAATTCCCTGTCACTGGAGCAATCCTTCAGTACCCAACAGGGACAACTTCATGGTCCTTTTAGTGGAACCATGAGACGTGTAAAACCACGTGCAAGAATAAGTCTAGACATCAGCTCTTCCTCCTGTCCCAGGGGGAGGACAGCCCTGGTGTACAGACCTGCCATGGAACACACAGTCTGGAGCTCATCGTGCCAGCTGAGCACACCTTTTGGCAGTGTCTGAAGGAGTGCCCTTGGCAGAAGGGAGCCCATACCCATATTCCAGGTGCCAATGAAGATGGTGATCATATCAGGCTCTGGTTGCTCTGAGTGTTTATTCTTCATCTGCTGCAGAAGCTGGCAGAACCCTTCTCTCTTCTAGACAGGGAGGAGCATAGAAAATTAATGAGATACTTAACTCCTCCAACATGACCTCTTGAAAATCCAGCTGAACCAGGAAATACCCAGCATACTTGAAGAGCAGATTAGTGCTGCACTATCCTGAAACCTTCCCAGAGGCCTTTCCTGTGGTGCATTTTTAGGCATTTAGCTTGTGCATTGCTTTAACAAATGCTGAGCTGGTCAGAAGAAAGTCTTCCCTTTTTGTCTATATGAACCCTTTCACAGAGGCCATCTCAACTCCTTGCCTCTCCTCACTGCTTGCTCTGTCCTTCTGTTTCAGTGACAGCACTTAGGTGTCCAGTATCTCCCTTTACACAGTACACTTGCTCATTTTCTGGATGTTTCCAGAACAAAGGAGAAATTTATTTTTTACAAAGCCAACTACTGTCCTTCAACAGTTCCTCTTTCTACCAAGGAATGCCCCATGTTCCACTCCCACCTGGGTACCTGCTCCAGGCTGTCAGGAAAAAAACACCATGTACATACCTTGGAATCAGAAAAAACATATTCCTTACGCTGTGTTTTTTCTTTTTCTGTTTCCAGAACAATCACCAGCTTGTTTGGAAGCTTCTGGGACTTGATGAGCTGCAAGACTGAACAGAGGCTGGGTGTCACGAGCTGCAGTCACTGAAATAAGGGTCCCAACAACAAGAACAGAACCCTGCTCAAAGGCTTGGGATTTACATGGTCTTTTCTGTCTGTGCAGTTTGCCCTGCAGACCTGCATTTTAATGTTGCTTAATCCTCTTCCCAATAGGAACAGATTTGGACTCCAAGTGAAGAGGACCCCCAAAACACTTCTGCTTGGAGCTCTTTTCCATCCTAAGCCTTGCAGCGTGAAGCGAAGCCTTAACTTTGTGCAGGAAATCCCCCTGAGCCGGCCTACATGTGTTCCTTCCCCATCTGTGAAAGAGGATGTAAGACCTCATTTGGTGGTAAAGGTGATTCCTCCCATCTAAAATAGCAGCTAATTATTATGAACACCAGGTGGAGAAAGCCATGCATGAAGGCTCATCTTTTTAGTTACTGCCAGCAACAGGTTGATTTTCTAAAAGGAGAGAGCCCAAGGGCATCATCTACTCTCTGATAAATCTCTTTGTCTCAACTTCAGTGAGCTGCCTGTTCAGAAAGACAACAGAAAAAAAAGGAAGTTGTTTGAATCAGGCAATCACAGACCAAACTGGCGTTGCTCATGATGAGAGATACCAATCTATGTACAAAAAATCAAGGGAAATTGAAAAATGTTACTGAAACCGAGTGTCTGGCTTTTTACCATCAAAAATCATCACAGAAGTCAGCATGTTCCTGCGGAACGCTGGGGGTTTTTTTCAAGTGACATTGCTTTTCAGAAGAAAGACGGTTCTATTGCAACCAGCTCTATGGGGAATCTTCTACCAAAACCCGCTCCCTTGCAGTACTGATTCCAGTACTGAGGCCAAGTCTAAAAGAGTCTGTGAAAGCTGGTTAGCCCAGTACTGAGATATACGTGTCTTGCTGACTGGTGCTCATGCAGCACCCAGGACCTAGCAGAATTTCCCGTCCTCTGGCCTTAGACGCTTCCAAGGATCCAGGGGCAGCCACAGCTGCTCTGGGCACCCTGTGCCAGGGCCTCTCCACGCCCATAGGGAAGGATTGCCTTGCCCAAACCTTGCCCCAGGTGGGGCTGAAGGGAGCCCCTCCCCATCATTCAGGGAGCCAGAGCTTAGTTCAGTGTTTGTGACATTAAGGTGATGTCTTACTTTTCTTGTGGGTATAAAACTTGTCTTCTGGACCATCCTTAGATCTCTTGATAATCAGTTTCCCCATTTCCACATCCACTTTGAGTTGTATTTTCGAGAAAATTCCTAGAGAGTCAGTTTTCACCTAGTGGAATACGGAGAGGTTTTCCATGAGGGATGTTCTACACTTCAGTCACATGTATTACAAATGCAGCACTTCCCTCAATTCCTGGACACATATCATTATGCCAGTCCCACTAGATATCTCTTAGACATTTTCATGGTGCCAAACAGCATCCAGGAATAGCTGTTATCTCTGTGGCAGCACAGCAAACTTCCCAGGAGCTGAGATACTGACATAAATTGCATTACTGTCCTTCCACATTATGATCAGCATCGTTAAAGGAGTAAATTTACCTCAAAAGTGACAGGGGGGATAAGGGAGCGCCGGTGTGTTGAATCAGGACCTTCAATCAACAGTGTTTTCACCTGTAAAAGAATTATGTGTAATTGATTGCATTTGGTGATTCTGCACTACATTGAGAGTAATGACATCAGAACAAAGCAATCTTACTGTGGCAGAGCACCACACTGATGATGAACACTGATGATGAACACTGATGAACAAGAAACATAACTTGAGGCAAAAGATGACAAGAAGATGATATAAAATAGCGTGAAAACTCTACCTTTTCTTCAATAGAAGACAGCAAAGAAATCAGCTGGTTGAGTTTCAATACAATATTGACTGGACTTGCTTCACCAACCATCTGAAACCAGAGCACAGGAACAAAAAGAGAAAGGGAGATGGGTGATTACCAAGCCAACAGAGCACGGTCTGGAGTGCAGTCCCAGGAACACCTCACACAGAGCAAGGAGCAGCTCTCTGATCTGTAATGGGCAGCACAAGAACACGGAGCATGCAGAAGTGTGGGAGGGTGGAAGGACAAATCTACAAACCTGTTCCATAGGGTCGAGGCAGCTGGCCATGCATGGGAGTCAGCTTGCTTCTGGGGGCAAGTTTGCATGACCAGGCCTGGGGCCTGGACTTTTGGTTTTCTGGCAGGGGGAGGAAGGTCATGGGGACTTAAGTGGGTTTGGGAAAAGGAAGGATTTGGCAGTGAAACATCCTAGAGTGAGGTTTATGGAAAAGAAATGTGCAATGCCAGCCCATGTTCTGAGGGAGGATGGGGAAGTGGGAGTCCTCAGGCAGTTGGTGGCACTTTCCTCTAGGACAGGAAGGGGAGCAGGTGGAGTGGGCTACGGGATAAGTGAAACTGCAGGATAGAACTCACTGTGTGCCCTCTGCACTGCAGCAGAAAGAGGCCAAAGAGAACAGAAGTGGTGTGTGCCCACCTGTACCCCGCTGGCCATCCCTGCCCCCGCTGACAGCCACCCACACACCTGTCCTGCTCTTGCCACCTCCCAGCCCCCTTACCTGGGAGCGCTGGTGGGTACTGGGGTGCAGCTGCTGCTCAAACACTTTCTGGATGGACTCCAGAGATGGGAGAGTCCTTGAGGCCTCACTGCAAATACAGACACGGCACAGGTCTAAGGCTGTGGCCAGCTCCCTGGGTCCATTTGCACTTGCACAAAACCACACAGAGGAGACGACAGGCACACGTTCACACCGAGCACACGTCCACCCTGGGCCTGCCCTCGCCTTGTGCCCCCTGAGCTGTGGGGTGGGTGATGGGAGCAAACCCCAGCTGCTTGGTGACATGGTCAACAGGGCAGTGTGAGTCAGGCAGCCGACTTTGCCTTGCAAAGCTGGAACATGGCCAAACTGGCTGCTCCTCCAGTTTTGCTTCGGAGGTTCTAACTTCCTAAATCTCCCCAGAAAGGTATCCCAGTCTGGGCCAAACCTGAAGAAATGGTGTACAAGCAGCATCAACCCAACTATGCCAACTCGTAGATCCAAGTGCACTCAAATGCCTCAGAGCCCGGGACAGTCGGGTGCCTCTGAATGCTTGCAGCCATGGCAGCAGCTCGGTTCTGTACAGGGCCTGTGCAGCTGCTGAGGTTGCTGGGGACAGTGTTAGGGACAATGCTGGGGACTCTGTGCGAAGAGGAAACTAATGCTTAGATATTTCATCTCACACAACAGAAGTGCCGGGCGCAGCAAGGGGTGGAAGAGGCAGCCCTTGATCTCCCGACCAGAACCGTTTATGGGTAACAATGAGATTCCTCCAGAGCTTCCCAATGAGATTCCACAGGATGCTCATTTGTCAAAACGCTGCTGTGTGAATTTGGCACAGAAGCTGCGTGCCGATAATGACAAGACTTATCACGGAAAGAGCAGCCAGGGAGCACAGGTCAAAAGGAAGGTGATAGTGGCAAGCAGCACTAGGATGCTTGCACTGCGTCTAGCCAACAGTGGATATTAATGATTTCCCTCACTTTCCTAAGTGAGGGATGGATTGGATTTCAGAATGGACTGGATTTTATTCCATCTTTGTTAGGGAAAGTGCTTCAAAGCAAAAGCGTGCCTGCCTGAAGACTGGATATTTGTCTAGGTGCTGAACCACAGATGACTAATTGCCTAAATTAAGCATTCATGTTTGACATTTCAGTCTGATAGACTTGCCATGGGACACACAGGAGTACAAGGCACATGTAGGAATCTAGTTCTGCTAATTTTATTCCTCCAATGCCACTATTCAGCTCTGGATCACCTAGGGCCAGTGTCACTGCAAACGGCTCTGGCCCCAAACCCAAGGGTCACACTGATTTCTGCAGCTGTGGAGTCAGACCCCAGGAGGTTGCAAGTAATTGCAGGAACAGTGGGTGAAGTTTAGTTTGAGAAGAGTGAAAGGATATTTAATGTGATGTACAGGCCATCTCTTGAAAACACAGCAGCAGCTGTTTGAAGCAACTCAGGAGTGATTTCTCACGGGAAAACTGCCCTCTGTTCAAAGTGCTACGTGTAGGCTGCATGTGAGGTGGAGGAAGAGCTCCTGTGGGCGTTCAAGCTCAGCAAAACCACAGGGTGGTTTTAATTACACTTGTAACTTCTTTTGTTTTCTTCTCTTGACAGTATAAATACCTTTAGTGATCTTCACTGAAGTTTCAGAAGCCTGTGTGTCCACATGCAGTTGCACAAGTGCTGGTATCACTAGTGCTTGAAAAGCTGCCTTAAAAGCTTCTTGGGGTTTAGGAGTTCTCCTTTTGTTTCTTTCACTTAGAAAATTTTCTTCCATTTTTTGTTGCTAAGAGACAATAACGACCGAGTACTTAGGAGAGGCAAAAGAAGTTTCCTCGGGAAGGGTGCGGCTGGCTGCCCTCTTAGCTGGAGGGTTTCTTGTGGAGGGGCAGAGGTACCGCAATAACTGGGCTGGGCAGAAGGGGTTGGATACAGCTCTTAGCCCTCCTGCTTTCTCAGCATTCAGATGGGAAGGAGGCTGCAGTCGTTGTGGGGAGAATTCGTCACCACTGCGGGGTTCTGTCCCCTGCTGCCTTCCTTCTGCCGTGAGTGGAGCTCTGCTCGTGGGAGCGGCCGCTGCACTGGGCCCTTGCTAACCCCCCACCTCATCAAACAAAGGACCCTTCACCATCTGCTGGGGTGCCTCAGGAGAAAAGCCGCGATCTGGAGCTCTGTCCCCTCCCAGGCAGCTTTTCCATGCCCTGCTCGGGAGCCGGGCCTGCCGCTGCCCCGCCGCGCCATTTTTTTCCCCACTGCTCCAAGGTTCATGTGTTACACTGGAACTCGCACTCCCTGGCCTGCCGGGGCACAGCTACAGCTGACGCGTTTCTGAGACATCTCATCTACCACCCCGGGACTTTGCTCATCCCTGCCTTCCCAGCTTGCTACTCCGAGGTTCCTGCTACACCTCCTTTTGCTATCCGGAGGGGAACCGGGACCGGCTGCCTGATCTGGCGGTTGGTAAAGGAATCCCCTCTTCCAACCTTTCTGCCGAGCCCGCCCGCCATTGCCGTGTGGGGAGAGGCGGCCGAGCCCGCGCCACAGCGCCCCCTGCCGGCGCGGGGCAATCACCGCACGCCCTGCGCGGCCCGGAGCCGCCAGCGCCCCCGCCGGCCGTGCCCGGAACTGCGCCGCGGAAAGCGCTCCGGGGGCGGGGAGAGGCCGGCCCTGGGTTTGCTGCTCTTGTTCCCTGTCGCTGCCACTGCTGGTGCTGGTTTGCCTTGTTATACAGACACGTACTGGTAAAGAACTGCTATTCCTTTCCCCATATCTTTGCCTGAGAGCCCCTTAATTTCAAAGTTACAATAATTCGGAGGGAAGGGGGGCATATTTTCCATTCCAAGGGAGGTTCCCGCCTTCCTTGGCAGACACCTGTCTTTCAAACCAAGACATGTCCCTACGCTCAGCAGACTTCCACCAGCAGCAGAATTCACCCAGCTCTGCTCTAGGATGTTACTTTGCAATGTCCAGTCACCAGAAATCCTACAGAACATCTGGAAATGTTAAAGATATCCTGGCATTTGAGGGAATTACGTCCTTGTTGCATCTCCTTTCTTTCATCTCTCCACATGCATTTATAAGGAGTAGGGTTGTGAAACCCAGATAAGCTGAAGTAGAATAAGAAGCTGGAAATGGGAGAAGCCAAACATCATCACACCAGCAGCACTGGAGGTATTTCAGTAACACAAGACTCTCACTTGTGATTTCATTCAATTTGAGTTTTCATTATTCAGGTTTATTCTTAGCTGGCCACCTGGGTCTCCCCTTCCATGGCCGTAGAGAAGCAAAATGCTCAGGCAGGGTGCAGAAGGGCAGCTCTTGAAACAGTCTGTCCTCAGTCCTCCCTGGGGCTTGTCTGTGGGCAGCTGGCTTCTAGGAGAACAGGATCAGGCCAGCAGCACAACCAGCCTCACCTCTGCATACACCAGAGAGAAGGGTATGGCAAGCCATGGAGGGAAGTGTGGAAATATGTGCCCTCTGCCACAGAGTGCTCCAAGAACTCTGCACAAGTGCGGGCTGATCCCCCTGCTTACAATCAGCAAGGGGGAAATAACATCCTTCCACCAGAGAAAGAGGGAGCTCTGCAATTTTCTAGTTCCCTGTCAGAGTTTTTCTATTTGGGACATGGAAGGTCTATAAACAGGAAAAGTAAAATTTGTAGAGTCAAGAGTCTAGGCTTGTTCCTTTTTTTCATTTGAGCTGGCCTTCACCGACATCAGTGGAATCACTCCAAGTTCATAATGCATTAGTGGGAAGGAAAACCAGTGTTTAAAATCTAGTTATACACCAATATGTGCTTGTTTCCATAAACAGCTTGTGCTTGACAATCCTGTGGGTGTCATTTATGCATTACCAAATTATGCAGTTAATCGGTTAGAGCATTTTTGGTTTTATTTCTTTCTAAACAAAGCATAAAATATAATACTCCGCTGACTGAAACCACCTGCAAGGAAACTTGATTGTCAGAGCTGTCTCTTCTATATAGATTTCGCATCTTTGGACCAGAATAACAGGTCATGAGATCTAAATATGTGGAGATACAGCTAGAAAGCAGAAGTCTGTTTTTGAGGGCAAGCCAATTTCTTGTGCCAGAAACGAGGGTTCTGAATGTATGCACATGGAACCATTGTTAGACTACAGTGTTATGGCATTATACTCTGAAAACCAGCTTCTCGTTACCTGAAGAGTCCTTTGCAAAGAGCTGTAAGTAATTTCTTCAGCTGAGGAAGATTGCTTGAGCCGGTCTGCACGATCTCAAAGTCACTGATGATGTGAACTCGCAGGTAATCCTGGATGAGTTTAAGATGCTCGTCAGAGACACTGTGAAGGAAACAGACAGGTCAAAAGCCAGCTCTTCTCTCTACTCCCACATATCAAACAGCTTTCTTATTTTTCTGAAATTCCCACTGTTTAGGCACATGGCTAATAAACCAAGTTCTCTCAGATATTATTCATCCTTTATATTAGAAAACTATACTTCAGCGGAGAAAGTAAACGAGTGATTTTAATAATTCGGAAATGTATTTTTTCTAGACAACAGCTGGACTGTAAAGAGCAGTCAATGCACTGTTGATCTGATTCTGTTCTTTATAAATGAGGAGTAATTTTGTTGAATCAAACAGGTCCTCAGCTGTCCCAAACAGAGGCCCAGCGAGCACAGAACTGGGCTGAAGGCTGGTTCTTCAGCCCAGTCACTTGCCCTTCCTTACCTGCTTGTGTCCTGGTACTGCAGTCGCTGGAGTAGTGTCTCAGAAAGGGACAGTTTATTCACATCTGGCACCCGGGAGTTTTCGGGGAGAGAAGAGACCTCCTTTGTCTCACTGCTCGGCAGTGCCATGAGGATGTTGCGTGGGGGCAGGATAGGAGGTGTGGGTACCAGGTCTAGAAAGGAGGAACGGAGAGGCACAGTCATTCCAGCACGGAAATTGGACCTCCTGTCCCTCACCCCAGGCAGGGCAGAGCCCAGCCTGCAGGGACAGTCCTTGCAGAAGCTATCCCTTCTGAAGGGTCTGTGGAGGGATCTCAGAGCTGGGAAGCTCAGGGCTCAGCACTGGCCCAGCTGTGTTTCCAGGGATGGCAGTGGTGTCAGAGCAGAGGGATGAAGTGTCAGGCTTGGACCTCACGTGCAGGCAGCGCATGCCTCTGCCTCTGCCTCTGCCTCTGCCTCTGCCTCTGCCTCTGCCTCTGCCTCTGCCTCTGCCTCTGTCTGGCAGTGTGCCTCACCCCAGCCAGTTTTGACTCTCCCATCTGCACAGCAGCTGTGCAGGTTAATTAGTTAAGTTGAATAGAATGCTTAGAGAGCATAGCTGTACCTCACCCACATCATTCCCGTTATCGTGGGGATCTGCTATTGAGGCAGAATCAGGGAGGGACACGATGGAAGGAGCACCAGAAGCTGCTAATGGAAAGAAGTGAACAGCTAAAGTAAGCAAACACAGATGGAGAAGATAGACCCCATGACCCAGTGCATAGGGGCTGAATATCCTGCCTTGTGTTGTGGGCATTGAGCTGGAAGGAAAAAGGGGTTTCCTGCTGTGCCATCCTGCTGCTCAGCATATCTCCCTCTCCCTAGGAGAAGAGTGGGTTAATCTCTGCTGATCGCAACCGTGGTTACCTTTCTTTTCATACCAATTGCTCCAACACTTTGTTACCCGTGTTGTATGTAGCTGGTTGAGTTGTGAGGTTTTGTTTGGTTATTTCCTAATGTTGGAATGTTACAGAAAGACCCCCAGGACTGACCCGCTGCTCCTGGGCCAGTGCTGTGATTCAGAGCCACTGCAGCACCGAGCCATGGGTGCTTAATCTGCAGGGTGCTCATCTTCCACCTCTGCAGTTTCACATCTAAGATGGCCAGACATCTGTAGGCCCTACATGGCTCCAGCATGATGGCACAAAGTGCCTCCAGAAAACTAAATTCTGGACGTGAGCAACCCAGACCCAGTGCTAATCTCTCTTCATATGAAGGCTCTTAGTCTTGGCTAGAACTTCATTCCCTGCTGCTTTCCTCTCTCTGTATTATTTTTGCTGTAGTTCCCTCCCCCGCCCTGGGAGCTGGAGACTCAGTACAACTGGCCAAAACCCAGGAACATCTTTCTTGAGCAGCTTTGCAAAATTTTGTTCTGTTTCTTCGGGAAAATTGCATACCAAAAATCTTCCAGCTCCTGTTAGATGTACAGTGGGTTTCATCAAAGGGTTACACAGACACTGGGTTGCAAAGGCACATCAATCTGCCCTAGTGCACAGGGCCTGTCCGTCTGTCCCAGGGACTGTGTCCTTCAGACAAGTTTGATTGCAGTGCTCATCATTTCCAGACAGACTCAGACAGGACAGGAAGGATGGCTCTGTGGACATGACCTTCCTCTGGGAGAACAATGACAGATCCAAGGGCTGATCCAGGAAAGATCCAAGGAATGATCCAAGACCAGTGAATGTCAGGAACCCACAGGGACATTTCATATGAAATAGTTGGGATGATGCCAATCACACACCTGTCTCTGTACATGGAGTTAGACTGTCTGCCACTGCTGGAGCCGAGGCTTCTGCTTAGGACTGTCAGAAATGTCCCCTAGAGCAGAGCAGCTGGCGGGGTTCAGATGCCCCTCAGCAGCTGCAGGTGCTTGGCACTGCAGAGGGATGTGCTCCAGGCCCCGAGGGAGCATCTCTGTTTTGAGAGGGGCCCTTCAGATGCAGGACAAGGAGAGGGCACAGAGGTTTGGGAGATAGCTGGGCATAAACAGCTGGACTCCAGGGAAGGACACCAGATTAACCACCCCACACCAGATGCAGAATACTTCGACAGAGGGTCTCAGTGTGTTCCCTCAGGTGAGCTAAGCTGATGCTGCAGGTGCAGTACCACAGGAGTCATGAGGGTTCACTGCCTCAGGGCCTTGCCAGCTCAGACCTCTCTATGCTCTGCTTCATTTTATGGCACAACATGTTCTGATGTCCTGCCTGCACTGCATATCTCCAGTCAAGAGGTATGAGTCAAGGGTCTGCATCACCAAGTCACATCATGGGTTTCTTACCAGTGTCTTCCTCCAGTTCATCAGCAGCCTCCTCCTCTTCCCGTGGCACTGGATATTTGAGGTGCCATACCAGACCCATGTTCTCCTTCTTGTAATATTCTATCAGTTCCTCCAGGTTCTGAAAATACTTCACAGGAACGCCCTCTGATGCCTGAAACAAAACACAGAGGCTGTCATGGCCTGGGATTTCCTACCACAGAAACATTGCCCCTTGCAGAAGGAAAAACAAAGTCATAAAGAGAGGAAAAAGCCACTGCTGCTGCCCAGAGAGAACCAGTGCTGCTCTCGCTGCCCATTTGACCACAGGCTCTGTGCAGAACAAACAGAAACAGATAAGCTCACATGTTCCAGCCAGAGTCAGCACAGACACCAACCTCAAAGGCTCACTGAAGCCAAATGGAAGAGCTCTCTCACTGGGTTCAGGGTGCTTGGTTTCACAGCAAAGCAAGATTTTAAAAACAAATATTTCTCCCAGGTTAATCTTTGCATTCTCTCTTTTACTGAGCATAAAGCCCCTCTGTGTTATATTTTGTGATACCCAGGAAGAATTTTTCTGTGAAATTGCAAGGTAAACATGGCTAAATCCAGACATTAGCATCCCTTCCAGGATTCAAAGGCTCAGAACTGGGTTCAGATGAAACAAGGTACCGCCCCACACAGAAATGCTGGGGTGGAGGTTTGGAGAGCGGCGAGGGCTGTGAACACGCACAGCGTGACACCGAGTGTGCCAGCCGAGTTCTGACTGTGACCAAACCTGCCTCGAGCACACCCTGGCCACTCATCTCAGCAAATGGTTGCCCACAGAGGCCAAACACAGGCATAAGGTTTTAGAGGTCTTCAGAGCCAAAGCTTCTGTGCAATTATATCCACACACTGGCACGAACGGTGACTCTGCCAGCAGGAACAGCTGCGTTCCCTGCAGCTCTGCCCCACTGCTTCAACCACAGACCCTACCAAAGACAGACACAGTGTCTCATGGCTCTGCACAGGCCTTCTGGCCAAGGGAAAGGACCTTGCATCGGCCCCCAAACTGCACTGAAGTGCCATCCAATCCCAAGTACAGCAACACACAGCCAAGGCTCTGATCCCTCTCCTGGGGCACCCTCTTCCTGGCAGGGTTCTCCTTCTGGACAAAAGGTTTTCCTGCAGAAACCAACCCAAGAAGGCCCTGCCTACACCTGCCACAAAAGATCAAGAAGTGGGGGCAGAATGATGGAGAGCAGTTGTTTTCCATCCCCAGAAGGCTGTTGTTCTTGAGTTAAAAGAGCAACACTGGAAGCTGTTCACAACTGGGTAATCTGAAGGAAGACCTGATCACCCCAATAGCAGGCTTGGCTGGCAGTGTTTTGCATGCATAAAACTAGATTTTGCATAGGAAACATGGTTAATTAGTAAGAAATTAAAGCTGTGCCTCCAATTTGACATAACTTGTTACACAGACATTCTGCCTCTGACTAACAGGCAGGGTATTTAAATTTATTTTGGGATTGCAATGATTGCCTGTAAAAATTGACACACACGAAGTTTCAATACATGTGTGAACAAGCTTATTTACTTGCCATTTGTCTTTGCTCAGTTTCATATTCTCTGAACTTTTTTGTTTGAAAGGCAGATGTATAAAATCCAAGAAATTAAACAGGTGAGATGTGAGCAAAAGCCATAGCAAGTAGAACACAGGGAAATGTCTTCAGTGAATCCTAGCAGCAACAAGATTTCTTTTTGACTTTTCCTAAAGAATAAAATCTCAGGCCAGAAACGAGGACAGTGCTTTCAATAGTGAACTGCATTTGAAGTTGTCAGTGCCCTCAGACCTGCCATCAAGAATACTTTTCATTTTTAGCTACACCTGCATGTGTTTAAAGGCTCAGCCAGATATATTTTCACAATAAACATGGGTGATGTTTCTGAGAGCTCTGCCTGTACAGCCTCCTTTTCTGTCTTCCACATAAATGCTCCTGCATTTCACAAGATTTATTATTCTCATACACCGGAAAACATCATATTCAGCATGAAAGCGATGCTTGGGCAAACACTGGATTATATTTTTGTGAGGCCAGAGATGCTGAAACAAATAATTGGTTAAAACTTCTCATGATTCTACCCAATGTAGGCCAAATCCTGCTCTGCTAGAGCAGCACAGACTCTGCACATTTGGAATGACTTCTCATTTACACCAATTAATGCAAATAGTGCCTGGGTCCTCCCAGACTCTTCTGCTTCTTGGTGCCAAGTGTGAAGGCTGGTAATCAGAGAAAACCATCAAGGGAAAAACAGCTCTAATCCATCATATGAAAGGATCCTGAAGTCACAGTGCTGCACTGGAACAGACCTGGAATAGTTCAGTCTTCCATGTTTCTCTGTTCATCTTCCATGCAGTACCTTCTTCTGCTCTGAAATCCCAATTTTTGTGATTATTCATTGGCCAGCAGCCCCTCAGCAGCCCAGAGGGCTCTGTTAGCAGCTCTGGTGGCAGGATGGCAGCACGCTCAGCCTCTGTGCCCTGCCCATGGCGGTGTTACCCACACCTCACCCTCTGGATTACCCTGCCTGGGCTGCCTTCTGCCCATCTGCAGCCCCCAGAGATGGGCTGGAGCTCATGAGGGACAAGGCCTGGGGTGGCTTGCTTTGCCCTAAGCTACCCCAAAGGGCAAAGGCATCAGCCCCATCAGAGCACACTCAGAGACCCTAAAAAACACCAAGGACAAGCAGGATCAGGGTTTGCCATGTAGGAGGAAAGCTTTGCTGTCAGTGCTCTCTCACCTCTTGAATTATTGCAGCCTACTCCACTCCTCCTCTTTCCAAAGTCATCTTCAGACTCCTCCTTCACTTTCCTTTGCTACTTCACCACCTGCCTGCTTCCCCAGGTCTGCCCTGACTGTGCCTGAAGGCCCCTATCCTGCCCCTGCACAGCATCCCTGCCACCCTCAGTGCCCAAACACTGTCTCCTGAGCCTTGTTCTGTCCCTCAGCTCCTGCTCCCCCAGGGTGCCTGCAGGAAGACAGACTGCCCTGAGCAGCTCTTTTAAGGCCAAACGGAGTCTTGATAGAAGTGGTAGGAAAGGCTGAATTAGCACTTTTTGCTGCCGAGTATAGTTCAGTCTCTGAAACCGTCCTGGTCTCTGTGGGAAGCAGAAGAAAGAGCATTTTGCAATAGGCCTCCTTCCTCTAACTCTGCATAGTCCAAAGCTGTGTTCCAGGTCAAATTCCCTGGCATGGCCATCAGCCCTAGCTCTCATGCAGCCTGGCTGGGTGCACATGAGCAGGGAGGCTCTGCTGTTACACACCCTTCCTACTCTATTAAGTTGGCCCACTGTCCCCAGCCACCTTTCTTGAGGAAGCCCCCTTCTCCTCCCTCAAGGATAACTGGAATTTGTGGCCATGTCAAGGAGCCGGGCTTTGCATGCATCTCAGTCCAGATGCTCATTCCCAGAGAGAAGCAGCCTCCATCCCAGCAATGCCAGCTCCTCTGATAGCCCACCTTCCCCAGGTCCAGTCAGGATAAAAAGGACCAACTCCCCATGGCACACAGTAAAATAAAGGACAGCATTTCATATTTTAAGACAGAATTCTGCAAAGAACTGAACACGTGGCCTGAGCAGCTGCACAGAGATAGCAAGAGCTGAAATAAGAAAATGGGGAACCAGCAGGGGCGGGAGCTCCGAGCAGCCTGGCCAAGCACGCAGGGAAGGATGGGCAGCCTCAGACCTGCACTGGATGACAGGAGTGAGGCAAAATGCAGCCTAAACTTTACACAAACTTGTTCTGGATTTTGAGACAGGAAGCAGAGGTACAACAGGGCACTGTGAACAAACCGGAGCAGGACAGGGCAGCACAGAGCAAGCTGGAGCCACCCCACCAGAACCAACAATGAAATCCACTTCCTGCCCCCTGCCTGCGTTTAGTAAGTAACTGTTTCCTCAGGGTTATCACAGGATAGATCTTGTTTTAATTGCAAAGTGAATTGTTTCAAGTCATTATAAACGTGGATGGCAAGTGTCATCTCCACGGCAACACACCACATCCCCAGAAATGTGCTCATAGGGCTCACAGGACACCGGAGAGGCGTGGAGGGCAGGTTCTCCTTCCGTGGGGATTCCTCCAGCATCCCTGCTGGTACCTCGGCTTTGTGCTGATGGCAGCCACAACGTATGGAAAGGAAACACCTAGTGAACATACACAATTCAGGGAACAGCCCACGAAACTGCAGAGCTGCACACAGGAATGTGGAGAACAGTGAATCAGAGACTGAGCAGCAATTTTATAGTGGGAGGCTGCATCCAAAGCAGAAGTCTCTCTAAGATCTATTAATGCGAGCGTCGTACGAGATGCCAGAAGAAATTCTTCTGCTGTACTTAGTTCCATAAGGCTTCAGCTGGACTGCTGTGGCCAGCTTGGGGCACCAATTCTTATGGAACATGTAAAGTACCATAGAAAGTCTCAAGGAAAATTTCCAAGGAAGACTGAGGAGCTGGAAAATGGGATTCACACAGAAAGCTCAGAAGAAAGGGACTGGTATGGTCTGGCAAAGGGACAGCCAGGAGATGTCACAGCAGCACTCTTACAAGTTTTAAATTCTCTTCTAAAGAAGATGGCAACCCCAGGTGCTGCAAGTCCCCGAGGGACTCCTCACAGCCAGCTAGCGAGTGTCTGATCCTGCCTCAGCCCAAAACCAGGCTAACGCTGAGCTCAGACACCCGCAAGCCCTCCCGCCACCCCAAACCCTGTGACTACAGGGAGCCCTCTGCAAATCTGCCAGCTTCCTTTATCCAGATCCTGCCCTTTACCCAGATCCAAAACCCTTGAAGAACATGAGTAAAGCTGAACATTGACCGTACGTGTCACCACCAGCCCTGCCATTTCAACTACATCCCAAATCATGGCTTTCAGACCTTCCACTTCTCCAGCCCTTTTGGCTGGGAACCTTGTTTCCCACAGGATGTCTTCATGTCTCCTGTCCCCCAGAGCCTGCCCCCAATTCTGCACATCCTTCCAGTTTTCAATTCCCTCTAATCCTCTGTATGCTCACTGTACTATGGTTGAGCACAACCAGCTACAACTTGCTCTTGGCTTCTTGCTGAACTGGCCTCTAGGCTGTTCATCTCATGAGAACAGGTACAACTAATGCCTTTAATCACTAGACCTTGCTTAAATCTTGTGACCCCCTTTCCAAATTCAACCATCTGAACTTTTCAACAGGTTTTTGTATGGCTGTGATAATCTGGTCTTCCTTTGTATCTGGTACATCCAAGTAATGCCATCTGGCCAAGAGAACTCCTTGCCAAAGACACTCCAAATACGGGTTTAGTGAGGAGCAGCTCTGAACATGACTTTGAGAGAAGTTGCAAGTGGAGTATAAAGACATGAAATAAAAAGATGTAAGGCCTATGCTAAACCAGGAGAGGAAGTGGTTAACTTGGGGTTCATTACAACAATTGTATAAATAGATGTCACAGGAAGTCTGGGGCCCTCAAAAGGAAGAGGAAGTGCTTTCCTTTCCTGTGCCAAGGCACAAGGAGGAACTAGGAAACTGATCATATGGTTATACTGCTTAAGGCCAATCTTTTCTAACTAGAGGGCCTTAAAACAGGTATTTAAACACATACATAGGCGTTTCAGTAACAGGCAATAAGCTTTCAAAATTACAAAATTCTTGCAGTACCCACCAGCTTCAATGGAAGCTGTAAATCAGGTCAATTCTGCTGTGGTGAGAAAGACTGGCAGGAACTTTTCTCCTTTTAGATTTGAAAAAAAAAAAGTGTTTTCGGGTTTGGAAAAAAAGTTGTCTTCAAGACTGTCTGTTAGCTAGGAAGTCTAGGTGGAATTTTTAAATTGACTTTTGGCTCTCAGGTAGGCAAGCTTTTTGTATTTCACTAAAGAAGTGAACCTAAGAGCTGAGAAAATCCTGGTAAATTATTTTTAAAGCATTTTATAGCAACCTGGCTGTGTTTCAGTTTTGTTTTGTTAGCAAACCTGCCTTATTTTTGGATCAAATCTTGTGCTAAGAAGTTTCAGGAGCATTTCACAAAAATGGGATCATAGACAGCAATCAAAGCTGGGAGAAACAGCTACTTTCCAAAATATAAGCCACCCAGAAATGTACTCTACTCTGAGTGCAACACCTGGGGCTTGGAAGAAATGGAGCTACCTAGGAGCATAAAGGGAGAGAAGCAAGTGTGTGGCTGAGAAAAAGAAGGCTCCTGTGACCTGGAGGGTCAATAACGAAATGAAATTTAGTAAGAGGTGGGAACTTGTGGGCTGGCAAGGGTGTTCTGCTGCTGGATAAAGCTCAGCAAGAGGGCCTCTGCCAGGGAAATAAGCATGAGAGAAGAGGTAAGGGAAGGAATCCAGGGAACACGGGCAGAGGATGCTGGTGGGTGGCCAGAGCAGCACTTCCTGACTTGGAAAAAAGTCATACAAATTTTGGGGAGAATAGCACAGTGTAAGTGCAGTTACAAGTCATACAACTTGAATAATGGAGAGAATGGAAGGCGAACAGTGCCTGTCTCCTCCAAGGTGAGAGATGATGGAGGCTTTTTGTCTCATTCTACATTTGGTTTGGTCCTGATATTCAAGTTTGCTAATCCATGTCACTTTTGCTACAGTGACCTTTTACATTTAAGACTTTGGGTGAAAACCATGGAATTCAGGGAGTTCTGGGAAAGAGGGTTTCAGAATTTCTGAAAGAGATGATTCATGGAAGGAAACAAGGAATTACAATTTAATAACAACTAAGTACGTATTGCTTCTAGCTTGTGATCCTGGCTGAAAATCAGACATCCAAAAAAATCTGAGTTACAAAAGGGAAAGAAAGAAAATTACTGTATTGTCAATCCTATAAAATTCCCTCTGTTCCTCCTGTGCAACTGAAGGATGCCAGTACCTACCACCACAAGCTCCATTTCTCTAAGCATGATACTGATTTAAGAGACTCTGTGTATTAATTACTCACACTGCATCACAATTCCATTCCTATTAAACTTTATTAAAAAATGGGAATGCTGAATGTTTCCAGTTTTGGGAAAGGCCATCTCACTTTTTCCTATGTGCAGTGTCATGGAAAGAACTTGAGAAGCACAACGCATTCTTGGTTTCAAATGCTTAACATGTTCTATGTGGAATGTGAGCCCAGTTGCAGTTAATCCTAAAAAAGATCCTGACTCTCATATCTGCCACTGTTGATCTCTTCTGGCCCTGCAGGAGTTTTCCTCCCTGTGATCCCACCCCGGCTTTGTTCTGGCAGCCCGAAGACTGGTTGTGTTCACAGGCAGGCAGTGCTCCCATGGCAGAATTGGGGCACTTGCAAATTAGGAGAGTCTGATGGAGGAAAGGAATATTGAACAGAGTTCTCAGTAGAGTATAATTGGCTGCCAGATTTTTATCTTAAGTTCCTTGCTAAAATTCTACATAAATTCTATTCTAAATAAAAATATATTAGAAGCTCTGGAAGGTAAAGGATCTGTGGAAGTCTTTTGAACTGATGTTCTCCACACATGATAAAGACGTAGATCATAAAAATAATGTACTCAGATCCTACTCAAAGACCCCATTCCACTCTGTTCCAGCACTCCATAGTTCACATAAAAAGTATGTTAATTGCTAAATATCCAACTAATATCGTGTATTGGTTTTGCACAGCCTGGTTTTTGGTAGCCGGGGGGCCACAGAGGTGGCTTTTGTGAGAAGCTGCTGGAAGCTTCCACCATGTCTGGCAGAGCCAGTCCCTGATGGTTCTGAAGATGGACATGGCACTGGCCAAGGCTGGGCCAGTTGGAGATGATGGTAATGCCTCTGTGATAATCTATTTAAGAAGAAAATCCAAACAAAGTGGGGCACCGTTTTTTCTAGCCAGAGAAGAGAAGGAGGTGAGAACATGTGAGGGAAACAAGATGGCAACACCAAGGTCACTGCAGAAGGAGGGGGAGGAGGTGCTCCAGGCGCTGGAGCTGATTCCTCTGCAGGCTGTGGTGAAGCAGCTGTGCCCCTGCAGCCCGTGGGGATCCACGGGGGATGCAGAGATCCACCGGAGCCCCCAGGGGCGGTGCCCATGGGGGTGGATGCCTGGAGGAGGCTGTGATTTAGCGGGAGACCTGGTGGAGAGAGAGGGCCTTGCTTCCAGGCTGGAGCAGCCTGGCCTTGCAGGACTGCACCCCGTGGAAGAGAGACCCACGGCACAGCAGTTCTGGGAGCACTGTGTGCCCATGGGAGGGACTCACGTTGCAGCAGGTGCGGTTTGGCTGCTGCTCGTGGGAGTGGACCCACGCTGGAGAAGTTCATGGAGAGCTGTCCCCCGTGGAAGGGACCCTGCAGTGCAGCAGGGGAAGGACTCCTCTCCCTGAGCAGTGAGAGAAACCTCGGGTGATGAACTGACCAAAAACCCCCACGCCCTGTCTCCCTGTGCTGCTGTCAGTGGGAAGGAGGGAGAGGTTGGGGGAAGAAAAGATGTTTTTAAGGGCTTATTTTACTTCCCACTATCTTCCTTGGACTCTGTTAGTAATAAATTCACTTTGCAACTTTAAGTTGAGCCTGTTTTGCCCTTGAAATGTTTTCTCCCGGTCTTTATCTCAACTCATGAGCCCTTCATTAAATGTTTTTCCCCTCCTCTGCCCAGCTGTGGCAGGGGAGCATGAGCGAGCAACTTTCGTGGGTGCCTGGCGTTTGGCCAGTGTCAAACCACGACATATAGTTATACAGAAGCCAGGAAGAACACCAAACAATTCTAGAAAGCACCAAGACCCTGTACTTGGGATAGTTCTCCACACTAAATAAACCATTCAAACTCCGGCCTTCAGAACAGACTTTGCCAATACAGCATACAATGATTCAGCTTGTAGCACCAAGAGAAACCTGCTGAGCAAACAACCCTTTCAGCATTTCTCTGTGTTATAATAAATAAGATTTACATCAACAAAAAGCAAATAACAGTACAGTTCCATGACGGAACATGAAGGACTGGTATTAAATTTAGCTACAGGGTGCAAGTCAGATGAGCTGATGATGAATGAGCAAGGACTGCAGATCCATGAGGATCTGATGCAATGTTTTTAGCACTTCTGTAGTGTGTGGGTGGAATTTAAGTAAAAGTTTTGGAGTACGCTACTTCTAAGAACTTTTGTAATTTTATCACAAGCCTTGTGCTTTTTGGTTTTCCACTGAAGAGCTTCAACACTTAAAGTCAAATAAAAATTTCCATTTTCATTTCTTCATAAAGTATCTAGCTCTAGTGCTTTCCAAAACAAGCTTGAAAACATGGGTCCCCAAGAGCTATCAATGCACTCAAGGCAGCAATTGTACCACAGTCATTGTTTCTGCAGGCATTTAGTGGAGGTCATTGCTGTGATTGTGTCAGTGCTCTCAGCTGACAGTAGCTGGGCTGGGAGAACTATTGCAGGTTACTTGCTTCTCGTGGAAATTCCCAAGCTCCTTCAGCTTTTCCCTCTGTAGAAGGCAATAAATACATACCCCGGCAACCATGTGTGGTGTTTGACGCCCTAGGAGAAAGAACTTTTCCCTGAAACAGGTGAAGACATGCCCACAATGGCTCTGCCTACACCACAGGGCAGGATCCCTCAGCCCACATCAGTCTTACACTGAGTTCCTGGGGCTCTTCTCCAACCTGTGCAGCAGACAGTGCAGGATCCATAATCAGCTCTCTGCTTTCCCTACTGTCCTCTCAGCTGAATGAATCCCAGTTTCAACCGTCACCAAGCACTAAATATGCATAAATTACATAAACTATCCAGTGGGAAAGGGGAAATGTAAGATTAAAGAGGTAATAAGTATTGAAGATAAGCTGCTGAAGCAAAGCAGTGCAGGCAGAATGTGCATGGGAAGCAGCTGCATGCACCACATTGAACTGCATCATTTTCTGGAATTGCATAATTCAAACCCCTAAGCAATGCACAGTAAGGGTAGGCACCTTAGTGTTACAATTTCCTGTCTTCAGTCTGCAAAATTTCTCAGGCTTTAGCTACAGCAACTGATTTCTATTTTTGTGACACTTGTCTTTTCTTTCAAGAGGCTGTCCCTTATTTCATTCAGTTACTGCAAACCCTTACTCAATCAGTTGGAAGCCCTGAGCCATAGCTGCTGACCGGACAGATACAGAATGCAGCCTGAAGGAGCACCATCATTTTGCAAAACTAACCACAAAACTAAAACCAGAAAGAAAACACCCTTCAAACCCTCTCCTTTTAGGTTCTCCACTGAACTGCACTTCAGTAATAAAAATAGTGGATGTTACATATTTTTTGTTACACTTTGCCCCCTAAAATTGGACTTGGGGTCTCTGGGTTTGCATGCACAGGAATGTACCATGTCAACAGGCTACCCAGTGCCTCTGTGATCAACCAGTGCCTGCCTGCGGCTCCTGCCTTATCCGATCACAAGGAACACTTGATACTAAGGCTGTTAAACAGCACAGGTCACTACAGCCCCGTCAAGTTTTGGAGAAAAAGGCTTAATGCAGAGTTATCTGGAAATTTTAACTCAGGCTTACCAGTCTGCTAATAAAGGGCAACCCCAGCCCACAGGGAGTTTCACCATCCTTTGCCCATGGGGTTTGCTGAACCCAGCTGGGCTGCGTGTTGGCTTTTAAAATACTGCAGAGGGACAGCTTCAGAACCCTGGGATGGAACAGACTGCAACCAGTTTAGACTTTCAGAGGAGAACCAAGACTGAAAACTCTGACAGAAGGACAAACTGAAGACATATAAGAAGTCAGACAGCGGAGCAAAGGTCTGGGAACAACCAAAAGCTGCACTGCGACTTCATTCTTTCAGAGGGGCTGAAGCAACTGAGTCTGAGCTATCTTTGCTGAAGTCTGTTTCGTTTCCCTAAACCATTTTGTCATTTGAAATCAAGCCTTGCATGTGTTTATACAGCAATCTGAAAAGTCAAGGATGCTAAATTTCATTTAAAAGCTGTAGTAACTTCAACCACCAAAAGGTAAATTTGAAGAGTATTGGTGAAGCAGACCCCATTTACCTAAAACAAGTGCATCCAGGACAATACTTGCAGTTGATAATCAAAGGTGATTGTATCTTTCTATTTTATATTTATGTCAGCAATAAGCTAAAGCCCATGTACGGTGTACCGGTCCCATTCCCCACAGGTGCAGCACAGACTGAGTGAGTGAGATCTAACTGGAGCCTAAGTGTCCCTTGTGATGTGCTGGATGAGTTCCATGTCTGTGTGGAGAGGGATGCAGCCTGCAATGATCCATCTCATCTGCAAATCAAGGTAGATCTCTGAAGAAGAAAGCGCACTACCCTGTCAGTAACAAGTGCAGAAACAATTTTGTAGTGATGACGATATTTGCCATAAGACTCACTGTAAATAAATCTAACATCAGTGTTTTCCAAGACTCATTCCTATCTTAAATGATCAGGACAAAAAGCCGCATACAGCACCAACAATATAAATTATCTTTCTTTGAGGAAACAACTCAAGACTTGCCTGTAAATGAGCACTTTCCTCTGTGACCCATCATCCCTCAAAGTACAGAAGCACTACAACACAGTGTTTCATTACCACACAGCTGAGAGGGAGATAATCTATTGTCTCCTTGAATACCTGAAACTGAGTTATGAAGCTTCATCAGAAGTCTTTGGAAACATAAAACATGTAAAGGATAAGACAATCAAATGGATTGAACAATATGTGACTGATAACATTAAAGCTAATATCCATCAAATTACTGCAAAATTAGAGTATTTTCTTGTTGATAATGTTGGTTGCGTAAGTTTTCAATTATTTTTTTTCACCTGCCACAAGAGTTTCAAAATTTCAGGAAAATTTTCCTTTTGCCAGTCCAGGAGACATTGAGGCGGGTGTGTCCCAGGGGCTCATCTCAGGGTTACACATGTTTGTAACTCGATTGTTTGCACACCCGAGCTCTTGTAACAGAGCAGGGGGAGGATCCAGGGGAGTGGGAAAGAGCTGCTGGGTATGTGATTTTGGGTGGTCAAAGCCCTTCCAGAGGATAATGGGTGAAACAATTACTCTTCCAAAGCAGTAACTGTTACACTGCTTACTGTATAACAGCCCTAATTCTTATCTTCTGAATCTGGAAAGATTTTGCAGCTCCTGGAAGCGGCTTTGTACCTTCAGCAAGGATTGGCTACTTGCAATTTTCAATTGTTTGAGTGTGATGAAGGCTTTACGACAGAAGATGTTGACCGGAGGGCAAACAGCAAAAGAAATTGATGACATTCATTCCCCATTTCACTCATCAGAGGGAGATTTTATCTAATAGCACATCCAGATAAAAGGAAAAGGGATTTCACGTCATAGCATGCATTAGCTTCCAAATACCTGATAACATTTTTTGAATCTTGAAAAACAAAATAATATCACTTTAACTTGATTTAGAACATATTCTCTGAATAATTTTTTTTTTTTTTTAATATTTCAGGAAACTGGAAACATTCTGGAAGGGTTCAAACTAGACAAAAGCTGGATATGGTTTGTTTGTATGAAGAATTTTGTATACTGAGAGATTCAGTAGCAGGAATGTGCATGTTTCAGGAAATACCTAGTTCTCTTATTAAATGCTGCTTCCTTCAGCTTTCCAAAACCTGTATAGTGCATCAAGTTTATTCCTACCTCAGATGCAAGAGTGGAGAAAACATTTTCCTTGTATAAACAGGTTTGGATAGTTTGCAGAAACATGAAATATATAGATTTTGCTAAGCCCTGATTGTAAATTATTTTCAGTCCTACATGTAAAGTGCTTTACAAACTGATTTAAATCAACATTAAATTATATTGAAAAATATTCAAATTTGAATATCTAAAATTTTTGGTAATGAAATGAAGCTTAATATAATTAAATTATGGGTTTGGACATACTAGAAATGTGCTGCCCTAATCATGTTTCAAGACATTGCTTATAAGTATTGTCTGGTTGTTCACTTGTTCCTTCTTTCTATCCAAGAAAAGTGATCACCCTGTTTATCTCTCAGCCCTGCAGTGCCAACAGAGTCCCACAAGCACAGTGAGTTTTCTGTGGCAAGAACTAACTCAGGTGAAATCTGTTCCATTCTCATCATTATGTTTTCTTAAGACAGCCTCTGTGCAACCTCTAAGTGGCATTTTGGGCAGACCTGTGCCCGCCCTGTCTTCACTGGAGCCCATGAGGTGGTGCCATCAGAGTTGAGCAGGTACAAACCCCTCGCAGAGCTGTGACAGGAGCTGTAAGTGGTGGATGGCTGAGCCTCACGTGAAGCGTTTCACTTTGCTTTATCACCCAATGAAACCAGCTCCAGAGCAATTTCCCAGTAGAAGGGTCTTGATCAGATACAGCTAGATTAGCAAAATCGACAGCAAATCACAAAGTCCTTCTACAGAAAACTTTTTTGTGGCCGCATGTGCCAGAGCACCACAGCAAACAGATTACAGTGCAGCAACAGAGAGAACAAAAACTTGGCATCTCTCTGCAGAGGGCTGACAGTGGACTCGGTACTGCATATGGCCCAGGCAGACAGTGTCTGTGATGCTGGTGGCAGCAGCAGTGACACCAGGAATGCAGGAACTGATCTAAACTCCTAGCTCTTATCAGATGCTGCTGGCAGGACAGCAGCCTGCACTCCAGAGTGGGTTTGCACACCGGATGGGGCCTCTGCCCCAGCTCCACCCTGCAGGACTCATAAACAGAAGCCAGAACAAATCCTGCTCAGGGGCAGGCACAATCCTGCTGACAGTGACGTGACAGGCGGCCCTCTCACTGTACGTCTTGCCCATCCCAGGAGAGAGAATCTTGTTCGTTCTGGCATATTTAGTCAACCTGTATACAGTGTATAAATCAAGAGGATCCCAAAAAAATGTGTTTCTAGAAGTGCACTGGGGAGTGAGAGTTTCAGCAAAAAGCCCTATGCAGTGTTTAGGGCTTCTCCTACCTGCCGGGAGCCGCAGAGCCGCTGGTGATCTGCACTCAGCGTCAGTGGGCTCAGTGAGTCACAGCTCCTGGCCTGCTTTCTAACTGCTCACATAGCACCATTTGTTTCCTGTTGCACAAAGCCCCATGTCAGACTAGGACAAAATCACCAGAAAAGGAAAAAAAAAAAAAAGAAGAGCTGTATGATCACTCACTGTAAAACAGTGCTGCCAGGACATCTGTCATTTTCACCGAAGTCAGCAAAACCGACAAATGAAAAGGGTTAGGCCCTCCCTTTGCAACAGGCAGTAAGTATAAATGTAAGTAATGTTTTAAAATAGTGAATTTCAGCACAAATGCAAGGAGTGGTCATGCACACAGGAATGATGACCTGACACTATGACTGCAAAATGAACATTTCCCATGTTTACCCATGGAGGGGGGAGCAGGAAGATGCCTTCTGTCAAAGAGCTGGGCAGCTAGGACAGCCCAGGGAGGGGAAGGGGAAAGAACAAGACAGGCTGTAACTTTAAAAACACTAATGTTTTCCTTACTGTAATACAGTATCTTATACAGCATGACAAGAAGGCAGATTTTTGTGATCCCTTCTCACAACAAGGTAATCCACAAAACTCTGGAGTTGGTCGAACAGTTTTCCTCAAAGCAAAAAAAAAAATGGTATTAGAAAAGTGAAGGGGCTTGGAGCATGCAACGCACAGTCTTTGTTCAACACCCTTTCCTCCTATAGATGTAAAAAACCCGTGATGTTGGAGGTTACGATTTTCCCTTTTTTTTTTTTGTTTCTCTCAGGGAGTTTTCTCCCATTTGTTGCCTAACAGATGATAATGATGATACTTAAGAGAGATAGAAGATGTAGCCAAGGAGGAGAGGGAAGAGTGCAGCTGGCTGCAGTGTCTTAGCCCAGGGGCTTCCTCTTTGGAAGTGCAGAGATACACGAGATTTTGGCTGGGGACGAGGGGCTGAGCTCAGTTCCTCGCTCTCTCTCGCTCTCGGAACCAGAGGGGAGATGGTGCTGCTGTTGCTGTGGGGAGAATTTGCTGCCACCACGGAATTCCGTCCTTCACTGCTTCTCCTTACCGTGGGCCAGCCTCTGCTCGTAAGAGCGGCCGTTGAACTGGGACCTTTTCAACCCCCGATCTCACAGGGAAGGACCCTCACCATCTACTCGGGTGCCCCAGGGGAAAACCCGGGACCCTGACCCCATCTCCCTCTCTGAGGGAGCGTCCCCCAGCTGCTTGTGGGAGCCTGGCTGCTGCTGCACAGCCCCGCCGTTTGCCGCCGGTGCTTCGGGCTTTTTGCTACACTTCAGCACCCACTGCGCACTGGGACCTCCTGCTGCTTCTGCCTCTGCCACTGCTTGGGCCTTAGTGCTACACTTCAATTCGCTGCCCCTGGGGCCCTGCTCGTCTCTGCCGTTCCAGCCGCTGCTCCGAGGTTCCTCCTGCAGCCCATTCCGCCATCCGGAGGGGCACCGGGACCAGCTGCCCGATCTGGGGCTGGTAAAGGAATCCCCTCGTCCATCGCTCCCTCCGGCGGGGCCGCCATTGCCGTGTGGGGAGAAGCGGCCGAGCCCGCGCCACAGCGCCCCCTGCCGGCGCGGGGCAATCACCGCACGCCCTGCGCGGCCCGGAGCCGCCAGCGCCCCCGCCGGCCGTGCCCGGAACTGCGCCGCGGAAAGCGCTCCGGGGGCGGGGAGAGGCCGGCCCTGGGTCCGGGGTTTTCGTTTTGTTGTTGCTGCTGTTGTTAGTTTGTCTTGTTAGAGATATATATATTCTAGTTAAGAACTGTTATTCCTTTTCCATTATCTTTGCCTGAAAGCCCCATAATTCCAAAGTTACAATAATTTGGAGGGAAGGGGTTCATATTTTCCATTCCAAGGGAGGTTCCCGCCTTCTTTGGCAGACACCTGTCTTTCAAACAAAGACAAGTGACAAGTTCAAAACTGCTAATCTGGACTTTTTCAAAAGGGTGATCCAGTTTTTCCATCTGAAACAACACTTTTCTTCAACATCCTGGTAACACTGTTATCACTTTTGAAAAGTTCAGAATCAAAATGAAACATTTCACATGAAAGCAATTTTTTTTTAAAAATTCCATTTTTCTCAAAAATATAAAGTGGTTCCTACTTCTGCTCCAGGCAAGCTCTATTTCTGCCCTCTCCTCTGGAGAAGACAAAAGATAAAAGCAGCATTTAAGGCACTGTGGGTGGCTGGAGCCTCTACCTCTAGCAGCCCACAACATTTCAAGACAGGACCTGACCTGAAGCAAGAGCTCAGCTGGCGGCATGAATGGAAGAGCAGACTTGAGGGTAACACAAGAAAAAAACCAAACCTGGTCAAGCACCAGGTCCTGCCCACAGGACTGTGCTTTCCTCAGGCTGAGGCCAGACTCTGCCACCCAGCACAGGTGACAGCACACGATTATAGAACCAGAGAACCATGGAATATGCTGAGCTGGAAGGGACTCACGGGATCATCAAGTCCAATTCCTGGCCCTGCACAGACACCCCACCCTGTGCCTGGGAGCAGTGTCCAAGCTCTCCTGCAGCTCTGGCAGCCTCGGGGCCGTGCCCATTCCCTGGGGAGCCTGGGCAGTGCCCAGCACCCTCTGGGGGAAGGACCTTTCCCTGATACCCAACCCGACCTTCCCCAAACACAGCCCCAGCCGTTCCCTCGGTGGCTCCTGCCACTGGTCACCAGAGTGAAGAGATCAGGGCCTGCCCCCGCTCTTCCCCTCCCAAGGAAGTTGTAACAGTGATGAGTCTCCTCTGCTCCAGCTGAACAAACCAAGCACCCGCAGACCCTTCACATGGCCCCTACAGACCCTTCACTATCTTCATGGCCTCCTCTGGGCACTCTCCAGTAGTTTCATGTCTTTTTTATACTGTGGTACCTGAAACTGCCCACAGGGCTCAAGGTGAGGTTGCACCAGCTACCAAAAGGCTGCTTTGCAGGTGCCCCAGTTCCTTAAGGAGACTCCACCTGTACCCAAAAGCCAAAGCTGCTCCTGTAACTACTAGGTTCACTCTCTCAGTGGCTTTTTACAAAGGACATCTTTGGTGCCAGCCCTGTTTGTGCAGTGTTGCCGTCTGTCCATCAGGATATCTCCCCCAGCCTTCACACACAGTGGCACGAGGCCAGTGCTTGATCCTACAAATTACCTGTAAAGTGTTATGTGGCAGACTACAAGCAGAACATAAGATGGAGTCTAGCTGCCCCTGAGAAATGATTGATTTCACTGCACCGGCAGATAACACAAGCTGTGAACTCCTGTTTGAGATGCACCAGAAATCAAGAGACATCAAAGTCCACACTACGCTGTTCCAATCCATATTCACTGACCAGCCGAGGCCAGTGTCTTGTTCTTTCTCAGGACCTCTTTCAAGCATTCTCCCTCGTGAGGCAGGTTATACTCTTGGCAGTGACCCTTTGAAGGTGAAATATTTAAAGGCAATAGAGGGTAAAGCATTAGGCAAGGGCAGTATCACAGGTTTCCAACAGCAGCCTTCTCACACGGAACAAGAGTCAGTTGTACTGGGAGTATCCTCACCCGACTGCAGCCTGCCAAATTTGGCAGTTTAAGGGGGTTATCTTTAGGCAACACAGACAGGACCTGCCAAGGACAGATTAGACCACCCAGATGAGAAACTGACTTCTTCCTTGCTGACTACAGATACAACTCAGCTTTGACAACGTGACAGCTTTGACTGCACGTCCAGAATGAGGAGGGATGAACACTGATGTATCACACACATCCTCTGATCCTGGTAAGGTCAGCCAGGGACGGATGTTTAAAATTATCCTCAGTAACCCAGTCCTTGACTGGGCCAAGTCCCCCATTTGTTGAGGGGAATGCAGAGTGGGCTGTGATGAGGGTCATGTTGACACCTCAGCCAGCTGAATAAATGAGATGCTTTCAGTGACAGCACAGGAAAGTTTTATCCTCTGTGAATCTGGATGGCAACAGGTGCCTAGTGGAGAAAGACAATTTTGGTGTCTTTAGTTTGTCTCTGGTGTTTGGTTTGATCCTGTGATGCCCAAGGACTCCTTTGCTGTTTCACTCCTCTTTGAACAAACATGATTACATTCAGCTAATCCCCAAACATTCAAAAACTACAGATCAATTATGTCTCCCCGTTGGAGCAAGGGAAAACCATATTTGTTCTTACAGAGAAGGAAGTGAAGTGCCCCAGATGTGACTTGCCCACAGGCAGGCAGCAGCTGAGCTCACTCAGGGGCAGTTATTTCCAGCCTCCTGCCCCTGCTCCTGGATCTCTGTGTGTTTTTTGCTCTCTTCCTGTTCTCTCTTACTACAGCAAGAGTCTGCAGACTGGCAGAGATATCTTGAAAATTAATTGTTCTCAGCCTAAAGATCTCTCCTTGCTGTTACAGATCCTGTGTTTCAAGGGGTTTTCATTACCCCTACCCTCCTTCCTTAAATATGTTTTCACCAGCAGGATGCAAGTTTGATTCATCCAAGCCATGCTTTCTTCACACATATTCTGAAGTCTCAAGTACTGAAAGGAGAAGATTCATCAGAAAAGAAAGGCAAAAATTCTATTTGTGTTTAAAGAAAGCAGCCTGTGACAGTGTCCTCTACAGCTCAGCATGCTTTGGGAGGACACCAGATGCATTCCAGATATGGCAGGCAAGAGAGATTCGGACCATGCTAACTGCTGCAGAGCTGCTGCAGATGTAGCATCCCAATGGCAGATCACAAACCATGCCACAAAAGCCTGGAAGAATATATGCAAGTATTTTTTCTTCAGCCCGAATGCAAAAGTGCACCTTTGCATGCAAAATTGTGTACCTCCCTTTCTGCCAGTCCTTAAACAGTTAATATAACCATGCCAAAAAAATGACACTATCATTCCACTAGGCTGGGACTAAGCTCTAATTAAAAAGAGAAAAATGAAATGTACTCTCCAATACTTAACAAAAAAGTGATGCAGCTTGCAGCTTTAAGGGTGAAAAAACTCCACAGAGTGGCAGAGGGAGAGCTGTCACATCACATGTGCTGTGTATGTAGCTGTGATATGACAGATCTTCTGAATCTGCTGGCATCAGGAAAAATTCCTGACAGACAACAGCCCAGATCTGGGCAGGAAGACAGCCCTTTCTTCAGGAAGAAGCCCTGTGCAGGTAAAAAAAAAAAAGGTTGCACTGATAATCAGGGCTCATATTTGTAGCTAATACAGGCTAATCTTAACATTGAGTATTGAATCTTTCCTATATAATTTTTATAAACCCAGAAATGAGAAGCATCTACTGATTGCTGTATTAATTTATCATCTGATCTAGTTCCACAGGATTAGGTGACCCTTTCCTTTTTTTAATGGGATTTTTAAAAATGTCAACATTCCATCCTATTCAACAGCTTTTGCATCCTTGCAAAGAAGAAATCTTTTAAAAAAATCTGATCTTTTAATATACATGAAGTAGTTTTTGTTTTATCCAAAAATCAATAAACAAGCAACCAAAAAAAAATCTGGCCCAGCTGGAACACTGTACCAAGAACAGCAGCCAAGAACACAGGACTGTTTTCCTCTGAGCCTCAATTACAACTCTCACTGCATCTTTCTCTCGCCAGAAGCAGCCAGCCCCCTTCTTCTGCTTCTCCCACAGAACTGGAATAAGGCAGCACAAAGCAGGAGGTGTTGTGTCTTCAAAACATGAGTTAACAACACACTTTATTTAGCCTACTCCTCATATTCAACCTACAGCTCCTGGCAACCCAGCTTACAAAGGTATTCCACCACAGTCCCTCTGCAGTCCGTGACACAGGAACAAGAGAAATCCCTCGCAATCACAACGTGGGGCCCAAGAGAGCCTCACAAACTGCTTGTTCACAAACTCATGAGAGCTGCCCATTGCTGCAGCAGAGAGAAACACAGATTGCTTACGGACGTGAGTCGTACATGAAAACAGGCCCTTTGTCACAGCAGAAACCACCAGGGTCCAGTACAAACTGGGAAGTGCAACTCGCATCTTCCTGGGCTGTAACACGCAGAGCTCCCTGCACAGACCTTCACTGGCAGGTGCTGGGAGCAGCCCGTGCCCCTCGCTCTCTGGGAGCTGCTGCGCACAGGCACATTGCTCTCTGCTCGGGTTTCAGACTCTGCCTTCACTCATGGCACCTGTGTCCTGCTAGAACAGGCTGCAGGCCAGGCTGCCCGTCCAGCGTTCCTCACACCATCTGCCAGCAGGGACCTGAGGGATGAGGAGGGGACGGGGCTTGCCCAGGGCCAGCCAGGGTATGGAGGGACAAAGTGTGGGGCTGTGTGGCTGCCTTTGCAGGGACCCTCTGGCCTGCCTTTCTTCCTCTCCCACAGGGGAAAACCCAGCATAGGATAATTTCCGTGCTTGTTTTCCAAAAGCCAAAGCAGCTGTCAAACTCACGTTATGTCAAACCCAAAGCTATTCAGAATTAGAGTGCCACAAGCTCCCTTCATCATACCACTGCCAGTGCAAAGAGCAAGGACTCCATTAGCAGTGCCAGGGTCCCACGCTGGCCCTGCCACAGAGCTGGTGTGGGACACAGATAGTTGTGCCCATTGCTTGGGCCTCAGGTGTCCCCAACACTCTCCCTGCCTGTGGGACTTCATCTGTGAGCCCTCTGGCACAGTGAGACCCTGACCTCTGCCGCTGATCCAGGTACTGTAAAAAATGATAAACACCACATCACCTTCTGGGCTCTTACCAGCACCACATCCTCACACCAGCACAATGCACCAAAACACACTCTTCAGGACAGAATGGCTGGGATGTATCAGGAGATGGGGGATATCAAGTATCCCTACAAAGAGCCTGGGAATGGGAATGGCAGGTGGGAATGGGAATGGCAGGTGGGAATGGCAGGTTATTGGCCCCAGCTGGCTGCTGGTCCCAGGCTTGCACCTGGCTGAGCCTGCACAGGTTCCTCTGCACAGCATCACCCAGTGCTCCTGGGAGAGGGATGAACTCTGGTGACTTGCCACAGTAACACTACAGACCCAGGTCGAGTCCAGCACAGACTCCTGCTGCCAGCTCCTCCTCAGAAACAGAAGTGCAAGTGAGGCCCAGGAGTCTCAGTGGCTCTGGGCAATCCAGCTCTCAAGGCCCACAGGGCCAGCGTGGCTGGCCCTGGGCACACAGGCCTCTGGAGCACAGTGCCAAGAGCCTGGAATTAGCCTTGGTGGCAATACAGCTGTGTCTGTGCAGAGCTGCATCTGAATGGGGCTCCTGACAACAGCCCAAGGTACCCAAAAGTGGATCTTGAAGGAGCCAGCCTGGGTGAGTGCACCCAGGACACACAATCCACCATTCTTACCAACAGCCCACAGCTGAAAGCAAGCTGCCAGCACTGAGCTGTTCTCACTAACTCATGGCTCTAGTTTCAGATATGCCACCTCTTAGTGCAGATCTCAAAGAAACACTGATAATCCCAAAGCACATGAGGAAATACACAACTAACATGGTGCACGGGAGACATGTAAGCTGCTCATGAAGTTGATAGAAATGTGATTTCTAGTGTGGGAAGCTAGTTGTCATCTGAAATGGAAAGGAATGATTGTAGACCCACTCTGAATAGCAAGGCAGCCTGGGTGGCATGGGCATTTCCATTTCCATTCCATTTAGCAGGGAATGCCCGTGCAGCACTGACTGTGCCAAGAGCATGGGCTGGCTGCAGCCCCCACTGTTGCCCAGTAAACCCATGCCCAGTTCTTCGGGCTATAGGAGACCATGGCTGCCTCCCCACCCCAAGTTTCATGATTTATATTTTAAAAAAAAGTGGGCTGAGAGGTGGCACAGGAAGGGGAAGTGGCTCATTTAGGCTCCTAAATGAAAATAGGAATAAACAGAACATCTGAAACTCCTGCCCTCAATCTTGGTACTTTCTGGATCCTGAGACCAGAACTCAGTTTATGTTCTCTGGGTGTAGGCAACTGTGCTGCAGTTTTGGATTTAAAAGATCCATGGTGTATTGCTAAGAAGTTGGCTTCAGAGGAAAAGTTATTCCATGTGCCGAGCTTCTCAGTTATATAAAACACGGCTGTGCCACTGAATTGAAGGCATGTGTGCTAAGGAATGTGCCAATGGCCACAGCTGTGGACTGGATCAGAGACTGAAGTCTCCACAGCAGTGGCCTGGAGACCAGCGCCGTGCTGGCCTGACATTTGTTTAATTCCTTAGATACTTTTCCTGTTGGTGTTAGAATTACTTTGAAAAACCAGCAGTTCTCAAGCACATTTTTGTGGGACCGAATAGTACAGAGATGGCTTACCTGGACAATTAGCTTGTTTTCTTTATCAGGCAGGATTCGGTAGGTATAAACACAATTCCGGTACCTGGAACAGACCACAGGTGATAGGGTTAGACCGTGTCCCAAAGGGAATCCCACTAAGGCATCCCTCCCCCTGAGGAAAAACACTGGAAAATCCTGAGACACATAGATTGCTTCGTGCACAAGGGTTTTAAACATTTCTCTTTCTTCCTTTCTTTCCCTGGAGTCTGTGGACTAACAGAAACCTGAAGTGTTCCTGGTCACTGAAACAGGAACATCTGCTCGCAGATGTCACTGCAGAAAGTGATATCAGCATTAGCTCAGAGGGAGTTATTCCACTCTTCTTCTGGCCGGAAAGAGAGAAAACATCAAGTGGCTCTAGCTGTCAGTAGAGCGGGCGTCTCAGGAAGGAATGAAAAAGCAGAAATCCGAAAGGCAAAGGGCCAAAATTAGCAATAAATGAGTAAACTGAAGGGCTAGTGCATTCACTTGGTTTGGAAAAAGCAAATATTTCAGCTAAATCACGGTACAACAGCTGATTGCCAGGCACATTTTTATCCACAAATCCTAAACAACGGCCTAAATGAAAACCCATCCCGCCATCCTGGTGTGGATGCACGCTGTACATGTGCATCTGTAGAGCACCCACAACAAATATTTTGTCCCAGCTAAATTCAATTAGATTCTTATTCGGGGGGGATGGAGGAGTCCTGTGCCCAGTGGAGGGTCACATCGTGCAGGGGAGCCCAGGGGAAGCCTGAACAGTGCTGAAAGCTTGACCCTCCTGAGCAGCTGCTGAGCTTCGTGCAGCTCACCCAAGAAGTATTGACTAGAAAATATATTTTCACCTTTCTCACAACAACGGATTGATCAAATCTTTTAAGTCATCTGCAAAGCATATGCAAAGCATACATAAAATTGTATATTAAAAGATACAATATTGCTTTGCGCCAGCAAAAGGTGCTGGTTCTGCCCCTTCCTTCTCAAAAAGTAAGAACAGAATCCACACTCAAAGCTTCCTTGGTTGTAACAGAAACACTGCACTCCTTGAGGAATTGTGGGCTTAGGTCAGCCCCCCAGCTGGGGAGATCAGGGAAATCAATTAACAGCTAATCTCTCTTAGAGTTGTGATGTGAGTCTATTCATCATACACCTTTCAGATTCATTCCACTCAGGAAAGAGGGGACTGCCAGAATTCCAGGAAGCCTTGTACGAGGAGTCATAAAGAGACACTGGAAATGAAAATAAATTCCTCGTAGATCATAGCTGAGTCTTTCCAGGGTGTCTGGAGGATTTGGTCATGTATCCACATGAACGTGTGTCTTTTGATAGCATTAATGCAAAGGACATAGGAGAATTCAAGCAGTTTCCAGAGCTTGTTTTGCAGGCAGCTGTTCATCCACACATCTGGTACACAGCTGGAAGTCACAGACATGATCCCCAACTGCAGGGCAGCCACAGCACTGCTAATTTCACCAGTCCCAGGGCAATCAGTGCCAGGTGGGGCTATGCCCCAAGGAAGGGTATGGGGTTTGTTTTTATGTGTCAGTGCAGCTCTCTTACACCATTTCCTCCTGCTGATATGCAAACAGGGCTAAGCAGAATTGCTCATGCAGCTGATGAGAGACAGTTTGTGTCTGTGGAGATTATGAAACTGATAAATGAAGCAGCTGAATTGCTCTTGCTCACAAGAGGACCCTCATGTGGCCTTCACAGAAAGTGCCCCATCACACAGACCTTACCAGGCTGCTGTCATAACGCTTGTTCAGAGGTTTAAGCTGAGGACAAGTAAGACCAGTATAAGAACAATGAAAGAAGGGCAGCTGGGTGAGACAGGAGAAGGGAGCAGCACTTCCTAGGATCAAAAGCAGGAATTCTCCTTGCCAGTCCCCTAATTTAGTGTGTGTGGATGGAGAAGTCTGGGACTCTCACTCCATTTTTACCCTTAGGCTTTCTCTCCTCGGCATCCCGACTGTCAAGTTACGCAGTCCCAGTTATCGCCACATTCCAGGTCCTCCCCAAAAGCTGGGCTGAGTTCAGAATTGCTCAACCATTGTTCAGGCTATCCACGTGGAAGGTAAATAAAACATTTGCCTCAGTTTAAACAATTCTCCAAGTACTTGTCATCTCCCTGTCCTCTCAGCCATCCAGAGGAGGAAACAGTGGGACAAGGCTGGCATTTTCTCCTTCCTCTCCTGCTGTATGTTTTCATGCACAGGTGATGATGGGCATACTGGGAGTGTGTGGAGCACTAAACAGGGCTGCTGTGCTGGTGCCAAGTGCACCATGAGAGAGGCCTGGTGTTGGAAAGGGCATCTCACAGGCAGGGGTCCCAAAGCTGCAGCTGGTCTTTTGAGTGTCACCTCTAGAAGTGGTGTTAGTCCTGCAGCCATTCATGGGTGCACTGCCAGCAGAAGACCCCCTGGAGGAACGGTGCCAGTTCAGGTGCAGGGAACACTAAGCAGGCTCTTCTGGATTTCAGGATTCAGGCATTCCCCACCAGGTGAGTAAAAGAGCCCATTTCTTGTCAGTAAACTCGCAGATCAAATGATTGAGGCACAGAGGAAGGAGGAGGAAAAGGGTTTTGCTTCTTGCCTTTTATGGGGCAGTGTGACCAGAGCAGGGGACAGCAGTGCAGGGGGAGGAGCATTCCCCAGCCTTTCACTGTCTAAATGTTGCTGCTTAAAGTTTCAGAAAAGAAGGCAAGGCACTCTTAAAAGGCCCTGCAAATACACCTCCCCTGCTTGTCTATATTTATACAAACCCTATTTTTCTAAAGCAGCTCTTCATGGAATCATTATTTAATTCTATGATGTTATAATAATAAATGCTTTTGCTGGAGCTTGATTGATCTGCCCAATAAATATTAGAGCTTTGTAGAATATGACATTTCTTTTTCAGAGCAAATTTCATGGTTTTTTGTTTTCCATATCTATACACAGTTGACACTTTCTCTTTTTCAACATAATTCTCTTTTGTGGAAACAATTTGCCGTCAGCCTTTCAATTCCCCACTCTCCCATTCTTTGTCTCCAGCCTCTCTACTTTTTAAACAGAAGTAACTGAAGAGCTCAAACACCTCCCAGTCAATAGCACAGCTGAAACTGATACATCTCTGAGGAAGTGTTCAGCTTCAGCGAAGGTGCCCATTTTGTGGAGATGACGTTCAGAGGGGAAGACATTCACCACCTCTCCACAAACTAACTGCAAACCAGCATAAGCTGAGAGCTTGTCAGATCGTTTGACTGCAGTCTGTGGGACATTTCCCGGACTGTAATTAATGCCAGCCCTTCCCATCTCTGATCCAGCTGCTCCTGGCTGGCAAGGCTGGGTGCTCCCCAATGCTTTAATCAGGCCATTCATATTAGCCACCTCAGAATGGATTTAAGAACATAACCTTTGGCTCCCAGTTCAGAAAATCATGGTCATTATATTGTTTCTATTTCCTGATCCCATGTCTCTCAAGTCACAAAAGGCTTTCAAAGCCGGCTGCAAAACATTTACAATGGAAAAACTTATGCAAATGCATGTTAGTAGGCATTTTTGCAGCACCTTCCCTTTCTAAAATCCCCACCTTCCCTTGGTGAAAATATTTTGTGTACATACTGGTTACAAGTCAAACCAAATGGGGTAATACTGAAATCACTCAATGGAAGCAACAGCCTGTTCTAGTAAATTGTTCCCTGACTGCCCACTCAGGCCCTCAGCCCATGTTACAGGATTGTCTCTCCTCCCTCCTGCTAGTGCTGGCTGTTCATCTGCAGCTGTCCTTCTCTCTGCTCCCTCCAGAAAGACAAAACTCTTCCCTGTTACAAGCACCTAAACAGGCAGGCACCGAGGCTCTCTGCACCTTGTGAACACGGCCACAGCCCAGGCACCACTCTGGCAGTCCAGCACCGACTCCCATGGAGCAGTTACCCAGCCCCACGCTGCTGGGCAGCAGGCAGTGCTGTCACCAGAATCCGACCTCAGAGACAAGCAATTAGCACAGTTATAAACAGCAGCACCACCTTCACCACGACAAGAAATACCCTTTCAGACAGAAAATGAGAAACCTGCTTGTAATGTAATGTGGGGTAAAGATGTAATGAGTTTCATTGATCTGCTGCACAACGGCAGCAAAAAGGATCTGACAGGGTCCCACAAAGGCTCTCGTGATCTCTCCTAAGCAAGGAGCAACTGTCTGATCTCTCTGTAATGTCTCAGATTTTACCTAGTGCCTTCAGCCTCCTCTCACCCTGCTCTCCTGCCTCCAGGAGTAACACCTGCCCCTCACAAACCCAGGGCAGGAGGCCTTGCTCTCTGGTCCCTGACTTAACCCAGAATGGGGGGATCAGGGCTGCCAGCACTTCTCTCCCTATTTCCCACATGAAACGTTTACCCCATGAGCCACATGAATGATGCAGGTGGAATCACTGCTGTACTGGGTACACTGTGCACAGCCCCAGGAACTATTTCAAGCCTTTTACTGAATGCAACATGGTACAAGCCGGGAGCTCGAACATACACTGAACCAGAGCAAGAAAAGTGCCTGGGAGGTACCAGGCTTGGGACTGGGGTCACTAAAGATAAATACTTGACCCAAGTTGTTAAGACACTCCAAAAGTTCCAGAGGTTATTTTCTCTCAGAGCACAGCAGCAGTGCATTTGAACATTCTCTCCTTTGGAACCAGGGGCAAGAGCAGCGTGAGCAGTAAAGCAGCACGTAACTCTGGGTTTGTTCAGCCTGGCTCCTAACCCTTCCCCACCCCATGGCCCAGTCAGGTGAAGCCAGCCACGTTCTGCTGAGGGCTGCACATCCCCAGTGAGTGCAGAGCCTGTTTGCCTCTGTGCTGGGGGGGACGGGGTGACCCTGCCCAGCAGGGACAGCGGCGTGAGCCGAGGCCGCGGGGACGCCGTACTTACAGCACGCAGAGCGCGTACGCCGAAGCAATGGACTCACTGGCCCTCACAAGGAAGCTGCCATCCTTGCCTATTTTGGAGAGCAGGTCCTCGGCTCTGGAGCGAGTGATGTTGCCGTGGTACCAGCACTGATCCATCGCTGGAGCTGGAGGAAACCTGAATGCCAACACAGGAGCTGCCAGAGCCGCCTGTGTGTCTGTGTGTAACGATCAGCCAGCTTCAGCTCACCAGCTTCCTGTTTCAATAGCACAGAGAGGGAAAGGAAACTCAGCCACGGACAACTTCCTCAACTCGAACAGCTCAGAGAGTGAGTGTGACATATCACTGCAGCCCCCATTCTCCCTCTTCGTGCTGCAGCTGAAGTGACTAGCAAGCCCATGCTCCCTGCCTTTCCCTCCCTCTTTCTGTCCCAGCTGGTGATCTCTTCTGCTCCCTCACAGACTCAGTCCCCCAGGCTTTGGTGGCCTGCCGTCCAATTTACGATCTCCTGCCAGAACCTTTGAGTTTTCATCTTTTTCCTGTCTGTCCTGCCCACTGCAGGTCTCCATGGGGAATAAATAAACCTCTGATCAGAATCACACCATGCATTAGGATACAAAGCACTGACTACCCCATTCCTGCCTTGATTAGTCCTCATATCTAGCTAGGTGTGAGGAGGGGACTTCAAAGAACTGGAAAAAAAAAATTACTACTGCATGTCTCCATGCAGAGAAGCAGACTGAAAGGCTGATTTGCGTCGGGGATTTGTGACCAAAGCTCCCTGTCAGCTACTGTGAGATGGATTCAAAGATCTTTCCTACTCTAAATCCCCAAAGGTGGGATAGAGCAAAGCCGTGTCTGGCAATCTGCGTCAGAGAGGGAAGAACTGGAGCTTTCACTTCCCTTTTCTTTGTCTGTACATCTGTCCCTCAGCTATGCTGTGTGGCATGCTTAGTGCTGCGTCTCCAAGACACGTTTGCAGCAATGCCAGGACGTTCCTACAGGGGCACTGCCTGCATGGCAAACTTGGTTGCCTGTCCTGTACCTCCACACACTCTGCCCTCTGCACATCCACATTTGAGCTACAGCTGAAAGCAGCAGCTGAGCCAGGCAGAGGAAAGGTGCAAACCCTGCTAGTCCTGCAGTTCCCAGAGCCAGGAGAAGCACTGGAACCACAGTGCCTGGACCATGCATGAAGTGCTCTGCTGTGCACCGCACGGACAGCAGGGCAGGAGGGAACAGACTGTCACTGCACAGGGGGAGGCTGGAATGTGCAGGTGTGGACAGGGAGAGTGACCCAGCACAGCCCAGCGCCCATCCCTGCAAGAGCCCTCTTGGTCTCTCAGTCGTGCGGAGGCTTGGTCTGCAGTGCCCAGCTTAACCCCTGCGCTGAGATGAAACTCAGCAGCAGCAGCCCCGAGCTGTGTGGCCAGGGCAGGCCCTGCCAGACGAGCAGAACTGCACCCTGCAGGGCTTCCTGTCCACGCTGAGCAAGCGCTGTCGGCACAGCACAGTTAGCTCAGCTGAACCTGGCCTTCAGCTCCACCAGCATCCACACGGGCCTTTAGCACACAAACTCCCATGGATTCGGGCGCCTCAGCGGAGTCAGACTGAATGCCATGGAGCGGCTCTGCCAGTGGGCAGCAGCTATAAGCTACAGAGTGGTTATAAACTCTATTCTCCCAGCAAAAAGGAGAATCTGCATATGGCAAAGGCACCGTGCAGCTGCTCTGACAGCCCTGCCTGGCCACAGTGCACCGCTAACCTCACCTGCACCAGCCCCTCGGGTTTTCTCGTACCTCCAGTAGCTTCTCTGGAGCACAGCTGCAGCAGGGAGCAGAACAGCTCTGAATGTCAGGCACTGCTCGACCTCCGAGTGCTCTCCATGCAACAGACACGCATCTGGATGCAGAGTGGACAGAGCTGCTCACAACATGAGTTTTGATAGAGTGAAACTGTTTGGAGAGCTTCTCCTGACCTTCTGTAAGCTAACACCAGGTAACAGGTACAAGCCCTCATTAGACATCTGAGACTAATTAGCTGCACACCTAGCTCCTATCCCCCCCCTCCACCACCAACGTAGGTTTTTAGCAAGTTGCTGCTATTTCCTTCAAATCCCTTGTCCAGGCACACACGACTCCTTGATTTGGAGACAAAAACAAGGGGAAGGAATCCAAATATAAGTAATGATTGTGGCAATTGAACGTGCAGGCTGGTTCCTGTGAGTATTTCTTGGTCCTAAAAGAAAGCACAGCACAGCTCCAGCTGCTCAAAAGGCAAATCCCAATCCCCTATCCCCAAACCCCAATCTGTGATCCCTAATGGCTTGTTAGCTTGGAATAATATCTTATCTCCAGGACACTACAACAGACACTTTATCTGAACTGGTTTTTCTATAGATGTCCAGGTACTATTGTACCAGATGGGTGTCCATTCACCAGCCTCTCCAGAACCAGTAAATAAATAGTCTGTGGCATCATTCAAGATGTACAGTGGTCACCCAACCCCCCCACTTACACTCAGCCTGTGCACTGCATCAGCATGGGAACTGCCAGGCTTGGCCAGATAAAAACTTAAGCATGTGTTTCCATGTCATGAAACCAAAGTATTCCCTAGTTCCTGATGAGGAGGTTAAGTCTATAGGGCAGCAGTTAGCTTTGCTGAAGCCTAAATAGACCACTTCCTCATGAGGCATCAGTGACAGGCTGTTGGCCACAAAGGTTATTCAGACTCTGGCCTACATCTAAAGAGCATATGTGTAACACCCAGAAAATACCTGAGCCACTCTGCTACTGCAGCCCAGCATGTTACTGACCTGCTGCTTGGGAACCAGTTACAGGTGTGTCTGTGAAGGCCAAGAGATCCCTTCACTCCCTTGGTATCTGCACCATCCAGGTGCCCTGAAACAAATCTCGATAGCGAGAAAAGTCAGGGCCTCTTTTCCCACCACCCATGAAAGCTGTCAGTAGTAAAAGGCAAGGGTAGGAGCACTGTGCAAGCAGAGACTTGCAGACCTGAGCAGTGACACTGCAAAGGATCCTATGGGACTTGCTGGTGTTCACCAAAGGGGATGTGTTCTGAGAGAGCTCTGGAAAGCAGGTGTTTTTCTTCACCAAGAGGGCAAACAAATATATTTTCCTTGCAGTCACTGAACATGTGCACGCATGCAGGATAGGGCACCCAGGAAACAAGCACAGACTGGTTCACAGGCAGAATTTTGTCCAGGGGCATGGATACCACTTTCCCAGTTCCATCTGCTCTGACAGGTGTGGTGGTTTGAACCTCAGCTGATGGGCAGCTGTTTAGACCAACAACGCTTCTCGATATTTACATATTTAAACTGTGTGGAGACAGGGGCACTTCCCTTTGGTGTTTCAGCCTCCCGTGGGGAGAGGGGGGAAAAATGGGCCCCCAGCCCATCTCCTAGAGCAGCCCTGGGCCTCCCTTCCCCCAGCACTGGGGCAGAGCCCCAAGTACCTGCGGGAGAACCCCCTCAGAGCTGCGGGCAGCTGAGAAACAACCACTGAGCTGCTGCATGGCCGAGACCACCTGGAGCCTCTCTCCCCTCACCCAGCCCCGCACAGACCCGGCGGGAGCTGATAGAGCTTTCTGCAACCAACGTGACCTGAGCCGAGCTGAGGAGCCAGCACCATAGAGGGAAAGAGGCTTTTTCTCCAACATAACACCCAAAGAAAATCATGGTGACTTCAAGATCATAGGGAGAAAGTCATGGGAGACGGAGCTGAAGATGCCGACGGGAAAAGAGGGCGGAGTCGCGCCCAGCACGGAGCTTAAAAATGCTTTTTGCAGGCCGTGGTAAAAACTGTAATATCACAAACTGTCCTTTTCTCTTTAATCCACTTAAAGACATGGGAGGATGAGAATTTTGTGTGCAGCCTGTGGGAGAAAGAACTGTGACCATGCCAGGTCACCTCAGAGCTACAAGAGACTTTTAGAGATTTTGTGAAGAAGAGAGCAGTTGCTTTTAAGCTGGAATCTGCCTATCCGTAAAAAACATACACCCCATGTGTGGCCCATGCTAGCAGTGTGGGAAGACTGCAAGATTCATGGGAGAGATGTTTTTCACGGCAGCAGAATTTCTGGGTGGGTCTGTTACCCTTCATGCAGTTTGTAAACCACATGAAGCAAAAGAAAACCTTTTTTCCTTAAATAGTGGGCAGACTTTTAAGAACTATAGTACTGACCAAAATCATAGTTTGTTAGCCTTTGTGCGAGTTGGGTAAAAAAGGGAGGTGCTGGAGGAAAAAGGGGGTTTTGCTTTAATTCCTTGTTATTTCTTTTTACTTTTAATTCTGTTAGTAATAAACTTCATTATATTCTTTAAAGTTGGGAGCCTGCTTTGCATTCCTCCTAATTCTTATCTCACAGAGGATAAAAAATGCAAACAAAACCACTACAATGGGTCTCCCCTGGTAGCACTTAGTTTCTGGTCAGTCCCTTGTCTACTCATTGTATAATGCCTCCTTTCAAATCACACTGTACAGTAGTAGAATAGTTTCTCTCACCAAAACTGGAGCTGTTTCCTTCAAAAATCTTCTGAAAATCTGCCTATGTTGGAAAGCCTTCCAGCTTGAGTGTTTTATGCTACTCTGGCCTTGGTCAGGTCTCCTTCCTCTGACACTGGTGCTTTTTTGCTGGAAGTGGGGCAATGTTATTTGTTTGGCATAGTGCCTCATATGCCACTAGTACTCTGTGATAACAAGACATGGGGTTTTCAGTGATAAGAGAGTTGCTATGTGGATCATAGCTTGGCACTTGCGTTAGAAAGACCAGCAAGCACTTCCCCTCCTGACTCTAAATTGGCAGCTCCCTCTGCAGACCTGTCCTGATCCTGCAGTTCCCATACAGGCAAAATGCCATTTTTGCCACTTGCTCTGTCCCCCAGCATGGAAGGGTCCTGGTGTCCTCAATGACTCCCACTGTCACTGCTCAGCGAGAGGGAGCAGCCAGAGCACACAGGGCTGTGGGTTCCTTACACGTGGGAAACTGCAGCTTCTCAATGCAGTGTAAGCAAAAGGGCAGTAAGCGAGGAAACACAGCATGGGAAGTAAGGAAAAGGTTAAGTTAGCCAGAAGCCCCTGGGGTGCCTGGGAACTCAGCAAGGCAGCCCCAAATGCACTGAAGAAGTGGGCAAGGAATATCCCAGGAGCAAGGCATCACATGACCTTGCTGAAATAAGACAGAAAGCGCTGGAATCAGATGTGCCTGGATTCCTACACTGGTTGCAAGAAGCAGTGCTCCTTACCAGAGCCAAAGCAGTTTCCTGAAGAAGATGACAGCAGATATAGGGTAGTGAGCCCAGTGCCCTCTCTAGAACTTTCTCCACAACTTACTAAATACCCCTCGGCATAACCCTGCTGCCATCTGTTCCCTTGCAGTCCCTGCGCTGTCACCACACGTGTCCCTGAGGAAACCTATCAGAGACCTCAAGGTGAGAAGCCCTATACAAAGGTCACACTTGTTGTGGGCACGTGATGTGTAAAAAGGCAGCCAAAGGGAAAGGCAAAAAGGGAGAACAGGCAATAGAAAACAAAACCAAACATGTTAAGTTGTGGTAGGTTTAATAGACTTCACAATCTACAGACACAACAAGCCAACACCAAACTACGTGTGCAGCAGAAATACAAAAACTCTTTTCCTGAGGGAGTGAAAAGCATCAGCAAAGATGTTTTTCAGAGGGGTGCTGATGGAAAGGCTTGAGACTCAGTGTTCTGAGGGAAAGGCTTGCTTCAAGGTGAACATGACAAAAATCATCTCTTCACATTGTCTGTGGGTCCCATATTCAAAGAGGCAGGAGAACAAAGGTGAGCCATCTGGCCCAACACCCATGTACTGCAGATCTGAATAAGCACACAGGCCTTTGAAGAGTATGCTGGGTTTTGTCCAGTGTGCTGGATTTAAAGGGCGTTTGTTGAGGTAAATTCCTAAATCTTTTCGACCCCTCGGGTCTGTAGGATGAGCATAGAGTAGCCAACTGTCCTGACATGTGGCACCTGGAGGAGGTGGAAAGGCAGTAATGCTTCCGTGGCATCCAGAGGGAGGTTCTATCAGCGTTTCAACCCGCTGGCCTCCCTCGAAGTCCAGCCCGTGGTTGTAGCTGACGGCCTGGACCCTGGCTCCCCTGCTGCTCCTCGCATTGCAGTAAAGGACCTTTTTGCCACAGCTGTGCACCTCTGCCACCTGGCACTCCACGGCGCTCTCCTCCCCCACGAAGTTCCCCAGCTCCCACGTTGTCCCGTGGTCAGAGCTGATGAAGCAGAAGGCGTGAGGGGTGGGGTACTGCTTGGGGTCCAAGATACGATAGGCATAGGCCGGAATCACAAGGCTCCGGGCCTCGTTGAACAATTGCAATCCATGGCCCGGCCCCACCGCAAACGTGGCCCAGTTCTTGTACTCGTTCCTGATGGTGCTGTCGGTGACATCCCGGGCACGGCTCCAGCTGCGTCCTTGGTCCATGCTGGTGACATAGCAGAGACGTACCAGGTTGGTCTTTGTCTTCAGCTGGTGCTGCTCAGAGATCTTTCCAGGGACGGCTATGAAGAACAAGATGAGTTTCCCCGAGACCTCATCATATACCGGGCAGGGGTTCATAGATCGGTGGCCTTCCAGCTGTGCACTGACAAGGGTCTCCATCCTTTTCCACTGCCCATGGGAAGGGAGACAAGAAGGGAACACACTGTTACAAAGAGACCCACGTTATAGCCCAAGGATGCCTGGATAAAAGGTACAGAAGAGCATGGGAAGAACAGAAACAGGATAATGGATAGAGCAAGAAATGGAAGACATTAATCTGGCATCGCCAAAGGCAAGTGAAAATTATTTAGATGACAGAAAGCATGTACACTTCACCGAGCAGGTGGGTTATGTCCTTTTTCATTACTACTCCCTGAGGAACTGATAGCTCCGTATCTCGGTGCAGCTGCTGGCTGATGACACCCTTTAAAAAGCTACAGCAGCTGAATTTTCAGAAATCCTCACAAATATATATATCTATGGCACACAGACACGCCCAGTGGTCAAAGTGTGCTAGAACAGACCCTGTGCTGTGTCAGTGTTTTTTAGGAGGCCACAGAGAAACCCGAGCCCTTTTCAAGCATCCTGGATGATGATAAATCCCTTTTCATTCAGGCTCCTATTCTTCCACTGCGATCAGAACGTGAATGGGCATCCCAGCCTGCACTGAGGCACCTTGCTAGGGCTGATTGCGTGGCTCTGGTGTGGAGATCTGGACCCTGAGCTGTCTGACTCAGAAAATAGGTCTCAGAGCTGGTATAACTACCCAGCAAGCCCTGTTTTCTTCAAATGAATAGCACATAACACAATTATGTTTCTAACTCTAACATTGCAATTAGAAAACTGTGACTACATAGTGTTATTGGCTTGGTAAGCAAAGTAGTAGTTTCCAGTAAAATTATATTAATTAGCTTTTCTGCCCTGATTTGCTGATTAGCCTTTTTGTTCATATCTTATCTTTTTCTATCCAATATTGACTTTTATTGAATATTTAATATTTCCATTTTAAGAAACTTAGCATGTGAACACAAATTACTAAATTTATGGCCAACTGAACCCCACTAACTGAATTACAGGGAGTTACACAAGATGCTACCTGAATGGTATGACACTGCAGGTGGGCTCAGAGGCTACTGCTGCTAGGCAGACTCCAGCTCTTAAGAGCCCATAATCTTAGACAACCAGTGAAGGTTTGGAATAGAAAAATTATTTTTTTTTCCCCAAGACATTAATGACTTTGCATATACAAAAAATTATTATAAATAGAGTTTCCACCACCCTCAGCCACCTGGCAGCATAACTGTTGATAATAACTGGTAGGTTAATAAGGTAACCAATTCACTGGCACCAACAAACCAGACACTTTTTTTGCGTGGGGAGACTAGCTATTCTCAATTGTTTTTTAAACTAGAAATTACTCATAAGATGATGAATTAAAAAAAAAAGGATAGTCACTGATCACTAATTTACTCCTCCCCATCCTTGTGGCATTTCTTCCTCTTCCCTGAGGCATTTGGGCCTCTCTGCCACGTTTTTCCTGCTACAACAGGACGTTTGTCCCATCTCTGTGTCTGCATCCCCAGCTCCACAATGATGGGTCAAAGCCACCCCTAGAATATCTGCTCCACGTGAGTTCCCCCAGCAGCTGCCCATAGGATTGAACCCCAGCAGTCATAACGAGATGTGCATTATTTATAGACAGATTTGCCTCCTGTACCCGGGGAGGAGAATCTGCCCCGTCCCTGCAGCAAGAGGGCAAATACACGGAACTGGTTTGGGGCAGGTGGGCAGAGCAGGGGGCAGGGGTGGGGTCAGGCACTGGTACCTGGACGCGCTGCGTGGCCGGGTCGTACAGGCCCCTGCGCATGGCTATCAGCTTGGCGTGCTCATCCACCAGGTCCTCCCGCTCCTCCGCAAAGGCCAGGATCATGCTGACCCGCGGCAGGTAGAGCAGGGCGGGGATGCGGTAGCTCCAGGTGCTGTTCCGGAACAACGTCTCTTGCTCCAAGACAGGGAACGCAGCCATTGTGCTGGAGGGAAGAGCAGAAAGCACGCTGCATTTTGAGGAGCCAAGTGTGATGGGGCAGATTCCACTGCTCCTTGCTCTCTCTGCTCAGTGGGACCTGTCCTCCACTGAAACATGCCTTCTGCTACTTTCAGCTTTCTCTTTTCCTTCTGTTTTTCCAAAGAGAACCTATGCGTAGCATAGTAGCTGGAACTCAGGTCAAACTTACCCCAGGAACAGCCTGCTTGCTCTGACTGGAGTGTTGCAAGGTAAGTACACCAAATACAGTTAATTAAAAAGCTGTGCTTTGTTTTGTCTTTTTAATCAAATGCACAGGCTGGGGTGGTTTTTCATTTACTCTGTAATTCAGAAGACTGCTGATAATAAGACATTGTAGTACTTTCCCTCAGAAGACCATTACTGTCTCTGTTGATATTATATCCAGAACTCGGTACAGAATTTCTGCTTTCCCAAATATGAGCTTAAAATCCCATATAAATGACACACTGGGGCAATCCCTGGCCCCAGCTGTGCCCCAGTTTGAAGATGGTAAGCACTGAACATGAATAAGAAAAGGAAAACACCCCTCCTTCCTTAAGATCAAAGAACAGCCTGAATGGTGTCACATCGCTTTGGAACTTCTGACCAGGCAGAAACCTTGTCCTCTTTACAATGATTTAAAAGCAATGTTATGAAGGCAAGCAAACATGAGGGAGAATTTAGGGAAGCTGCCTCTGTGTAACTGGTCTGTGCTATGCACCCACACAGCCTCTCTTCCTCTCCTCAGACCTACTTGGCCCTCTGTCCTCTTGCACCAAGCCCCTCCAGTGAGCCAACTCACCCCAGTAAAAAAACCAGTAGATTGAGGGAATTATGTCTCAGCAGATGGGGGAAAAATAAGAAAGGAAAAAAAAAAGAAAAACATAAAAGGAATAAAAAAATATTCTCACATGATGCACCAGAAACTGAAGGCTTGGATATCCCTTGCTCAGCAGAGAAGGCAGGGAAGAAAAAAAGAAAAGTAAATATTAAAAAAATCAAGTCTTAGATCTCTGATGCACTGAGTGGGTAGGATGGCAGGAAGAAGATGACAATACACTATGAATAAGAAATTCAAGTGCCTCCTACCTTGCTGAGGCAATACTTCCTGCACTCTTTTTGAGGATTCTCCTATTTACCTAAATCTTGGAAAGCACTATAGTGGCTACTGGACACGGATCAGCTCCTGGTGTTCTTGAAGGCTGCCTTGATAATCCAGGACCAGGTATGGAGGCAGCTTCAGAGTGCATGTCCCTACCTGGAGAATAGTTTGCACTCTTCCATCTTTAAGAAGATTATATTAACCATCCTAACTAACATAGACTTGGTCAGTAATTTATTTTTTTTCTACAGTGTTTATTTCTGAGTTAAGACAACAAAGATGAACTGAGTTTATCTTCCAGACAAGTCTGAAGCACAAGGCTCACATACATTCCACTCTATCCAGATCCATAGCTAGGCAGCAAGTATTCAAATATTCCTTGTTTTCCCCTTGCAGGTGCTATAACTGTCAGTGAGATTTTTGAACTCACAGCTCTGCTCAGAAGGGTCTGAGCTGGACTGCTCTAGCTAAAGCCAGCTGTACAGACCACAGCAAGCAACAGCTCCACTGCCACTCCAACCCAAAGGCACTGCAGAGAGAAGCCTATCTGCCAGGAGCAGCTGCTCACTCCTCGCCGTGTCAGAAGGTACAGCAGCGTGAGGAAAGGCAGCAGCACAGCTACTGTACAAAGTGTCACCAGAACGGGACCACAGCTATCCATGCAATAACATGAAGGAAATAGGAAGACCTTCCTAGAAAAAGTAACTGTGCTGTTTGCTACTTACCAGCATGGATCTGGCTATTTATGGCTCTGAAACAGAAACTCACCAGTGTGCTTCCAGACTATTTAAAGGGAGATTAGTCAGCCTGTCTAGTGCAGCACAGGTTCCCTAGCGTTCTTGCTCATGATGCCATCCTGATCTTGCAGTCCTGCTTCACAGCAGGGAAACAGGGAAGGAAAAGAAAGGGAAAAAATAAAGGAGAGGAAGAAAAGGAGAGAGAGAGAGAGAGAGAGAGATCTGGGCTGGCCCATGAAGCCCTTGATGGACAGCCAAGAGACCTGTGCCACGGGAGGCTGTGCTGCAGCTTGCTGCACACGAGTCCCTCCCATGTGAGCCTGTCACCTGCACACAGCTCTGCCCACACTCTCAGCCCCTGTGACACGCTCGCTGTGAGTGTCACAACATCTTCCACTTACTGCCAAATGGGGATTGAGGAAATAGCTGAACTGGGAATAGCTGCCATAGAAACAAGCCTGGGGTTCCTGGACACAGCAACTATAATCAAGGAAAATACTAGACTCAAGTGACATTTCCATCTATCCAGAGACTAAGCAGAGATCTGTGTGAGTGTGTGTGTGCATGCACTTGTACACGCACTCCCTACACACAGTGTGGGTATTACGGCTGTGTGCATATATATACATGTTATGTATCCATCTGCAGAGAAACTTTTCCATCCTTTTTTAAACACACAAAGTCAGTATTCAGCTTCTTCTACCTTCTCCCTCGCGGATTCTCATGCAGAGATTGAGTCATAGCAGTTTGAGTTTCACACAGAATCAAAAATGCAGGATCTTTAAATAAGCTTAAATTTCATTATATATATAAAGAAAGCAAAATAGTGCTGCTTTAGTTACTCGTCCAGCCAACTGAAAGGAATGGATTTTTCCTTTGACCCCAACCTGTATTTAAAGGCGTGCCCAATAACTAGACCCTCCTGAATAAAAAAGAAGTAAAATTGGCAAATCACTGACTGGACAGCCACATGAAGAGTGTTCCAGTGCTCATACTCCAAGACTTCAGGAACTCAAATCGCACATGCAGGTCCCTCCAAGGCTACGTTGCCAGGGGATGCTTGTGTCCCCGATGCTACTCGGTTCCTAAACCCTACTGAAATAGCACTGGCTGGCCTGCAAGGAAGAAAACACTGTTGCAGCCAGCATAACCCAAGGACACTGGCAAGACAAAGATCATAGCAATATCTTTTGAAATACTAAGAGCTATATTGGAAAAAAAAAAGATAAGCTTCTGGGAATACAAAGGCCTGAAACACAAGCAGGAGACTGCAGAGCTGTACACACAAAGACAAAAATTGCTCAGACCTGTGTCAACTCAACAACCTCGGAGAGAACAGTTAGCTGTGCTTTTGTGTACTATAGGAGTAAGAAAGGGGAACTGGAGTTGATGTGGTAATTTTCTTCCTAAGAGAAAAGAACGTAGGTGGTCGCCTTTTTCTGGATGACAGAGGTGCTAGTGAGGAGAAGGGAAATTTATCATGTAGCCATTAAGCCAATATCCCCTACTGTGTTTTGGTATTTACTGGAGTCTTTAATTTATTTTCCAGGCTTATCCTTGTGAAGGGTCTTGTTCAGGGAGGCTGATGTTTATCTGCAGTTCCTCTCCAAGGCATGAGGGAAGCTGCTGCACTGAGACCCAGTACCTCCCCTCTGGGCAGGACTGGGCAGACAGGGAAAGATGAGCACAGTGGAAACACTAAGAGAAGGGGGAGTTAAACTGGAGGAAGCCATTACTCATCATTTGCAACTTACACAGCTGTAATGATTTCCAAAGCAGAGACTGTTTCCAGCACACCAGAAGAGTCAAAAGAAATAACAGTTGTCAACAAGTGAATCTGTGGTGGATTTAACGCCTGGAAGGAGCCCAAGTGGCAGTAAGGAAAAAGTGCTGATAGACACCAGGAGAGGGTACTTGTTCCTTCCACTTCTATCCTTCAAGGCAGCTCACATGGACTTGGAGCAGGATGAGCCATTGCATGTTTATTTGCTTTAATCCTCCCCAAGAAAAGTGAGTAAAAGGATAACATTTCCACTGGCCTCAGCTTGTGTACAAACCTGTTTTGAACAGGTTCAGAAGCAAGCTGAGATGACAACATGTCTTTAAAACAAACCAGCAGAAATGAGGTAATACGCTGAACTCGATCCCTTGGTCCCCGTCAGAGAGCTCTACACTCTGTGCAGCAGGCAGCTTGCTCTTGAATGACTTCAGATAGGTCCCAAAAGAACTATCCAACCCATTCAGGGAGAGTCTGGGGGGAAAAACACAAACAAAAAAACCCAGAGAGAGTCAAGTGCAAAACTCAGCTAAAATTCTGCTTTTCAAGGCAAGCACGAGAACCCAGGACTGGTCCTTCACTACTCAGTATCAGTCCTGGACTTACTGTGTCAACCAAGCACTATGCCACAACACACTCCTTGTCTCACTTAAAGGAAAATAAGACATTTCCATTGGGACATTGCATAGAGGGGTCCCAGGAGCAGTCACGTTCCAGTTGTATAGGGCTGAGAAATAGAATACCTGCCACAGAGGGTACTCCTGCATGGAAGATTTCCCCCCTCCTAAGCAGCAGGACCGTGCCTGTTTCTGCCAAAGCCCAGCACCAGAGCACTCCATCTCCAGCCTGCTTATGACCCTAGACCAGACCCTACACTAAACCTAGGCTATGGAATTTCTTAGCAAGCCAGGCAGCACACATTTATTTAGGCTACTAAATCAGCCTCAATTTAAAGTCAGAAATATGTTATCAGCGAGAAGTGTCAAACAATAAACCTTGAACAAACTAAAACATTCAGAATTCAAAACTGAAAAAGACACAAAACTGGAATTACTTTAATCCAGTAGCCAACTGAACTAAACTTTTTAACCACACTAGAAACAGAAAGTTTCTCTTGTGGTAAAAACTTCATACCACATTTACAAGGTGATTTTCCAGCTCCCCAGTACATGCTTTCCTAAACCATCAATCAGGGTCTGCTTTCAAACTGTTGTGGCTCAGTTTGGCAGTAGCTCCTGTGCCTTAAAGTGTAGGTTTTCTTAGCAGGAGAGAGGAATTACATAAAGCCATAGTATTTTTCTTAAAAATATTTGGTGGAGGAATACACAAACTGCATTCCTACTTGAACCTAATGTTGTACCTAAAATGTTGTATTTATCTTTTTAGTTCCTAGCAATGTCCGCAGTTATGAAAAGAGGAAAAAAAAGAAAAGAAAATAAAAGGAAAAAGAAAAGGAAATACCTTTTTTACTCTGTGTCTTCTGGAAGTCACGTCAAAAGGAAAAAAAAACCAGAACCGAAAAGCACTCCTATTGGATTAGACAAAAGGGAGGCTCACCACACTCTTACCAACTAGTCTCCAATCTGCAAAATTATTTATGTTGGCAGCAACGTCAGCTGTCTTGGATCCCCAGGAAAAGCCACCAGTTGGCATATAAACGCAAGCTTACATTTAAATAGCAAACCTGTTTTGCATATAAGGGGTGGTTCCGTGTGAGCCAGACAAACCATGGGGAAAGACTTTGACATTATCCTAGTAATTAAGCAGCATATTTGTACCTGCATGGGTTGGTGTGCTGTGGCACAGCTGTTGGCTCTGTACAGTTCAGCATGCTGTCTTATTTCTTGGTCCTCTACTCCTGGTACTGAGGAGGGCAAAGTTCCTCTGGTGCCTTGTCTCAGAGTACTGAACTCTGGGAAAGTTTGGCAAAAGAACCCACAGAACTGTTATAACCAGCAGGGGATGGTGCTGTGATAATCTGGCATTCTGGCCCCACACACCTCCAGTCCATCAGCGTGTTCTCTCTGGGTAAGAAATGGGTTAACACAGGAGTGCCCAGGCAGGATGCAGGAATGCTGTGCTGATGCACTCGGGTGCAGCTCCCAGAGCCTCTGTGCAAGTGTTCCAGGCCAAACTACCCCAGCAGCTGCGGGCAACCAGCTACTGGGGGAGCCAAGCAGGGGAACAGGGAGGAGAGTACAAGCCTAAGGTCACCCCTGAGGAAGAAGGGGACGGCAGTACCCCTTCTCCCAGCTGTGCCCTGGCTGGCTGAGGGGCAGCACCTGGAGCTGCTGCAAGTACCAATCAAATAATTTCACAACTACATTGTGCTATTGCTGTCAGAGATGAGAGCAGCATCCCATTTCCTATCCCATTTCTTGCTGCATCCCTTGCTTTCCCCTCTTCTCTACTGAGTTTCCTTGCTGCCATTAACACTTCTTGTCTTTGAAGTGATCTGAAAGAATGAGAGTAACAATCCTATGAACAGATCTTGCTAGTCATGAAAAGAGAGGAAGAAAAGTCTCCTCATTCGATGGCAGTTGTGGTTGATCTGTGCAAGCCAAATAGGGAGTTGCAAAGGTGAGGATTTACAACCAATCAACTGACCAACCAAATTAAGGTAATGCTTCTATATTACTCTGTTTCTCTTGAGCAACTCTGTATCCTTTTTTGTGCCAGCAGGAATGCTCATCTTACCTTGGCAAGCCATCAGAGGATGTCAGACTGCCAGAAAACTAATCCAGAAAAAAAAAAAAAAGTGAACAGTTTCTGCTAGGTCATTGTCCTGGACTGCGTCAGAAAGAGTCCATCAAGCAGCAGAATCTGCAGTTGGAGCAGGAGCATGAAGCTGCTGACAGGAGGAGCACACTCACCACCCAGACTGGCACTTAGCCATCGGATCTAATTAGCTGCATCGTAAAACCACACCCGTATTTACGAACCTTACCTAACTGGGCAAGTAAAGTACTGCCTTAATTGGGGCATACAAGAGAAGACCGAGGGCGTTTGCATCTCACNGGTGTGTAAAGGGTGTCTCTGGAATAGCAGGGGTGCTCTTGGCTGGAGCCAAAGGGTACCCAGCGCTGTAACTTTTGCTTTATTGTTCCTGTCCCTTATTGTCCTCTTATTAAACTTTTAAAGTCTCACAGGAGAGTGAACCTCGTTTTTCACACTGCTTTACCTGGAATCAAACAGTCAGTGTGAGGAAAAGTCCCTCCAGAGACAATGTCATTGATACCCACTAGGTACTTTCAAGAGTGGCTCCTGGAGAAAATCCAGAGTCAAGTAAAGCAGAAGCAATTAATGGAGGAAGAGAGACACTGAAGAGGCTGCTAAGGTGCAGTCTGCCAGAAAGCCAGACATGAATGATTGCTTTATGGATTTCTTCACCTTTTTTCTTCTCCCTGGCTAGCAGCAGTGTTATTCAGGTGATTTTCTGAGTCACACCCTTGGCTTCTGCAACCAGACAACCCATAAATACTCATTTGTTTAATAAAAATCACCTTTCCCAGCTGCAGCTTAAAACTGGTTGTCCATCTCTTCTGAGTGGAAGTCCCAAGTGTGGCTTGGTGTGGTGGCAGTGGTTCCGTGGGCTGTGGTGGCAGTGGTTCCGTGGGCTGTGGTGGCAGTGTGCACATGCCAGAATGGCTCTGCCTCTGGCCACCTCCCACCATCCCTTACCGTCTCTTCCTCTCTAAGTAAGATTCCACACATCCTGCAGCTGGCTGGGGTGCCCTGCCTTTGACCCACTCCCCAGGACCAGTATCAGACATGGCTGTGCAGAAGCTAACAGTCTCGAATGGCTAAAACCACTCCTAAAATGAAGGATGTGCTGCTTAGTCCTGCTGTGAGGTTCCACTGAGTGAATCCCAGTGCAGGCAGGACAGCCCCACAATCATTGCAGGCACCAACACCACTGCCAGCATCCAGGCTCCAGCCCTGCTCTTCAGCCCCCAGCCCACAGCACAGACCTCTCCTCTCTGATAGAAGTGCTTTCCCCAAACAACATGTTGTGTTCTGCAACTGTTTTAGAAAACTGTTCCTTATAAACCATCAAAAATGGATGTCCCACTGCAGACATGCACAGCCTGATCCTCCCTCTTTCCTTTCAGCGTAAATCAAAATCAGTGTCACCACTGAAGTTTAAAACAGGTTTAGGTCTGAGGAGGATCAAGATCTTCATTTCTATTGTTCCACACTTACTTCATTGCCCTTATATCTGATTTTTGTAATGAAAACGTTTTTTAAAAGGTTAAAAAATGCAAATGGGGTGTGTGGGTGCATTAATAAGAGGATATAAAAATAATGCAGAAGATAATATGATGACAGAATACTGAACAATGGAGCATTTGAATTTCGAGGACCGTGCTCAGTTTTGGGTGCCACCTCTTAGGAAAGATACAGCAATAGCTGCAAATGGAAGCTGAGGAAGAGAATTCATAAGCTAATGCTCGTGAGTGTATGTGAAAAGAAATTAGCAGGAGAACAAGAGATGGTACATTTAGTGAGTGACACTCAGTCCATTAAAAATTGTCAATGTATATTTCCCTTGCAAAATGCTCAAACATGAATCCATTGATTCCCAACACCATTAGAAAGGCAAGGCTGGCTCAGGTAATTCAGTGGTTTTGCTATGCTGTACAGTGTAGCTGCTGTTTTCAGGCAGCTGTAGTTAAAATCAAGAGGCTTGTGAGGTCAGATAATGTGAAGCAGCAATTACACAGTACTGCAAATTTTAAGTTAAAGTGCAATGTGCTGCTTTCCAGGCATTGGGGAATGTGGTATTGTTGGTGTATGGTATTGTTGGTGCAGTAGATAAATCCTATAGACCTGGGCTTTAACTTACAGTTTGTTCTGTCAGGGGAGGAAAAAAAAACCAAGCAAGAAAAAGCCAAAGTAATAACAATTATGAATGTAACAGGCAAATGTTAATGGCAGAGCTCTTTGGGAAGCCAGTTTTGCTGGATGAGAAAACATCCACTGCTTTCTTTTAATGCCAATTCTAGTTAAGGAAAAGAGCCTCTGAGCACATTTGAGACCAGCACCTCACTATCCTTATCAACTGTAGGAGCAACAGGCATGAGGAGCAGGTACTCTTTGGGTTTGTACTATTTCCCACTCCACTGACTCCAGTTACATTACTTTTGATTTCCATCAGGAGGAGTAAGCAGAGAATCCTGCTGCCAGTGTCTCTCTCACAGCAAATGTAATTTATTTCCTCACCTTGTGGAAAAAATTGGACAAAATCCCAAAAATATTCCCTTAACTCGAAGGGCAGCAGCATCACCCCATAGCAGACCTGAAAACCTTCTGGCACTCCATGGTGAGTCGTGGGTTTGTCACAGGGAAGCTTCCTCAGCGGTGCTGTGAGAGACAACACCCAATAAACAGCCTGCCTATTACACACATTACATCATATCTCCATTTACTTTACCCATTTGGAACACAAAAGAAAAACACACTTTATTTTTGTTAACAAAACGAATGGCACAATCTATGGGAAGCAAAGGAAGAGAGGTGGTGAGGTTTGAATACAAAAAGAGGATTGTAGAAACAGGATTTATTTAGCCCTCAAAATAGCAACACTGAGAAGGAGTCACTGTAGCAATTAAATGACTGGAAAATGCAGTAAAACCATAGTTCCTTGCTTCGTGTACCCTGCAGTGCTTGGACACCCAGATAAGCAAGTGTGAAGCACAAGTGTAGCTGGATTCACCCAGGACAACTCTTGCAACAGAGAGGAGCCCAAATTCCACTGCATCCCTCATTCCTGAGTCCTGCCAGCTCCCAGCCCAGGAGTGCGCAGGCCTGATGGTGACCTTGATTAATCATTAGAGGATTAATTGCTGGCAGCCCTCTATGCCCAGGCCTGGCGTTCAGCTGGTGTAAAGGGACATTGACACTGGTGACCATGAATATGTGATGCCTGAGCTCAGATTAATCCAAGCTTAACTCAGTGAACATCTTCCACAGAGTAGGCTGGGCATACAGCTGCTTTTTAAAAAGAGTAATGTTGTGACCAATTAAAATATTTTGAAATGAACAAGAGATTTGGCAAGTTCAGTGAGCTTCAAAAAGAAAATAAAAACCAAAGGAAAGACTAGGATCCAATTCAGCAGGTGATGTGATGCTTTTTCTAAGAGTCAATCCAACTGCAGGCTTAAAAATAGCGAGTTATCCGAGGATGAGGGAAAAATTCTCTCCCAGCTATAGCACTGATCTAAGCAATTGTTATTATTTGTCTTCCTTTGAAGCACTGGGCCTAAGTTGCCCCCAGAAGAGGGACATTCAAATCATAGCAAGCAAGTAGCCTGGTAATAAGAAATTATTTCAAGAGGGGAAATTATCACAGGCATTTGAACTGATCCAAAAAGCCTTAAAATAAAACCAGAACTGGCTCTGCTATATCCACCCCAGTGCCCAGGTATGTGAACACACATGAAATTAAGAAATGGCAATCTAAAAATAGTCATAAACATTCAGGCCTTTTCATCTCAAATGGCTGTAAATAATGTAAAGCAAGAGCAGTTTCTCAGCCAGTGGGCCTTAAAAGTGGAAGCAAATACTATTTACTGTTTCCACTTACTTGAGTTTGCAGATTTGGACTGAAGTTTCGCCCAGTTGTTAAAGATTTATACGGGAGGTTTAACAATGCCCTGTCATTAAGCCTTGGCACAAGCAGTGCAAAGGACGTTCAGGGCATATTTGTACTAACTTATCTGGGTAAAGAGAAAGCTGTTCCTTTAAACTGTGTTTGCTGTGACTCTGGAAACTGAGCAAACAAAATCTCAGGGAAACTTTACTCTCAAGCAGAACTGACAGGAAGGTACAAGGACTGAAGGACAGCGAACCTCTGTAGGACATACCTGCCTCTGGATTCACAACTGAATTGCAAACCCCTAACAACTTGGGGGAGTTTAATTCAGACTTTTTGGATGTACCTCATCCTGATGGCAAATGAGAGACTGGCTCAGCCCCTGAGTGTCAGGTGAGTAAAATCCTATTTTGGGGGGGATGCTGGAAGAGGAACTGCCCGAGGAACAAACCTCAGGCCACAAACAAAGGCACAAATCCAGTGCCCAAGAAAGAACTGACTTTGCTCTACAAGCAAAGCCACACTGAAGGAGTTCTGTGCAAGCCAGAGAGAGCACAGTTGTGACACTGTTGAAACACTGGCTGACAGAGAGGAGAGACACCACTGGCACAACCTGGCAGGCATAAAACCCACCACCCACAGGGAGGAAGCCTGGCCAGAGGAGAGACCCAGACTGCACAGAATGGCATTAATGTGACCAACTGAGCAGCAAACATTCCCAAACCAACCAACCAAGCGGTGGGTCTTTTTCCAGGGGCAGCACAAATTGTGATTTTTCCTGTCAAACATTTATGTGTGATATTGCTTTTAAAAAAAAAAAAAAGTATAAATAAAGACAGGAAATATGAAAAACAGCCTGTTTTCCTCTTAGCTCCAGGCTGATCCTTCCCCTGAGCCAATTTTTCCTTTCACTCTCAGGAGACCAATTGCTGTGGCTCCAGTGTAGCTGTGAACTCTGTCCCAGCACTTATGTATATTTTTAAATGCACAAAGTAAACAAGGACTCAAATTTCATAAGAACAAGCTGGCTCTTCTGATCTTAAACTATCAACAGATTTGACCGTTACAGTGGAGCCGTCACTTTCAGACCTAGTTGAAAGTAGGAAATTGCACTAAAATAATGAAAACTATTTAAAATATTTTGCTGAACCTGCAAGAAGTACTAATCAGCTGACATCCATTTTAAGATATGGACAGGAATTTTTTTCAGGGCTGATTTTCTGCAGATTCAAATTGGGACTGTTAACTCCAGTCCACTTTAAGAACAACTGTAAATACAGGAGGACGTGTGAAACACCACAGTAACTGCCAGACAAGAAGAACCCAAAGAACCCATTGCCCCACACAGCTATAATTTGGCGAGGATATTTGCAAGACAATGTAAAATGCTTTAACAATATTATTACCCTCATCTCTCCCTGAGTATGTGGCCAGTGCCTGGGGATTTCACTCAGATTTTCCTTCTGAAAGTAGCTTGTTCTGTGATTTCTATAGGCAATTATCATTTTCCCCCCCAATAGTTATTGGAGGAAATAACTCATGTTTCCAAGCACCACCCCATGGAAACTGCCCTGTCATATCTAAAATAAGGAAAACTCCCTACAAGACTCCGTAAAGCCTGAAACAATCTGGAAGTCTCATCTCCCTCTTGCCTTCTCTTTCCTACGTGAAATCATCTTGGAAACAGATGCATGTGAAAATACAGGTCAAGCATGTTACTCAATCTGCAAAACTTGGACTTTGCTGTTCCAAAAGGGAGCAGTTCCTAAAACAAGAACCCTTTTTAGGAGCAGCTGCAGTCAGCTCAAATAAAAAGAACAACAGGGCCACTGAGGAACTAGAAATCTAGACAAGATGCCTGCTTTTCACTTGGGGACTGAAATGTAGGAAACATCAAATGAAGAATAACCAAAACCAAGAGAATATTCAAACTGGTTCATTTTTTCCCTTTAATTACAGTATTTTCTAGAGTTCTTTTGAACACATCAGGTTATCTCCTGTTATGCTCTTGCACTTACATTGAGCTCCTGCTCCAGCAACTCAGAAGAAAAAAGACTGTGGAAGAAATATGGGAGTATTCACGAACTATAATATACTGCTCCCAGTCTAGAGATGGGGAACTAAGACTCAGGAAACACTGACATGCTCAAGATCGCCCAGGGAACTGCAGTAGAGCTAAGAAATGATATCCACTCTCCCAGGACCTGATCCTGTGCCACAGCCATGAGATTCACTGCCCTCATTCCAGCCTTCCTCTTTCCGTGCTTAAAAACTGGGAATGAAGAGGAGGGTAACAACTGCTGTTAGAAGGGAAGTTCCAGAAGGGAAAGTCTTGCCAACCTTTCCCAGCGCCTGGGTAAAGTGGCTCCAGAATTGTGGTTGTGGACACCGTGGCACTAATTTGACAAAAAAAGGGAGAGTCCCCGTGTATAGACATGCAGCTAGAGCACTGCACATGTCCCTCGTTTTCTGCAGTGCCATGCTGGCTACTGCTGCACCTGGCAAATTAGAGACAAGTGGGGAAGGCTTGAGGTTGACTGCCTAAGCCCTGGGCTAGTCCTCCAGTACTGGGAGAGAAGAGGCTGCTCTGCACTGGGAGCTGCAGTCCAGCAAGCTTCTCTTCCTGCCAGGGTCTAAAATGGGCCATTCTGAAGGGGAAGTTTGCATCAGATGATGCTGTTTGCTGATGAGTTCCCAGAGTTGTGTATCAAGTGCTTTTCCTGAGTTACTAAAGACCCGTGCTGTCAGAGTAACAGGCTGTAAGAACAGAATCAGCTTATGTCATGTTTGAAATTAGCATGATGCAGTTGACGAGGATAGCCTGGCATAGCAGCACCCCAAACCTGCCTGGCTTTTCAAACCAGCAATAACCAGCCTGACAGGATTCTGATGTCTCAATGACTTCTGGCTCCCTTGCAGCAACACATTTGCAAGCAGATTCACCAAACAGGCATTCCTTGGTCCCTCCACCCAATAAACACTGAGGGAGAAAAAATTGAGAGCTCTACTATTTCTTGATCAACAAAATTAGCCTTCTCTTTCCCTGCTTCTGTATGGAAGCTTTCAAAAGAAAAACCCTATTAATTCTTACCTCTCTGCAGTTCAAACAAGCACCCATGCTCATTTCTTCCATAACAAGCATCTCACACGCAACCAGCAAATCTAGAAATAGAAGTGGGCATCATTATATTTTTCCCAGCACAGGTCTTGTCTGCCCAAGGGACACTTGGCCTGTCTGCTTACTAATGAGCCTGTCTTGAAAAGCTTCAACCAAGACACCTGTTAATCCTCCTTTTCTAAGTGTCCTAGCATTACTAAACCTTTCTGCTTTCAGCAAGGCATTACGTCCTGGATATTATTTCTCATACTATGTTTTTGATGGAATCATTTCATCAGAGACTAAAGCTTCTATATCCTAGTCCTTGAGGTTTTTAAAGTAAGTTCTAAGTTGCCTACACATTCCGTGGCTAGAAGGCTTCACACAGCTCAAACAGAACAAACAAAAAGGAACAAAGACTTGCAACTCCCATGTGCAACCCTGCAAAACAGAAGAGGTATCAGGCAGACTGCTGCGAGCCTTCCTGTGTGCGTACTTGCATAGTACCTTGGTTTCTCCTTCTCACAGGCTACAACCTGTGATTTGCCCCTCAGCTAATAACTGTGTGCTCCCCCCAGCCTAGGAGATGCAGTGATTTGGTTTTTAATTATTCACTTACCATCCAGAGATAAGCCTGGGAAACCTCAGGAGTTTTCAACCACAGCTACTTAGCAATAATTTCACTAGTATCTTCTCAGCAGAAATAAGGAATGGGATGGCATCAATGACAAGAACATTTCAAAAAACAGCAGGAAGAAGGAAAGGGGTCTTCCTCGAGAGGCAGGAGTTTTTGTTAGTAGAGAGATAGCAGTGATGTCAGTGATGTCAGAAGAACAAGGATGAGTTTTAAACATTTTACTTCTCAGGACTCTCTCAAAATCTTCAAGCAAAGATGCTTTTTCACCATTGCATGTGAAAGAGTTTAAGGAAAGGAATAGAAATAAGGTCAGGTTTTTGTTTTATTAGTTTTATAATAAAAAGCAGAAGGGTTCATAGATTTCCACTTGTGCTCTTCTGTACGCTTTAAACATGATGTTGATTCCTTCTACACAGCTGGAGAGCACGTGTGTTTATAGATGTGTATATATGTACATTACACATATGTAGAATAGCTCCAGGGGCAAAATTCTTCAACATCTTAGCTACTGCCTGTTGCCCTGGAATTCTGTAAGCCTTCTGTTTTTAACCTTGGAGTCAGATTCTTTTTCACAGTTTTATGTAAATAGTAGCCGATGTTTACTTAACGGTATCTTCTGTTTTTCATTCCTTTTGTGATATGACCACTTTGATGAGCACCTTTCTTCTCCAGTGAGATGGAGAAGGAAGTGACATGTCCTCCAATCCCTTGTGGAGTTGGGATGTGTATAAGAATAAGATAATGTCAATAAATCGATGTCATATCCTCCTTTCTGCTGAACCTGGCAGGTGTAAGAGCCTCTTTATTGTGTCTCTCCGGACACAACTGCCCATGGCTACATCTACTACATGAGACCCAGGGGGTGAAGCATGGAATTCAGTGGGATAGAGCTGGACCACTCGCTGAGATGCATGGATTGAGCAGGGATGACAATTAGTAGTGGCATACAAGAAAGCACACCTTTTTAGATAATTGTTCTTAAATCATAAAGAATCAGAAAACAGTAAGAAAGACAAATCATGCTGCAGCAGAAAAATATGCAGCTCTTTTGTGTTATTTTTAAAGTATATATTGGTATATATTAGTTAATTTACACGAAGTTGTGAAACAGTCCATGTTTCATGCAGAGGGAATTGTATGAAGGCATGTATCCTCCTCCAACATGTGTAGTAACATTTATAGAACACACTTATTTGGTGTCTCTGTTGACACATGGCTTACCTTTATGCACAGAACTTCCCACAGTGCCGGACTTAATTCCAGAAACATTTTTAGATCTAGCAAGAACATTTGAGTCATTTTTAGCCACTTTAAATGTACTGGTTTCTCTCTCCATCCCCATTCACTTGGTCTCGGGGTTTCTGAAGCACATGGTTTGGAGGATTTATTATATGAGTCCAATGTATTTATTTTTAGTCTCTGAAGTGCTTCTAAAACAGGTTCTCTGTAACATATGTGCAAGATATAAATGGTTTTATTGTCACAAAGTGTAATGAACGATATAATTCTGTCTTGGTTTTGCTTGCTATAAATAAGGTACAGGCCCTAAATCATAGCAATAGAACCATTATGTTAGCTTCCTCAGCTGAAAGACTGTCTCAAAATCGGAGTGATTGTAGTTTGATTCTGTTCAGGCTGGTTATAGAATTCAATCTTATTTACAAAATAAGTACAAAATGTTTGATTTCTGGAAACATGTGGGCTCATTTGATATTCTTTCAGCCAGCATTCCCAAACTTATTGTCTAATTTTCTCTGGCTTCTGCTGTGAACCTCTTTGGTCCATGTCCCCCTTTCTGGTCAGTCTGTTCTCAAGCTCCACCTGTTTGTCTCCACCTGTGTGCCTTAATCAAATAATACCTTGGCCTTGCACCTAAATAGTTGAAATTCCTTTGTGAAACGTCATATACCTTCCTCTGGACAGGGACATGTGCTTAACTGTCTTTTGCCACCACCTAATAGAAAGGGTCAGGATTGTAAATGCTTCCAAGGATGGCGATCCCAACCAGTAACAATGAAAATAGAAATATTTGTGTAGTCAGGCAGCTCAGGGCCGTGTGAGCTTTAGGGTAAGAAGTTACCATGCCTGTCCATCCTTCTGCTGGAATTCAGTGCCCCTGGAGCAGGGGTGGCTCAGCAGGACATGTGAGAGCACCACACTCACACTGGCTCCAAGTCTGTGCCTTCACCTCAACCACTGATGAGGCTAAATGAATTCATAGCTGCATCTGCTGAGAGCTAAATATGCCAGAGCCCAGGGCTGAGTCTGTGGGTGTTACTACTCCCCTGACTCAGACAGAAATATCTCCCGATGCAAATGCAGGCCCGGGCTTGTGCAGAGCCGCGGAGCCTGCGCCAGGGTCCCCGCGTGTGGCACTCCTTAAGGGATCGGCACCGCAGCAGCAAGAGCGGCTGCTGGTGAGTAAGGCCTGCTGCTGGATTTTGGACTGTGCTGCATTCCAGCAGAGCTGGGCTTGCCTCGTTAGCATGCAGAGTGAAAGAGTTTAGAGATGACATTCCACTCCAATTAAAACCAAGTAAGATGGAAAAAAGTCACTGCCTAATATATGAGCAGGGATGTAATGGGGGACTGTTGCTGGCAGGAGGCAGAGGTTTGGTTTTGGTTTGCACAAAACTTTAAGAAAAGCATTTTAAAATTAAACCATTAAGGTGCAGCTAAATTGGCATTTGCATGTACATTCAGACAGTATTTAAAGAAGAAATATTAAAGGAGCCATGTTATTTATAAGGGCTTGAAGTCAAAATTTTGTCTTAAAAGAGCTCTATCGGGTTCATCAAATATACATGAAAGGTGCATCCCTATATTCAGCATACAAAACCTTCCAGAGGAGTCATTAATAGGGCTTTTATACTTGAAAAAACTTCAACACATAAAAAGGAAGAAAAGCTTATAAGATCTTCTGCCTTTCTACAGCACAAACACACTACAGCCAAGACAGCAATTTCTGCATTGAGCCCCAAAACTTCTGTGGAGCTAGACGTGATTTAAAGGGGCATCCAGCCACGGATGGATTTGAGCTGATGGCAAAACTAACACAGCACTAGGTAACTCAGAGTAGGGGTTCATTGCCCTGTGTGCTGAGGGCACCCACCCGCATACTTTGAGGGGCCACTCAGACACATCAATACTGTTATCTTTATTCCTGGTGGTGGTAGGGACACATTACACAGCCAGACAAGGGCAATTCTTCTGTGACTGTATGCCCCTATATAGGCCAGCCATTCAGTCAAGTTGTATTCATACCTGTTATTTCCTGCTTTGAAACATCCCTGAGTTACTAAGCTGGAGATTTCAGTCTGTCTCTAATATTAATTAAGCAATCTTCATTACCCTCCCAGGCTGGGCAACAGTGTTGTACAATATCAGCAAATTGAGCAGTTTTCATTTCAAAATCCTTGTGTTAACTTCCTTATTACAGTACTTAACACTTTTCAGACAGCCAATACACCTCCCCACTTTAAAGAGGAATTAGGAATTTAATGAAGGACTGGATTCACCAGCAAGGAGAGCCACTAGTCTCATCCTGCTGCACCCCTTCCATCACAGGCAAGGCTGAGAGCAGGGAGCCAGATAAGTCCCACACAACTGATTGCCTTGTGGCAGTGGAAGAGAGAGGGTGCAGAAAAAAGCCCTCCCAGAGACACAGGCTGTCAGATCAGGGCCAGCACCAGGCACACCAAAATAGCCCATTCTCCAGGGCAGCAAAGTACTAGGGAAGCAAAGCATCCATGATGCAGCTGCCTGCTCTGCTGTGCTGGAGGTCTGGAAAGCTGCCGCTGAGAGAGGGGCCAGGGCGTGTGGAGCAGCAGGTTTGGCAGGGAAGGAGGTGGCTCCTTCCAGCAGCTCCGATGCCACTTGCACCCCTCCTGTCTCAGCAACAGCTGAGGAGCCAGTCTGGCTTTCCAGGGCTGCCAGCCCCCAGCAGCTCCCTCTGCTACCAGTGCTCACCAGGGCTGCCAGTGACAGACCACACAGTCTGCCTCTGCTACGACTCGTTCAGCTGTGCCCACCTGGCACATCGTGGGGTGAGGGAGAGATGCTCAACTGGTGCCAGAAGGTACCTCCTCCTCCAGACTCCCACATCAAACTGCCCAGAATAAATCCACTTGAAAGACCTGCAGGTCTGCACAGCTGCAATCTCAGCTTTCAGTCTGTCACTTCTGCTACTAAAAACATCCTTATCTTTGATTAGCCCTAACTGGTTAACAGAAGTTACCCCTAATACACCTTTGATACATCCGATACCCTTCAAATCCCGCTAAGTCCACTCTAGACAGTAGTCACATCCACAGCCAGCCCATGCCTTGAAAACACCTCCAGTCCCACCCTCCCAGAGCCAGCAGTGGTCCCTGTTTTCTACACACATCCACGTGTCCAGGTCCACACTGCTCTAGGAACCTCAGTCCCTTTTACAGCTTGTATTAGCATCTCACTCAACACCCCTGAGTTCAGCTGTTCTTGTACAAACTCATGGCATTTGCTGGTAAATGCCAGCTTTTTACATAAGCAAGTAAAATTTCTATACAGTCAAATTCCTGGAGGCTGGATTACGTGTGAGTCAAAATGCATATTTCTAGTGTTGCTGTATGTGCATCACTTGCTGGTTTCGCTATTGTCATCTTTCCCTTTTCCCTACAGACTGCTACTTTGGTCTCCATGAACTCCAGGGAAGCATGTTTGCCTGCAAAGCACACGCAGGTGGGTGATGATTCAAGCCTTGTGATTTCAAGGTGGCATGTGAATATACTTGGGAGGGGTTGCTCCTGACAAAAGACCTGGCACTCACCTACCTGTGACTATCAGAGATGAATACCTTCTTCAAAAATTCTCTACAAACACTCAGACAGGGATAGTTAAGGTCCACACCTGCTTGAGCCATTCATTTTCTGTCACTGAATAGTTTGACTGCTACCAGAATAATGTAATACTTAATTTGAATGCATCCTTTAAATATATCCCTAGTTTTTTAATACAGCTAAACAGCTGGAAAAGCCAGGATTGTTTGATTGACATATCAGTAGATGGTTTCTCAATAATTTCTTAGAGTATCAATTTTGAAATCAGAAGTATTGACTTCAGAAATGCATTCTGTTCTTGAATTCTTCATTGGATAAAGTAAAAAAATAATATATATTGTTTATAACCACCACACTAAACAAGCACCCCCTCTGCCTCTCAGAAAACATGAAAGTCTCTCTCTCATCCATTGCTATATTCACTTCTGGTTGGGGATCTTGTTTGTTAGGGACTGTTTGATAACCTGGAAACAAGTTAATTTTTCAGGATGGGCACTCTTCACTCCTCTGATGAACAAAAGAAGACGTGTCTGGCAAAGATAAGCACACGGGTTTGCCAGGGGTGCTGAACACACAGCTGTGTCTTTGGGCAGCCCAGCTGAGTGTCACCTGGCCACGCAGGGGGCTCCTTCTCTGCCAAGGATCTTTGTAAAAGCCCAACCACGACATCCATGCACTCTCATATTCACCGCGTAGGTGAAAGGGAAAACAGTCTTCTCTGTGCACATGTGTGCATCTCTTTGCCTAATGATCCCTTTGGATATTTGCATGGTTTTGAAACTACTCCTGACTGGCGAGCAGCTCCTGTGAAAACTCCAACCATTTTTTCAAAAAAAGAGCAGCAGCAATTTCCAAAGCATTGCAAGCTATGTCAGCTTTGCAAAGGTCATGGGAGAGACAGGCCCCAGTCTGAGTCACACGGACAAGGGGTGGCCACTTGGAGCACACAGGAACTTTGATGTAGAGATTGTTACAGGTTCATCTCCTCGAGTGCCAAGGCATAAAATAATCTATAGCAGCTAAACAAATAAAAAAATAGCAATTGTTAGAATTTGGGATTAAGTAGGATTACAGCTGTAATATTAATTGTGATCCAGTTAGAAGACATATTCCTATCACAGTTACAAGGATCAAGCCTTTGGGGCTCTAGTCTTGGGACAGAAAGAAAGGCACAGGAAAAGAAATAGCCTCTTCTTATTTTTCAAACTGTCTCCAACAACAGCTGTTTTTATTCCGTTGTTCCACACACTCACAAAAAAAGAAACAGGCTTAGTGAATCTCTGTACTTCGGAGCAGTTTACGAACCAAACTTAACACCACTACCAACAAACGGGTCCTTCATACACTTCCATTAACACTGGAAACAGTCCCAGAGCAACCACCATAGTTCCAAACAGTCCAAAAGGCAGAACTGAAGTCAGGATCCAAATTTAGAGCTGCATGCTGTGGTTCAGGTTATGAAAGAAGAAAGCACACTTTCTCCTCTGTAGTGCCAGGCAGCTCATGCCCAGTGGATGATTTCAGGGAGTGACCCTCCCTTTATAAGGATAAATCATAGCACCTTCAAAAGTGTTGGAAAGGGAGGATTCAAGTATGATGTCCCCACTGTCCCTGATGTCCCAGGGTCTGCTGGAGGGACCCCGGGGACAAGCACGGGAAATGTTTGTGGAACACATGAGTTCGTAGAGATTGCAGAAGACCCAGAAAAAAAATTGAAACACTTCCTTTCTAAGCTATCTTGTGTCTGATACACTGTAACATAAAAAGTCAGTGATATGTGTGACTTCTTAAAACAGCATCCAACTAATCCACAGCAGAGTTTTATGCCCTTCTGTCAGCCTGCTGTCAATTTTATATTCACATTTCCCATACAGCATCTCTTTCTACTACTCATGACAGCCCCATCAGTCACAAAATCATGTTATATACTCAGAAAGACTTTGACAGCTGAAAGAATTCAGCAAAGGACCAGAGAATGCTTAAGTAATCCGTTCACATTTTACCCAGTCCTGCAAAGGCTGAAGGATCAACTGATGTTTTGCTGTTGTGATGTGCCTCCTAAAAGTTCTTGGGAGTCCTGGCATAGTCCATGTACTGACACACAGAGCAGAGGATTTCTGTGCTGAAGTCCCTGTGTCTCTGAGAAGGTACACTGGCACTTAAGGGGAACTCTGGGAAATCAAATCAAGCCTTTGAACTATATAATCTCTCCTACCTTCATTCTCGACAGTTACGGATTTGTCTTCACTTACCTGCATGGCAGGAGTGAATGCTGTTGACAAGTATTAGAAGGCACCCAGACCTGTAAAAGGCATTAATTCTTCTATTACGTGGAGAAGTACACAGATAATAGACAGATTTACAGAGCTGTCTCCTCAGCTGTTACATTCTATTCCATTACATTTTCACTCTCATAAAAATGGACAAGGACACTATCTGTTATACACTCTAAATCAACCAGTAATCTACTGCTCACAATGACAAAAGAGAGTGAGTGTCAGCTAAGAAAATATAACATTTTTCCAGTAACATCTGTCATATGTCATGGAATGACAACCATGAGCATGTCAAAGCCATGTTCAGGACATTACAGTAAGACTTGTAAGGTGATGGCCTCAGAATGATCTCCGATATAAAGTCCTGTAAAGTCATTATCCTAAACAGATGATGGACTATGGCCTCTGAACTAATCAGAACTTTGTTCTCTCTTCTCCTGTTACATTCTGTTTTGTTTGTCTGTCTCCAGCTCTGATTCAGATAAAGCTGATGGAGTTGTGGAGGCTACTTGTCTTCTGCTGCTCTGCTGCTGATCCACCGTCTCAGTTGCCATAGAGACAAGCTCTGGAAGCCATGGACGAGCGCAGGAGGGAAGCCACCCCCAGGCTCTCTCCCGGCGGGCTCCGGCAGGGCCATTCTCAGCAGGTACTCAGAGAGTCGGGCTCGGTCTCTGAAGGTGAGGAAGAGTCAGCAGGTGCTAACCCAGTGACCCACGAGGGGGACTTGCACACACGTTACATTGCTATCCAAAGAAATTCCAGGTACTACCGATCCATGAGGCTGCCAAACAGAGGGAAAAGAAAGACTTCGAGAGAGGCCATGCACGTGGGGAATGCTACAGGTGAGTACTGACCCAAACAGCATTGGGCTTCCCTTTCCCGTGAGATTAGGAACTAGAGGAGTCAATAGAACAGAAAAAGGACAGGGAAGATAGAGAGCAGCTCAGCAGTCAGCACATAACAGAACACCCCTGCCCTATGGCACAGCTGGCAGAGGAGTGCCATCCTTCTTTGCTCAGCTTGGAAATGTAAAATGGTTGGAGGGTGTTTAAAGACACTTCATGACAGAGACTAAACTCACGTGGGACTCTGCACTGCCACCCCTCTGCTCTGTAAGAGAAAAATTCAGAGAAAGACATGAAGCTGTCAGTGAAGTAGGGAGTTCTTTAGCATACAGAAAGGACATATTCCAAAGTACAGAAAACAGTCAGCAAAACCAGAGGAAACTGCAATGGTTCCTTATGAGGGAGGAACAAGACTTCTCTAAGAGTCAAGTTACTGACACTTTGCACTGAAGAGAACTGTAGGAAACACCTAGGCTCCCTTTGAACAAGGAGGCTGAAAAAACAGGAGCACCATCCAGAACACACCTGCATTCAGCCATGGCTTCAGAAGAAAATGAATGAGTTGCTTTCCCTGAGTATGAACAGTACAGAGCATGACCACAGGGTCAGGCTGTCACAGAGCTGGAACCTTGTCTGAGCAGATGTCTGTGGAAGAAGCAAGAGAAAGATAGGAGAAAGGAAGAGAGCCAGGAAATGAGCTACTGCAACACACTGAGAAGCACTGGGAACAGGGCTGCATGAAGGAAATTGAAGTGGTTTTAATCTAAGTCCTAAATGAGAGAGACCTGGAACTGGGAACATAGAAAACACCCTTTGCCTCCATCTCCCAGGTGCTCAGAGAAACTGAATTTTATAACTCCTTCACAGCAGAGTTACCTATCCTATCTTCAGGTTATAATCTAACAGAATCAATGCACTGGACTCTGAACTCTGGATAGCTGTATGAATCAAAATTATACACCACTGCTGATGTTCCACTGCTGTGCAAACCACTGAAAGCTATTACTTTGTTATGTAGCAGTAAAGCCACGTCTTCAGCTCCTGAAAGCAGATCAAGTTCCTTAAGAAAAAAAAAAGAACAGACATCCTCCACCCCCAAAATAAAAGAGGTCTGGGAAATGTCCCCAAGAAAATAGGTGTGTCCTGCGTGCCTCACCACGGGAGCCATGCTATTTCAGCAATATAAAGGTCCATTCAACCCTGTGGCCTGGGCAGAAGGAAAATTCCCTCCTTTCTCCAAGTTTCCAAGCAGACAGCAGCAAAGAGCTCCTGTTTAATATTCTGCTACTGTTGCAATGAGGTTTGTGGATAAACTGAGTGTTGCCTATGCCAGAGCAGAGCCGCTCTCCACCCTGCCGGTGCAGACAGGACGAGAGCAGGTCCACCCTCTCCCCGCCTCCCACAGCACCGCTGCAGAGCTCGCACAGCACGGACCCGCCCTCCCTGCTGCTCCCGGGTGTCACAGCGTCCCCACAGCTGCCGAGGAGGTCCTCACCCCTGCGACTTGCAGCTGCCAGTGCAGCACCACCAGCACAGAAGGACGCACCTTCTTCATACACCTGTAGCGCCGTGGCATCAGGACGTTGGCACAGGAGGACATCCCTTATGTCTGGCCAGTGTCATTGAGAAAGGACAAGCCAAGAGAAGGGGTTTCTCTCTTAGGAACTCATTAGAGCATCCACGAGGCTGACCTGCGCTTCTCTACCACTCCCCTCCCTGCACTGCCACTACTGAAACAGGATCGGTTCCAAACAGGGCTTCTTCTTCCATGCCTGCAATTGTTCAGCAAGACACACAGGGAACGTGTCTTTTCTCCAGTCTGCACAGCAAGACCTGGGCTAGGAGCAATGGCTCTTTCTCCAAGGTGACTGTAGCAAGTCCTCCTCAGAGCTACGGCCTTTAAATTCAGCTAGGATTGTGTAAGCAGCATTTCTGCTCTCTCTACTTCCCTGAATCCATTCCCTCTCCCTGAAACTGGACAGCGGGTGCTTCTACACCAGCCTCATTTGTAGCAGGAACTTCTGACAGCATTTGCACGTCAGTGCATGGAAGCAAGGGATGGGTGAGATATTTTATACTGCCTTCCAACCCATTTGAACAGCAGCTATCCAAGAATGTGACTCAAGCTCAAGTGCTAACCTGTTCTCATTTTGCTTAGTGAATGACTGGAGGGGAGGAGAGGGGAAGGCAAGAAGACAGAAGGGACAGAAAAGACAGAGTAGGATACAAAATGAGAAAAAGATAGACTCAAGAAATGAAATCACAAAAAACCAATTTAAAATTATCTAAATCCAGCTGAGGGAAAGGCTTCCATATAGGCACCCTTTGCACCAGCCCAGCTTTGGCTTATAGCCTAGGAGCTGTAAAACGTAATAGATGCTTTTCTTTAACTGGAAAAAGAATTGTTGGGTTGTTTTTTTTTTTAAGCAATCTTCTTTGACAGAAGGATAAAGTGTTTAAACTATTCAAAGTGAATAATTCAAACTACTGTTTCATAAGGCTGCTCTATTTTAGGAAGTTTTAAAACTCTGGATGTCATCCCTTCCTTCTGAAAATTGATTAAAAAGGTGCATCAGAAGCCTGCTTCAGTCAGAGCACTGACCTGACTGTGCTGTCACCAGGGTCAAAGACAAACAGAATTATGACTTAGACCAAAATATTTCTAATAAAAACCAGCAAGGCCATTTATCAACAAGCCTCAAACAAAGGGAGATTTCATTTGAAAAGTGAGATGCAGCCTCTCCTGCCAACTACTGCAGTAGTAAGCCTTGGACTTAATACAACTTTGAGTCCCGGTGAAAGGATCAGTGGTTCATCTGAGGGAAATTGGAGAAGCAAATTAAAAGTAAAGCTCGTCTCTCACCAAATCTAACCTTGATTTATCCAGTAAACTGAACATCTACTGTGTGCCTGAAAGCAGAGCAGTAATGAAACCTTGACTCGGGAAACCAAATATTGGCATGCACAGGCACACACAGCTAAATCTTTTCTGCTTAAAGAATTGCACTGAAAATCACTCATGTTGGGACCCAGCCTGCAGTGGTGAGAGTGCTGCTCACCTACATAAGAACTGATACCCTATATCCCACTTCACCTTTTCTCAGCTGCATTTGCACTATGCAAGCTGATGACACTTTGATCTTGTTTGAAAATCAAAGCTAAAATATAACCACCTTTGTGTCTGTAGTCTTCCTGTTGCCTTTGATGTAAGCAAACCACTACAAACAGTAAAGGTAAATTAAGAAAACGACTGTTTTAACACCCTCTTGACTTTCTCTTCTATCACAGGTTCACTCAAAAACAATGAGCCCATCAAAGAGCCTCTGAATGTTTTATCTCATAAGGGATCACCATCTCCAGCAAACTCTGATCCAACATTAGACGAATTATTGATCCAAAGGTAAGGAGGTTCCCATGCGGGGTATTCCCTGTGCCTTCCCTGAAAACGAGTCAGAGTGGTGTCAGAGGGAGAGTGCTCCTGTTGGGAAGGACAGCTGGACTAAGCTGTAGCTCTGCTCCATGCCTTCTCACCTTGACTTGTGGTGCTGCTTTCAGTCTTAATGACTTAGGCAGTATAGTGCTAGCATGGTGGTAAAAGGGTCTTACCAATGTGGGTTTGGAGAAGACAGTGAAGGAAAAGGGGGGAACAAGAAGACGGTGGGGAAGATGGAAAAAAGGGAATGTGATGCAGGATCACCCAGCAGTGTAAGCAAACTGGGCAGACTGCCTTAAGCAGTTTCTTGAGAATAAGGAGAGCCTGTGGGCGTTTCCTTATGGAACATCCCAGCATCAGGGCGATCCAATTCTTGGCCTTCACAGAGAACTCTCTTGAAGCCTGTTGCACAACCCACATGGAAAACAGGATTTTATAGCTGAAGAAGTAGCTACAAAGATGTTTTCTAAAGTATTTGGACTTTTTGTTTGCTGTTTACTTTAAAGAACTGATAAGCAACAGAGGCTTTCATTGAGGTAGTCCTTTTTGGCTTAAATCCCTCAAAAACCAAGGTCCAGCAGAAGACCCTGGTCCCACAACTCAGGAATTTGCATACATCCCATAAATCTGCCCTCACCCGTGCTCTCTTGCCACTGCAGCCAGGCAGAGAGGAGCAGCTACCTATGCCCACATTTTCAAATATAACTGAGGTGTTCTCCCAAACTCCCTCTCCAGCTACTGACCTCCTGTGTGTACAGCTGTGAGACAGCCCCTCCTTCTACTGGAGACCAAGCTGGAAGCAGTAAGCACTTGTTCTCTAAGGGTGCATGCATCCTGCTGCACCAGCTGGTCCTAACTACTGAGACCAGCTGTGTTGGTGTAATACAGAGTGCCTTCCCAGGCACCTTTCCTCATGGAGAGGACTCCAACAGAACAATTTTAGTCAAATGTCAAGTTGGATTTAAATAAATTAATTGCCTTGGCTAAAATTGATTGCCCCTTGGCCACAAACTGAGCATATGAAACTAGACAGCCACAGTCTGCTGCGATGTCAAACCCATCAGTCTTCCTCTCCTTGGGGCATAATCATCACTGTCAGTCTGACATCCTGACACTGGCACTCAGGCAGCTCTGAAACGTGCAATTTCTGATTCTCCCTGGAGCTGGAAACCATGAGCCTGTGCTGGGAGTCAGTTTTATCAAAGATGCTGCTGTACACAGAGCCTGACAGGTCAGTACAGGTTCTAAGTCGTGTCTGCTAAAAGCAGGCAGTGCTGCTGAGTGGCATCTCTTGAAACTGAGCACAGAGATTTAACAGAGAATGAGACCAGAGTTCCAGCTGGAATTCAACCCATGTCCTCTTCCCTTGTCCAAAAGATCAGTAGTCATTTATAAGAGAAACACTAGAAATCTGCATTGGAAAAGCCTGCAAGAGCTTAAAAAAATCACCATTATTTGCAGTAATCAATATTATCTCACTTCTATTTGGAAAAAATGGCCATTATGCAGGTAAGACATTTAAAATATTATCGCGGGTCTCAAGAAATGCATTTAATTTCTCCCCAAAATAATAAATCTGGTACCTCGCAGCTAACCATTCTTCTGAAAGCAGAAGCTAGCAGTTCTGCAGAAGGGACAGTACAGGCACCGCTGGCCAGGCTGGGAAGGTCCATGACATTCTTAGGAGTGGATCACCACAGTCCTGAGGGCAAGCAGAGCAGCAGGGCTGCACCTTTTCACATTCAGGGGCACCCTACAGCAACCATATAAATGCTAGGGCTGGGCAGTCACAATCCCTTCTCCTTGCATGAAGATAACCAGCAGGTCTGACAAAAATGAGTTCTTCCCAGGCAAGGATGTCATTTCACATATGGCCATGCTACATAATTCAGGGCAGGAAGAAAACCCAGCTGGGGAACATAGTAAAGAGCTCAGGAAAAGGAATTGTTATCTCCAATGTACTCAGATGGGATACAGACTTTGATTTGCATCTACATGTCTTTCAAAGCCCTGAGAATAGCAGGGTAATTCACTGATCTCAGAACATTGATGCCTGAACACAAGATGTCCTCAAACATTACTGCTGCTGTTCCAAACTCTGGATGGCCATGGGCCATCCATAAGATACTTCCTAAGAGAGTTTTTATGCCTAACTATGCTCAAACGATATTTTTTCCCCATGACCTTTCTTTTACGCCATCTCCAGCTCCTCCTAAGCACTCTAGAGTTCTCCACAACATTCTATGGCTCCCCCTCAGTCTTGCACATTGTACAAAGGTCCAAACCCCTACAATGTCAAGCCACTCCACTTCCCAACAACCTGGCTGACTTGCCCTGAGCATCTCAGTGCTGAGCTTCTAGCACAACTTCTGCTTCCCAGAGTAACCAGAGCCAAAGCTCAGGAAGGAGCTGAACTCCAAAAAAGCTGCTCTTTCGCACTGGGATCAGTCCTTCCAGCTCCAGTGTGGCAGCAGTCGTGCAGACATCATAGAAAGCTGTCACAGAAGATACACTGCAGGAGAAACGCAGTGTGAAATTTCACTTTGCAAAGCTCGTGGAGGTCATTGGTCTGCCAGTGCAGAGCAAACTATTTCTTTATGCTGCTTATGAAACCTCCAGTTCAGATAAACAAGGGTCATTAAAAATCTTTTGATCGCATTTAATCTGAGCTCAAAGAATGGAAGTACTACAACAGTGAATACAAACAGTCACCTCCAGCAGCAAGAGGGAATCGAACTTGTTTGAATTCCTGCAAACAGATGTATTCGAGAGAAGCAGTACACGTGTGAAACAGCACAGCATTCTGAAGGGTGCTCATGAGAGTTTGGGTTAGCATCCCTTAGCCCAGCACTCTCGGTCCTGGGCAGCAGAGGGCACTGCTTTTATAGCCTGATTTAACCAGAAGAGCAGGAAAAACTTCTGGAGAGTCCGGGACCTGGGTTGCAAAAGGCCTTATACCATACTTGAGCAGTTTCCTTGTACTTATGAAATACATTTCTTAAAGTTACCTCTTCTTTCTGCTGCCAATGGTGCTTCAATTTGCGAGTGGTGAAGAGCTGGTGCAAACACCTGTTGACCAAATCTTTAAATTTTGTTGCTCTACAACAAATGTTTGTTCTTTCAGAGATAGATAAAATAGATAGATAATTTTTTTCTATCCCTCTTTTTGTGCAATCTGCATCCTAAAAAGTCTAAGAGCAACTATATTTGCAGGGAGAGGTATTTTAAAAACTAGTAAATTTTCATTAAAAATAGCCACTGAAGGTATTAAAATGTCATTACTGTCAAAATCTCATTATTTCACAGGATCACACAGAATAGCAGGCAATAACATACACAATTCTAATAAAGCATCCTTCCAGCATACAGCCAATGGAGATCCCAGTCCCAACCTGCCCACCTATTCCACCCAGTCTCTGCTTGCCAGGTTTTTCAGCTCACTCATATTTTCATTACTATGCAAGGTCTAGGCTTTGCCCTCCAGGTCTCCCAGTCTGATCTGCTTCATCTGGACATGCCCTGACCCCCAGGTTGTCCACCAATCTCTTTGTTTCACTCCTTTTCTATCAGCTTCAACTTGTAATTCCCCACACGATTTCCTCAGCCTACTATTTCCCAGACACATTATTCTTCTCTCTTCCCCCCCTGAGGCTCAGATCTCAGTGTCCTTTTGGCCCACAGGCTCTTCACCATTTGGCTCCTTATACAATCTTAGTATCCCACCCCTCCTCCTAGCTCTGGTGCCAGATTTTACAATCTTTTCCAACTCACCATTTCCTGAAGCATCCAACTGTGGGTGAGCTCCTCTCTTCAAAGCAGTCCCCTGGTCCAGAAGTGGACCACCTCCTCTCCATGCTTGAGTCTTGCTCCTTCTGTTTTTCAGTCAAGTAGTTTTCTCCTTATGCTGACCACAGAAACTGTGTTTATTCACAGTGCCTAGATCTGGACCAGGCAGCTTTTACAGCTACAATACCAGAAATTATTTTCTCAGCTCTCAGCACAGCACACTTTCTCTCCATGGGCAGGAGCTCAGGAATTTTAGGCACTAAAATCTAAGTCTAAAAATTGTGTGCATTGTGGACAGTGGAAAAGGGCCTCTAATTCTATGGATTTTCATGAGCGTGGAAAAGATAAAACACTTGCAACTCCCAAATTTCAACTTGCATATCAACAGAAAGCACAGTTTCTCAAAGGAGAGAACAACAGGATTTCTGTTTTCCTTTAATAGGAATCCAATAATATTTTCCTAAGTCTAATAAATTGTTTGGGTTTTTTTTAATATATAAAAAATAACTTGTCTCTGGCAGATGGTCAGTAAGTAAAAGTGTAACCCTGATGATTATGACCATCAAAAGGTTGGAAGCACATAAAGACAAAGATCTCATAAATGGAATTTCTGAACATTTTTAGTTATTGGTAAGGCTGCCAGTCCCAACAGATATAACTAATGTGTTTTGATGAAAGCTGAAGGAGCTTCAAGGGAACAGATATGCTCTTAGCCTTTAGGATCTAAAAATACTAGGGATGATAATTTCCACCTGTCTACCATTAAAAACTCAAAAATCAGGAACAGAGATTGCCCAGACATACTGATTGCCAAAATCACCATTAAAAACCACACGTGAACAGAGGGAACCTGAATGAAACTGAGGTATGAAAAGGCCTTGATTAGGTATAACATTCAAATCTATTAATAACTTCACACTTCTCAATAATTTCGTTAGCTCAGATTAAAAAAGTGCTTCTTACCTCATCTTGTGGCCTTTCTTGGTGTGAAACTCCCACTGACTAGAAGAGTTTGGGGAATTTTTCATGAATAAGATCTGCTGGGCTGCCTCTTCTCTTTTTAGTTGCTAGAAGAGGAGATCTAATTTCTAAAAATTGCTATAAGACAACATTTGGAAAATGCATTTCAATTTCATTCGAAAACAAGCTCTTTGCACGGCTTTATTCTAAGGATTGCTTTTGAGTTGAAATACACATAATAAATATTAATTCAAATAATTACTCATTTTTCAAAATTACTAGTGCCTGAAAATACAAACCAAGATTGGGAATTCATCCCTCAAGTGTAACTTAAATGAGATAATTGTGATAAACTAATTATAAACTCTCATCTATCATCACATTTTTAACACAACATGGACCAGGTCAGCCAATATTTAAAATCATTTCCAGCAGCAGTATGGTGAAGCTGGAAACAGTCTGCAACAACACAAACCCCTTCTTTGCAGAACATATGCAAGCTCAAACCCCCTTCCCTTTGTCCACGGGGAGCTGAACCATGGTAGTGCTCCATGTCAACAGAGCATGGCAACCAAGCATCATTTCCAGTGCCTTGATGCTTGCAGACCCTAAGAGTTCCAGAGACAAAACTGGGGTTTGGTCTGTTGGGGCATTGCATGGCATCTATCTCCAGTCAGAGCAGAGGGCACACAGCACCACTTCTGCAGTGCTGCAGGAGGATTGTTAAGGGGCTTTAATGTATGTTGTTCTAGCTGTCAGATTCTTTCTTTCCGCCTACAACTAGACAAGGAATTTTAGGATGAATTAAAGGGATTTTGGTGAGAAAACCGGCTTGTCATCGTGAGTTTGTACTGATTTCGGTAACTGGGGAAAAACACTTTAGGCTCTGGATCAAACTGCTTGTTGCTACAGTGAGAAAAAAAGAACACCTCCTCCAAACTCCTACCTAATGGTTAAGATTAGGTGGAGTAGGAACTTCTCCAGGCCTGAGCCTGCCGTTTCACAGCAGTGAAAAATTATCCGAGGTGGCACTGCCATGGTCCTGACATCCATCTGCATGTCTGCCACCTCTGCTCTGCTGGCACTCGCTTTGAGCTCATCCTGTAGTGAGACAATACACACACAGAGCTAGTGCTACCAAAAAAATGAATCATTTTCCAAGAGTTCAGCTGCCCAGACCTGCTTACTGTGAATGGGATAAGCTTGAATAAGTGCTGGCATAAAAGCAGAGGTAGAAATCTGCCTCAGGGACTTGAGTGAAAAGTGGAATTGAGCAGCTAGGTCAGCTTAAACTGCATACAAAGTCTTAGCAATTGTGTAAGTAGGGAGGCATCTTATAGCTATTCTACTTCATAGGAATAGTTCTGCATTGAAAGACTAAAGTCTGGTGAATAAGGCATTCAGCATGTTCAAGCACGTTTCCCAGTGACCAGAGAAAGCAGAGCAGCTCCAGGAAGAGACTGACCTGCCCTGGAATAGGTAGTAACATGTGGGATGCAAGGGAATAACACGTCTCTGACTTTGACCTGGATCCCCCACACCCGGCATGAAGATCCCAGTCACCAGACCACTGTGACAGAATCACTTGTTTGCCTCCCTTTAGTTTCCGTGACAAAATTTAAAAGCTTTCTGTTTAGCCCAAACAGAAAAGCAAGATTTAGAAAATCCCAGCAAATTTTGTACAACAAAAATATCTCCTTCTTGCTAAATATCATTTTTTTTGTTCCAGTCCCATGAGTGCTGGCAACACTCTGTCGCCTCACTTGGGAGAAAAAGTATTTCTCAGGCACTTGTTTTGTTTATGGATATTCTCTGTATGTCAATGTGAAGTACAAGAATAAGGCTGGGAAGGAAGAAAGAACATCTTTGAAAGATCAAATTACATTTCAAAAAGAAACAGTCCTAAAGGGAGGAAAAGTAGAGTATTGGTCATTGCTATGCAGTGGAACAGCTGTCTGCCACACGGAAACACAAGCTGGGCCTGCCATGGCCACAGGGGGCATTTCTGTCCCAGCTGGTGTTTCACCTCTTCAGAGCTTCCACTGGCTTTATTATCAGTAGTGCTTTCTGTGATATTTTCAAGTTTTCATCTCAGACCAAGAGTAAACTTATGTTGGAAAAAGTGAAAGAAAAGGGAAGGCAGGCAGGATCAAATTACCAGACAGTTATGGGATCATGAGAAGATGCTTTCTATTTCTGAATATTTTTCATAGCATGACCCAGACACTTTTTCTAAGAAGAAATTTCAATTTCTAACAGATTTAACCCTTGAGAGTGAAGCAATGTGAGGGGTTAAGAATCTATTAAACTCAAAGCATACTTCTGAAAGATTTTTTTTTTAGTTAATACATCCAAAAGTTATATTTAGATATATGTTCATTCTAGTAGTGTCAGTTCAGAGCTTGTTTTCACTTTGCATACTAGAGAGAACTCATCACTGCTCTTGGTCCTTCCTTTGAGAAAACAGTAAACAGCGTATCTGATTTTTCAGATCTCAGGGTAATGAAGAGGCTCCCTTTTTCTAAGAAAGAAGCTTTTTAGCAGCCCACCCACTCACTAAAACCCTTGACAATATTCTTGCCCTGGCAGCAAGCCACCAAAACATGAGTTTGAGATAGTCGCTGCTGCTTTATCCCTTCCACAAGGTTTTGGCCACCCCCTCACTCACCTGGCTTCCCCAACCCCCTAATCCCCAGTGCTAAACAGCTAATAACCCATACCGACCATCTATGCAGTGAAAATCCCTGCCCCAGCTCTCAGGCTCTCATCCTGCTCTCTAAGTACAACACAGGCTCCAGCTCTCACCCGCACCCTGCTATTTCCTCTCAGTTGTCTGTGTCTTCTAGACCTCCTGGCCTGGGACTGGACAAGGACCGCACTTTGCAGCCCTCTCTGAGCCCTCAGTGACATTTCCAGCTGTTTTTCTTTCCTGTTCTGCTTCTTAATGACTTAAGGACTGAGCTCTCCAGTGTGCCAGATCTAGATCTAGTTCACATAAGCTGAAGGAGTTTTACTGGACCTATCGTCATGTGCCGATTAAAAGCTATCCTGACCTATCATTTAGGAAAACCAGTATAAAAATGATTAAAAGCAAGCCGTTTTACACATACAGACCAACACACGGATTTTATGTTGTTGCATAAATTACCTTATCACATACAGAAAAAATTCACAGGTATTTATGCAACATGGAGAGAGCAAGCACAAGGAATAGCTGAGCATTTTCCCTCTGTTAACTCCTCAGTTGCAATGTGGTACAGATGACTTTTTTTTTTGCTGAGGGTTACTAACATGTAGTGAAGAGCTGCACCCAACCGGTCCACAAGCACTCGAACTGATCCGAGGATGTAACCGTACTCTGGAGCTCAAGAGGATTTATCCCTGAGGCGGAAAAAACAATTACCTGAACGAAGACAGATATAGATCATTGAGTACTGAGATACTTACTGCCTAAACGAGGGAATATATCCTTATGGAAGTAGCGACGCTAAGGAAGGGGAGATGAGGGAAATGACCGAGCGGGTGCGAAGCCCTGCCGGAGAAGGAGAGGCGGATAGCAGCCAATCCTGTGGGGTAATCAGGGGTGCGCTTCCCGGCAGGAGGGATTAGGCTGAGTTTCCCAGTTACATTCCTCCATCTCAGGGTTTCACTTCTGGAGAAGAAATGCACCATATGCACCAGATCTGGAAGCAGTTCAGGAGAACCCTCCTCTGCCACCCCCTTTCCTCCCTCAAAGCCGGCGCCATCCACACTTAAGCAGAGAGGTGCAGGGAATGGGGGCCAGCGCTGCGCCCCGGGGCTGAGGGACGGGAGGTCAGTGCCGGGGCAGGACCCCTCCCGCTGTGGGGTGGCCGTGCATGGAGGAGCGGGGCTGTGGCGTGAGGCGGGACGGGGTGTGTGGGTGCTCGCTGGGGGAGGGTGCCTTGCTGGGGAGGGAGGGAGGGAATGGAGAAAAGCGCTTCCCTGCAGCGGGGGAAGGAGC
>VYXC01001690.1:28371-136329 GCA_013397175.1 Platysteira castanea | reverse complement strand
GGGACAGCCCGGCAGGTGAGGGGGGTGCCGCGGCCGGGGGGCGCGGGGCGCGGGCGGGCGTGAGGGCCGCTGTCCCGCCTCTGCCCCGCCGCGGCTCTGAGGACGCCTCCCGCCTCTCCGCAGGGACCCGGCCGCCGCTGAGGAGAGCCCCGCCGCCGGCACGGCCGGGGCGCCGCCCGCACACCCCATGACGGTCGACTCCTGGAGGAACCTCATCGAGCACATCGGTAAGGAGCCGTGCCCGCCGCGGGATGTCCGGCCGCCGCTGCGCCCTCACACAACTTCGCCGCTTCTGCCGCTGCCCGCTCCGACGGCGGCACAGCAGCCCCTAGAGGTGCCCCTCAGCCCAGCCGGACCGCCCCTGCCGTCCCCCTGAACCCCCAAACCCAGAGCTAAAGGCGAGCGGTGCACAGCCGGGGGGAGTCTCGGGCGGGGTAAGGGCTTGTGCTGCAGGACCCCAACTCCCTATCCTTGCTGGGAAGCCCTCAGTGTTGGTGTAAAACATCATCACCGTGGCTTTTTGACATCTTTAGGGGCATCAGGTTTGCACGCTGCCCGGCGGGATATTAATGCTATCGCTGAACAGCCTGACCCCTGTTCGTAAATAACGATTATTCTTGTGATTACAAAACAATTAATCATTAAGGCTATCCGAGACTTTCTACTAAAATATGATTTTGCATACTCCAAAAGGCATAAGACTAAAGTATTTTGTCACCCATCCTGTTGGACATTAGTTGTATGCACCAGGTTCTGCATCTATTTAGTGTAACAGCCACTGGCATAGCACTTGCAATACAGAAGTAACTTATTTTATCCTTTGTGGTCTCTAAAAAGGCAAAGTTGAGGTTATCTGTGTGGCTGTGGAGGAGAGGACTGTTATGCTTTTGCTCTTATGGTTTTGGTTTTTTTTATCTTTTGTGGGATGGGGAGAGGACCTCCACAGCTTGTTTCTTGGTTTCCCGCATCAGAGTTGTGACGTTCCTCAGAGGGATTTCATCAACAGCAAAGTTAAATCCCATCCTGAGGCAGGTTTTATGGTGGGAATATAGAAGCTTTGTTTTTAAACACTCCTGCTCAGCTGCAGGAAATAGAATCAACATACTTGAATCTAGAGGGCAGGAATGTAGCACTTCGCACGGGAAAATCGAATAGATAACTGTCACGAGCAGCAATGCAAACCTCCCTGACAGGAACGAGAAGGCTTCTCAGGCTGCCTCTGCTGTTTGGTGTCGGGCTGTGGCCTGCAAGGCTGATTCTTGGTACACCTGATGCCACTGGGACAGTGCTGGAGAAGGAGGCTGGTGTGAAACCAGCAGCCTGCCAGCATCTGTCAGGGAAACCAGCTGAGTTTGGGGTCTTCTGGAGGAAAGTGGTGAGCAATTTGCATGAGTGTTGCCAGATCTGTTACCTGCTTTTGGCTCTGTAGATACTGATCTCACAAGGGAGCTGTGTCAAAACACTGTCAGTTTACTGGGACTGTGCACCTCAAAAGCGAGATTAAAATACTAAAACCAGCAGGAGTTCAAAGCAACCCTGTTGCTATATTCATATATATTTTTATGTGCTGTATATGAGAGGGAGGCTGTGCAAAAGCTCTGCACACGTCAGTGTAACTGCAAGTAGGTCTGTTGCACCTTTACAGAGGAGACCAGGTCTTGACAACCTGAGGTGCTCTGTTTATCCCCACCAGAGATGTTGCATCAAATGGCTGGAGCTCACTCGCTCTCTTCCCTCGCTCCTGCTTTTGAGGCATTAGTGGACTCTTTGCCTGAAACTGGAGCAGAGAATTTCAGAGAAAACGTCTCTGGGCCTCCTGAGATTTTACACAGCTTTCAATGCAATAACATTTACTTTAAGAGCGCTGCTAACTCTCTAAGGCGAGGATTTCCACAATTAGTAACTAGTTTTTCAATTCCCCTCCCAGGTTTTGAGAGAGCTGGGAAGGGAGACTGTGACAGCAAAATTAAATGGAATAAACAAAAAGGGAAATGTCTGTTATGTACTATAAAATTATGTAAACATGCCTTAGGAAGATCAGTCTTGAACACTTAAGTCAACAGATAACACCAAACTCATGCTCTGACCACAGGGTTAACCTTTAGCCAGGTCACAGTAGGGACAGTTGGGACATTAAGCAATGAAGGGAGCTTGTACAGGTCTCTGACATTTTGTACTTGTTCACTTACTAAATGTAAGCATTTACTAAATACTTATATAATCTGAGTCACATTCAGCTATTGATCTCATCTTTTTTCTACAGATTCAGTCAGCTCCCAGATGTATTGTTCTCCTTTCAACATGTCAAAACTTTGTTCCTTGACCTTGCATCTGTTACCCCTCCTGTGCTGTGACCATCCCCTGTTCCATCTGGACAAGGCTTTGGCATAGCTTCTCTCCCTCTCTCTCATCTACGTAATTTCTCTACCCATTGTAACCTCTTTACCAACATATGGGCAGACCCTTAGGACCAGGACAGCGGAGATATCTTTTATCCTTGCGAGCACAACCCTCCTTACTTCTTCCTACCCTTCTGCCTAAACATCTACCTGTCTTTTGTCTTTCTTCTGTACCACCTTTCTGCTTTCTCCCCATATTTCTCGCTGTGGCAGAGCTTCAGCCAGTCTCTCTTCAGATCCCTCCTTAAAATGAGTTACCTTGCTGTCATTTCCAGTTGAGTTCTGGTGGTGGATGCTTTCCATCAGTCAGATCTTTCCATATCTGTATTTGCCTTTGCCTTCCACTGATGGCTCCGTAGCTCTTACCTGGAAACAAAACCAACTTTCATTATCTGGGTTTTATTTCCTTAAAAGCAGGACGGAAATAGTTTCGAGGATCTTTTAAAAACCCCACAACAGCTGCTCTTCAGATCTGCACAAGGGACCCTAAATCCCCCTTACACAAAGCATCCTCTGACTTGCAAGGCAGAGCCAGCAGCAGAACATGGCTGTATAGTTGCAGTCAGACACTGCAAGTATAATTATCTCCAATTTGAGTAAAATAGATTATGTTTCAGTTTCCCAGCATGTTTTCCCTTGAGCCCATGCTGCTGAAGGGTGTTGCTTCCCAGCCTGTCCTGCTCTCCATGGGGCAAAAAAGAACCCAGAGCCCTCGAGCACAGGCTGACCGTACGGATCAGTACCACCAAAAGCAGCTCCAATTTAGCAGGCTCTCTGCTACATTCCTGAAGGAGCTTTTCCACCCTGCTACATCCTCCCTGATGGTAAGAAACAGCCTGAAATGCTTAGGAAAGCCATATAAACCTAGTTGACACAGAGAGAAATTACATAAGTGGCAGCAGCGTGCAAAACTTCAGGGGAAGTCTCTGTTCAGTGTTGTGTAGGAAGCTAACAGAAGATTATATGGTTTCCTAGGCGCAGCTACCCTTACTGCTATTTTAATCCGGTGTCGAACATCTTTCCAGGAAGAACAGATAACAGGACATACTCGCAGACTGCAGTAATGCTGTGCTTGTTCCTGCACCTTTCCCCAGCATATTTCCCATATAGTTTTAGCAGTGACTGGTACAGAGCCTCATTGAAACTGGTCCAGAGATTTTATAGGCAGCAACATCTACATTTCTGCCCACCCTAGACTAACTCTTAATCCCATTGTCTCTCACCTTATTACACACAGAATCTCAGATCAAATATCATGAATATATGTGACCAGATACATTTTGACCCCTAATGATTCAGACTAAATAAATTATGTAGCATGGTTTTTTTTACATCAAAGGCTTTTTTTGTTTTTTCATTCATGTTACACTGCAATTCAAGTATAAACCAAGAAAGATAATGTAAATTGTGCTTCTTCAGTTTCATTAAGGGAGGAAAGTGACTCAAAGTGTGCTCATGCTATCTTGCCTTTACATGTCTTCTAAATTACATTTTATATTCAAGCAATTAAAATTCTGGGTCCTACAGATGGTTCAGAAAGAGAAATGGGACTGTTCGAAAGCCCTCAGAGAGACAGAGGGTGTTCTAAAGATGGGCAATGAACTTCAGGACTCCTGCCTTTTTCATGCTGTCAGTTGATACCAGCGTGGGGGCAAATCCTGTTCAATTTCATGTACTCCTGAAGTTAGTAATTGAAACTTGGAAGACACCTGGTGTCATTGATGTGCTGCCACATGGTATGAGTTCACAGCCTGTTCCTTAGTGCTGTAGCAAATAGGGACCTTCTGGATGTTAGTTTTGTGTCTTCAAGCATCATAGAAACTGAGAAGGAAAGCAGCAGGTTATTAAGCAACATGTCCAAGGCTAACCATGAAATCCGCACCAAAACAAATTTAGTAACTGTAGCTAGTTGTCCCAAAGCTTCACCTGTCCCATGCCAGTAACAGCAGCTCAGTGTTTCCTCATTAAGGATTTTTGTGGCCATCAAATTACTCTTTTTAAAGTAATTTCAATGTATGCAGTATTACTTTTCTAGACACACATTTAAATGTAGATATCAACCTATATAACTTGTAACAAAGAAAACAGAAAATAACATACAAAATCAACATAACACCGAAAAGGTTTAAAATACATTTAAGCCTGGTAAATTGCTTCTTTTATGTCTTCTGAGTGATCATGGATTCATCTGACTGATCTCATCAATGTTTTGTGAGAGCAGATTGTTGACAACACTTTAGATTTAGAAATGGCCTTCCATTTATAGTTTCCACTTCTGGCTGAAATAGGAATGCCGTGATTGGTTTTTCACTCTGCACAGAAGGGATCTCTCTCACCTCTACTGAGGTGAACTAATGCAAAGCAATTGTCCTTTCCCACAATACTTTCCTACTGTCTCATTCAGTTGTAACCTCTCAGATCTGTTATGTTCCTTCCTAGGGCTCTTGTACCAGGAGTATCGAGATAAATCTACGCGCGAGGAGATTGAAACCAGGCGACTGCAGGATTCACAGACAGACCCTGAGGAGACTTCACCCAGCGAGGAAACCCCATCTGAAGCAGAACCCACAAGTACAGTTGAAAACAAAGCTCCACCACAAATCAATTTGCTGAGAAATTCCAACTCTAGGTTCAACTTATGGCAGGATCTTCCTGAGGTCCAGAGCAGTGGTGTCCTCAGCATCCTCCAACCAGATGAGATCAAGCTGCAGGAGGTAATGGGGGAAGGCAGGATGTTCCTTAACAGTGTTGCTGCTTAAAAAGGGGAGAGTGAATTAGGCCAAATGATCAAGATTTAAAAACTGAAAGCTTCACAGCAGTCACAGACAAGTCTTGCCCTGTTGAGTACTTTCTGAGTTGCACTGGTTAGCACCACTCACTCTTTTCTGTGAAACTGCAGAAATTGTTCTATATGCTATTGCTGCTGGACGTTTCTGTAGCAAAAGGAACTTCTTTTCTCTTTTCTGATTCAGTGTTAGGAGCAATTTACAAAGGAAGAGGGATAATGAGGAGGTTTTTACAAAAGAGCTATTGGTTCCAGTACATAGTAATCCCTTTCTGAAGTTACTGTCAGGACACATAAATTTCCACCAGAAATCCTAGAAGAATTCAGGCATTAACTGTAAGGTTTTGAATATGATGGCATTAATAGAAATAGAAGAGATAGAGATTGATAAATGTCCTTATATTTAATTGTTGTTACTTGGAGTCTATTGCAAACAGTAAAAAATAATGACAGGTATATTTGCATGTAGCCATGCAGTGCAGTGACATCACTATTTTAGAGCCAGGCGCTGTGACTTACAGGACTGCATCAGGAGTGGGTGGGGGTGGCTGTCACAAGTGATGACAGCATCAGTTGCACCACAATTTACAACTGGTTGCTATTTTGGGTAGCATGGGGAGTGTAAGTGCTCTTTGTCACTGCAAAGGACTGCATTCATGGCCAGCAGTGGAGAGGGCAAACCTTGTTTAGTGTGCGCTGTGGTATGAGCAGTGGGCTTTCCAAGGCTCAATCCCACATGTCTGACTGTACTCCTGCACCAGGATTGCTTCTGATGAGATGGTTGTGGCAGTGTATCTGCTTAGCCCTGGCTCACGGGACTGCCCAAAGTGCTGAAGAACATCTCAGGGTTCAAGCAGTCCCTGCTAAGTTCACTTAGACTTGCATAATCCATACTGATGAACACCTTGTGCACACAGTGCCAGTCCTGGCTGAGGCTGTCACTTAAGTGTCACACTGAGAAGGCTCATATTGTGCACCCCTAGGGTATGATGGGCAGGGCTGTGTTATTCACATCCTTACTGGAGGGGACTGGTGTTTATATCCAGTAGTATGGGCTGGCAAGCACAGGCTGTTAGTGTGTCAGTGTCAGGGCTGAAGGTGACTGAAATGATCTGTTGCTTTTCCACGTTCTTCTTCTGCGCTGGTTATTTCATATTGGATTTGTTCTGTTTACCTGGCAAAACACAGTACTTCCAGGTGCCAGCTTTACAAACACAATCTGGCATCTGAAAAATTACAACTTTTGTTTTTATTTTTGCTTCAAAATGAAGAATCTTTTATGGAGAAATATTTGCTTAAAAGTGTGCATTATAGATTTTAAAGCTTGCCATTTCTGTTAAGTTACATTCATTACCTCTATGTGTTTTTGGGAAAAAATCTCTGTGCTGCTAAAACCCAAGACCCAACATTAAGTGTGCTCAATTTTCTTCTCTCTGTTAAAATAAGCAGAGAAATAAGGCTGTTGGAGAATGGGACAGTGCTGTCGTACAGAAGTGCTGTGCCTTCTCCACTGTTAGCTTATCAGACCTGAAATTTTCTTCCTGCTTTTCCTGGGATTTGCACAGTAAGAGATTATAGAATTGCTCCAAGCCAGAAAGCTGTGAAATTGGCTGAACATTGAACAGATAGAGTGGAGAATTTGCTTTGTGAGAAGAATCAAGGTCAGAAAACAAGAAGGGCTAGGGAAATCACCGAAGCTGTTGAAGAGATGATGTTGAATTCAGCCTTACTATAAGCAAGCACTACTTGCTCCTGCAGTTCTGGAACCCTACTCATGTTGGATGTGAACTGTGAGAGTGAGGGCTGAATTCAGTGAGTGTAAAATGTTCCGCTTCATGAAAGAGAACTAGAGAAATTTTCCTGAAGTACAGGACAGCAGAAATTCTGGAGTAGACATCTTAAGGACAAAACTGTATTTTCTGATCCATTTTGCCTTCAAAGCTATAGTAAACACAGGGCCTAGTAGAGCTTGCATGTCTTCAGTCAGGAAAGGTGGAGCAAGAGTATTGTTTTGGCCACAGGGAGAAATACTGGTGCACAAATGGAAAGAAAGTTGAAGTTAACACTTTGCTTCATAGCTGAGGAAGGGAACACCACCGCAGCTGTGACAGAGCAGGGCTTAAACAGAGAAAAAGTTGGTTATCTGAAATAATCTTCAAAGTGAAAGAGACTAGAACAAGAAGAGGAATCTGGGGTCATTAGTGGCAATGATGGAAAATTACTCAGCAGCTTAGCAATGAAAAATAAAAAAAAAAAAAAAAAAAGACAGATTTTCAAGCATCAAAACAAGAAACTTGGCTGGAAGAGCAGTGGATGCTTGAAAAGTGTCATGGAAAGTGATTTTTTTATTGTCTACATTGGAACAAACAAGCCAGATTCTTTCACTATGGATTCATTATTTTTTTAGTATAGCCTGCATTCTCCACCTGGCCTTGCAGGTCTGGCACCCACCACTATGGCAAACAGCAAACATACACAAATTCCACAGTCAGACTTGGCAGAGAAATATTCCTGACTTGCAGTCTCTGGAAAGCTGCAGTGCAAAATGATTGGAGGTGTCAATCTCCAGGATAATTGGAAGGGGCAGGCTGTCCCAACACATCCTGTATATCTTTGCCTATTTGCACCTCTCTTATATCAAATAAAAAGGTACAGTTAAAGCTGTAAAAGTTACATTTAGGACTGAGCCAGTCATGCAGAAAGTGAGGGGTTCTCTCACAGGTTGACCAGGTGCCTGGGTAAAGCTTCTGAGAGAAGCTGAGCCAATGCTTCTCCACTTTTCTAAATAGGAATCTGATCTTGAAAAAAAAACAGTGTTCTCTTATTCCTTAAACACTGTCTGTTCCACAGTCACTGACTAAGTTCATCTGTATCCACACCCTTTGCTCTGTCTCCCTTCTGGGGCCTGTGCAAGCACAGTCTCCTCCTCTGATGCAGGAAATGACCTGTTGGACTTAACTGCCCACTGGGAACATTTCCAGGCTACCAACCCTGCAAAGAGCTGAAACGTCACTTCGACTGCTGTTTTAGCAGCTCTGGATTGAGTAACAGTCCCTCCTTGCTGTGCCCATCCACCCAGATCTTGGACTGCAGCACAGCATCAGGGGCACCAGCCAGGTCTCTGCCTCGAGTTCTTATGTGATATTTCCAGGAAAAGGCCAAAAACTGATCAGTGGAAAATTCCAAATCATTTCTTTAAAGAGAAAAAACAGACAACAACCAAGCCACAAGACAGACCCCCAGCTAATTTAGAAGATATTTTTCTACCTACACATCACACAAAACACTGCATGTACCTGTGGCTCCATCAGACCTCCTCAACTCTAGCTGGCCCCCTGCAGCCACTGAGAGCCAGCAGAGCTCAGGGCACCTGCATTGCCTGGCCAGCTCCCCCCTCAGCAGGGTGCATCAGAGGAGCTGTGAGCAGGAGGGGAGCACTGAAGCAGCTTTAGATTCAGGGAAACAAAACTTCCACTGAACTACCAAAAGGTTACTCTCTTATTAATGGCAGTATGGGCCCTGGGCCCCAGGACAAGGAACCCAAGATACACCTTCAAGAGATGCCTGAAGGATCTAGCAACTTTTCATTGTGTTGAAGCTCTTGTGGGAATCTTCAGTTAATCTTATTTCTACTAATGGATTCAGTAATTGTGTAAATAAACACCTTTTGTATCTACCTCTGGACAGAGACAACAAATACACAGAGAGCGGGGGATCTCTGGGTGGTCATAGTGGACGGTCCCTGCAGCACTTGCAGTAGGTAGAAGACTTTATATTTTCATCTCATTAAACTGATTTTTATTTCTGAACCAAACCACCAATTTGTCTTTCTGCTTCCACAGACCACGTCCTTGGCCTGAAGAAGCCAGGCTTTGCTCCAGAGTTTTCTCTTCTAATGGGATAAGCAAAAGCTGAAATTTGGAGACTATTTATGATTTCTAGTAGTAGTTAGGGACTACTGTGTCTTGTCCGGGTCTGTTGTTAATTGGGGCAGAAAAGTGTATGGCCAGGGAGTCTCACTTGGACAGTAACAGCTGTATTTCCTCTAGGGCAGGGCTGATGGTTGTGGGAGGAAAACTTCCCTGCTAAAGTCACTGTCCCCTGCAACATGTGGCAGATGCATTGCAGGCTTACCTCTCCCTGCAGCCTGGGCCTGCAGGGTGGGTGCAAGGTCCGTGGCTGTGCAGCACAGATGTTCTCATTAATGCCCAGTGTGCCTCTCTGTAGAAGTAGAAGGTACCTGCTGATTTCCTTCTTTGGGATTTTCCCCCAGGCCATGTTCGAGCTGGTTACTTCTGAAGCATCGTATTACAAGAGTCTGAGTCTGCTGGTGTCTCACTTCATGGAGAATGAACGTCTGAAGAAGATCTTACACCAGTCTGAGGCACACATCCTCTTCTCCAATGTGCTGGATGTCATGGCTGTCAGCGAGCGGTAAGTCGGCTGCTGAATGGCACTGAAAGCAGTAGCTTTAGGTGACTGCAGTTGTAGAGGGAGGGAGGAGCTGACTTCTGGGAATTGGCTGGGACAGATAAGTCACAATTAACATGGGTGCTGGCTTTCTCATCTAGCTTCCTGTTGGACCTGGAGCAGCGGGTAGAAGAGAACATCGTGATCTCGGACGTGTGTGATATTGTCTACCAGCACACAGTTAATCACTTCTCTGTGTACATCACCTACGTCTCCAACCAGACCTACCAGGAGAGAGCCTACAAGCAGCTTCTGTGAGTTCTAGTGCTTGTTGCTGGACTATTCTGCACAATTGTACAGGCCACAGATTTAGCTGTAATTTTGATATTTATGAGAAAGGGCTAGATAGCACCTATGAAAGAGGGTTTCCTACTTCACTGATTTCTCACTGCATCTATAAAAGGAAATCACAATTAAAGGCTTTATAGTAAGGATGGGTTGATGCAGGTAACATGGCAAGTAAATTCAAAGCCACCATTTCTCAGCTGTAGGAAATATTTATGGTGCATGTAGGGCCATATGCTTGTGAAATGCACGTATTTTTAAACTGCAAGTAGAGGCAAGAGATGGAAGGCCAAGAGTATAATCTAGATCTCTGATGACAACAGCCACTGCTTTTCCCAGTCTTCTCAGCAAGGCATTTGACCTTCCCAAAGTTCGTATCTAATTATTTTTCAGAACAACAGGATTGTCTTTAAAGGAGGAAAAAAGAGCTGTTTTCTTCACGTTCTAGTGTTACACACACACACCTAGGCCTGAGGATATAATCCAAGATATTTTTGTAGTATTTTTCAAGTTTAGCAAGTCTTTTGGTCCAGTAGGAATTCCCTGATCCCAGCTCAAAACAACGAGTGCCCTACAAGCTTGTCTTTGAGAGGAGGAGAATCAATTTTTCTCTAGTTACAATGTCCTGGATTCTTTCAGGACAGCCCATTGCACGTGCTGCAGTGTATTTTCTTCTATAGCAGCAGCTGGTTTAGGTGAGTGTAACAATCTCTAATCCTTTCCTTTCTGTGCTCTCTAACTTTTGAGGGGAAAAAAGGCATTTCAAGGAACCTCTATTGAGGTTCTCTCAGCTAGTCTCTCCAAAAGGAGGGTACCACAGGGTTTCCTTCAGTCAGAGGTGAGCAATACAGCGGCAGAATAGAAACAGTTTGCCTACAGCCATTATCTAAACGCTTAGAAGCAAAGCAGCAATAGGCTGGATTACTTGAAAAGGACCTGTTGAAGATGAGGTATTCATCAGTGTGAATTCAGAGGGCAGCATTCCTTTTGTCTGCGGGAAAACAGAGCAAATTGAGGAGAACAGGCTCCCTTCCCCAGGCTCCCAGCTAGCACAGGAATTCTGCAACACCTGGCTGAACTCAAAGCCTGAGGCGTGTCACAGTTCCCCCCATCTGACTGTTCCTCAGACACACACAGGTCCGTCCTGCTGCGAGTCACGCTGTCACACGGGTACCCGCTGCAGCAGGGGCGAACACTGCCAGCAGCTTCTTTGGAATGTTGTAAGGAACGCACAGTACAGACAGGTTTTGCACAGTTAGCAACCTCTTTGCATCCACGCTGGTTCCGCTAGCCAGGATGCAGCAGCGCAAGCCTTGCTCAAGCTTGCTCAGCCCCTGGATGCCAGGAAGCTTTGCCTGTAGCAGCCGGGGCTGCTCTGCTCTGCACAGCTGTGTCTGTGGCCCAGCTGTGCCCTCATCTTCTGAGAACACCAAACACCATCAGGGAAGGCCCGGGCATGGCCCCTGCCCTTCTCAGGCCAGATAATGATTACTATCCTCTGGCTAAGCAGCAAGGAACGTTCAAGCTTGAGCTACTTTGTGGCTTGTCTTGTTCTTATGACTGTGTGAATTTTACCTTATCACAGAGTTCCAACTGTGTAAAAGTATATAATTATGCCTCTGACTCATTTACTTGGACACACACCCCATTCACATACACCTACACACACAGCGTATGCTGCTGAGCTAGATATGAACACATGTGAACACTGCCGTGGCTTGTACATTAGAAATCTATTTTTTCCCTCCCCCAACACTATAAATAGTTTTAGATTTAAACTAAAATACACCCAGAGGCATTCAGTCCACTCCTTCCCTCTTCTCTCTTCTTGGGAGAGGCGAGGCAGAGGCTGTCTCTGGGACCAAGCCGCTTTTGGGTCACCAGCCATATACCAGAGTCCCAAGCAGGGTAGCACTCAAAGTTCTCAGCTTCTCTATCTCTCCTCTCAGGCAGGACAAACCAGCCTTTCGGGAAGTGATCTCACAGCTGGAGCTGGATCCCAAGTGCAAAGGCCTGTCCTTTTCTTCCTTCCTGATTCTGCCATTTCAAAGGATCACTCGGCTCAAGCTGCTGGTGCAGGTAGAGTTTTGCTCTTCTCTCTCTCACAAAGGTCTGGATCACTCCTGGAATTTTCCTTTCCAGCAGCTGTGAGTGGGGCTTAGATACAGCCATGATCGACCCTAGAACTGAAGAAGCCTTTCCACAGAGTCAGACATTCTCCACAACTATGGAAAATGGATTTCGGTTACTCAGAGTCCATCCCTAAATGAGTGTTGAATTTGCCAGCTTTTACTGAGTGAAGGAGTTGAGGAGGAGCTTTGTTGAGCTGCCAGAAGGGGTAGCAACAATCCATTAATTCAGCTGCCTGATGGTTAGGGTGATGACACACAGATGCAGAACAGCTGGATGACACAGGGATGCTACACCATGGTGGCTTGGACCAGACTGTCAGCCATTCTCCTCCTGTGCTTTGCCATCTTACCTAAACACTGCTGGAGAACGTGCTTCTAGGGATGAGGAGACAGCTCAGTCCCGAGTGGTCTTAACCCACTGGGATTACCTGTAACACTGTCTGTTAGTGCCAGCTCTAGTTATTTATTAGTTTTTATAAAATAAGAATCTACCTGTTATATTTCTCTTAGGTATAAGGTCAGACGGGAACAGGTTTTAATGAGAAAGAGGAACTAAGCGGTGAGAGTCACTGTACTCTGTCACCTTTCCTGTAATTAGGCTGATGGCCAGAAGTAATTTGTAGGCTAGCAAAGACCTTTTTGTGCTCTCATGTTGAGATCAGCACTAACACAGCCTTTCCTCCCCTGCAGAATATTTTGAAGAAAGTGGAAGAGAAATCTGACAGGGAATCCACTGCCCTGGATGCACATAAAGAACTGGAAACAGTAAGTTTGAAAAAGTTAACTGAAGGCCATTAAGATTAAACCACCATGCTCCTTTCACGCACACACATCCCCCTGAAAAAATCACCTACAGACTACATTCTATCCTGGAGCTGTGTTTAAAGAGGGTTTTTTCCTGAAGTCTGAAAGATGGACTAGTCTAATTGCACTTAGATGTCGGTGACAACAAATCCCCTGCTAATACCAGATGTATGTTTCTGCCGTGGGAAAGGACAGAGAATGTTTTCCTTTAGAATCTCCAGGAACACAACTGTTTTTGCAGACACCTGAAGGTGATGGATCCCACTGAGAGGTGTGATTAGGTGCAGAGTACAACTGTGTCAGGTTTCCTCTGACACAGCACACTTCTTCCTCTGACCTAGAATAACAGCTTCCTGATGAAGTACACAAGCCAGCTTTTAGCCCTCCTCCCTGAAGCTGGTAGGCAGGTGTGGTGTTCAGCTGTGCTAGTTACTGCTGCGTACAAAACCCCAGGAAGGCAGTGGGATGTTTCCCTTCTGGGCTGTTCCTGATATGGTTAGACAGGATAATGCCCTATCTGAATGGCCTGGACATAGTTGGCAGCTGCATGGGCTGGGACAGTGTTTCACCCCTTCTCTTTCAGAAGCTTGGAACATCTCCTGACTCCTGCAGTTCAGCACAAGTATTTGAAACTGAAAACTGTGCTAGAACATCAGCCTGAGGATGGCCCTGCAGCTTTTGACTGATACACTAGAACAGAACAGGCTCTTGGATTTGCCCTGAACCAGTCTAGGAAGTGTACACTTGGAGATCACTGGAGATAAAGACAGGGACCTTATCGATGAAGGGTGTTCTGCATTGCATCAGTATTTGCAGAATCCCTCTTGACGCATCTGGTAGCCAATTATTTTTCCATTGGTCAGTAGCCTGAGAAAGGCTGTTCCTGTAGCATGCAGATGACTACAGCTGCTGAGGGAAAAATGCTGGGTTTGTATTGAGTTATCAGTGACTCACATATACAGTTTGCTAATTCTTTTGCACGGTTAAACACTTACCTGTAAGTGTTCACACTTAGATACCTAATATCCAGCTAGGTACAGGCATCACAACAGAGACATCTGATGCTTATTTTTTCTGGCGGCTTATTTTCTCTCTTTCTATTTGAGAGAGAAGAGCTGATCACTGTTTCAGTTGCTGATATTCTGATGGGTTTTGAGTAGCAGAAACAGAGCACAACGTGGAGCTTGTTCTCCAATGTAATTTTTCTACCTAGCCAGTTCTCAAGAGAGTTGTTCCTTATGAAACAGGCAGTGGCATCTAGGTTAAGGTCCCTGTAACAGCATAGTGCCTGCACGTTGGTTGTGGTTTTTCAGTTAAAAGTTTGTACTCAGAACACAGATGGGCTCTGTATGATGAACGTCTCTTTCCCTGGGTCATTTCATAGTCCTGGCACGTAGTGCTGCTTGGCAGAACTACAGCATTTGCCTTTTTGAAAAGAAGATGTTTGGCTTCATTCTCTCCTTGAGGATGATACTGCACATGTACCTCATTTCAGGTGTTGGGAACGGGGACAACGAGATCTGTGGTGTGTCAGGATCTGGAAAACAAGCTGTTCCTTTTGCTGTGCAACCAGAAGCACTGTTTTATACTGGTTGGTTCAGTAACTGAATGTAGCCACCTAACATGTCCTCTGACAGCTTCCACTTGTAACACCTTCTGGGTCTTTGGGAGCTTTTTGGTTGTTCGGGTTTTGGGGTTTTTTCCCCCTCTGTTTTTCATGCAAACACAGTGCTGATAAAAGAGCTTGGCTTGGTCAATTCCTGTTACTTACCTGATCATGGTCAGCCCTTTTTATGCTGTCTGTCATCACTTACCTGCTTAAGGCCAGCAGAAACAAACCTTTGTGCTCTCTTCCCCCAGGTGGTGAAAGCATGTAATGAAGGTGTCCGGAAGATGAGCCGAACTGAGCAGATGATCAGCATCCAGAAGAAACTGGAATTCAAGATCAAGGTATAAGCACAGGCTGGACAGTTTTGGTTCACTGTCTGCACTCTGCAGACAGCTTCTGAAGGGGCAGCTGCAGGCACAGCACCCGTGTGTGTGCTCAGGGCACAGCCACTGCAGAGGCTGGGGCAGCACCAAGGCCAGCGTGGGGTGCACGTACACAGCTGGCATCGCCTCTCCTGTGCACTCTGCTCCTGCTCCAGCACTCAGGTCTGGCTCTTCCTTCTAACCTCTCTTCAAAATGCAGGTCAGCTTTCAACTGTTCTTTTACATACAAATTATGTTAAAGGCAGATGAAAGCTACAAAGTGAAACACTTTAAAACTGAAAAATACCCAAAGACTGTCCCACCATTTTAATTCTTTCCTGTACTTATGCATTGTGTACAGTCTCTAAATACCTGCTGCTGATCTGTTTCAGCTCCACTGAGGGAATCATTAATCAGTATTTAATGTCGCTATAGGACACGAAATAAACGACACTCGCACGCTGAGATGAGAAAAGCGAAAAGAACTCAAGTGTTTATTTTCTCTCTATATTTATACATTTCTTGATCCAACAATGGATTGGAAGATGATGTTGCCAGCTCTCCAACCACACTGGTTAAACAGACAGTCCATCAAGTTTTCTCTCATAGTACAGGAATGATAACGAAAAGGACAGTTAAGTAAACATTGGCTATTATTTGCATGAAAACTGTGAGAACTCTGACTCCAAAAATGTAAATATCAGAAGGCTAAGAAAACCAGGGTGACAGTTTAGGGGTGTCTGACCGGATCTCAGGTGATATATACCATGAAATTCCAGTGCTGAGTATAAAGCTGTCAGTTCTTTTCTTGAATGCTATAGAGATGCTTCTCAGGTCTGTCTGCTTCACAAACTTTGAGGATCATATTTAGCTTCCCAGCAATCTTTTTATGTACCTGGACAACCGAAATTTAAAAATTTGGTTTTTATAGAGCACTTTACCAGTGTGTCAGGGCTAGACCACAGTCCACAGGACAGCAGTAGGTTAGGGAAGCTACACAGCTGCCTCCACCTTCTGTAATGCTGAGGCTGTAATGACAGGCAGGAACTGGTTCATCTCTGGAGCAGATCTGCCTTGGGAACTGGCACAGGTAGGGTTCTTCTGGGGAGAAGAGTGCAAGGAGTTGAAAAGACAGATTGTGCCACCATGCATACGATGAGCACTGGGAGTGAAGGTGGAAAGAGTAGCAGTTATACAGATATTTCTCAATATTTCAGTCATTTGGAAGTGTAGTGTTCTTCTAATACAAGATGTGCTTTGTCCTGGGCTTCTTGGTTTTAGCACAATGTGTGTTAATCTCTAGCAGAAGTGCTGTGCTAGGTGCCTGGACAGTATCTCCTCCTGACTGGGACAGACCCAGCCAGAGGAAACTTGTTTAACCTGGGGGTTTTTGTAGCCAAAAGGCCAAATCCATGGTATTCAAAGTCAGTCTCCCTGTGTAGGAAAGTTCAGCCCAGGTGACAGGATCTCTCAGAGAGATCAGGGCATAGGCTGTCGTTTCATTTCAGCACTTGGCCCTCCAGCATTGCCATCCTTAAATGTTTGTCCATCCTCGGGCCCCTGCTGTGCCCGTGTCTGAGTTCTGTCACGCTGTGCTGGGCTGTGTGGATGGCAGAGCACACTGCCCTCTCCTTGCAGCTCTGCTCCAGCCTCTGCAGTGCAAGTTGTGCTGATGGGAGCTCACCAGCCTTTCTTTTGCATCTCTTGTTGCTTTCAGCATCATGACCCCTTGAATCCGTGGGGTTTTGCTGCTCTCCTGAACTTTGCCATCTTTTCCTTCTTTCTAGTCTGTACCCATCATCTCTCACTCCCGCTGGCTGCTGAAGCAGGGGGAACTGCAGCAGATGAATGGTCCAAAGACATCACGAACACTTCGCACCAAGAAACTCTTCAGAGAAATCTACCTGTTCCTTTTCAATGACCTGCTGGTGATTTGCCGGCAAATTCCTGGGTGAGTGCAAAATTCAGGTAGTACACAGGATACTTCATTAGTTCTATTGCCCCAGGTTTATTCAAGCTGTGGTGATGTGACCCCATCCTGCCTCTCAGGCACAGGGAGGGTGTCTTGGCCTGACATGTACACCTCCCTGTAGAAGTCATCTTGCCCTTGAGCACAGCTGACTCTTCATGGGTGGCACAGCTCTCTCCAGCTGAAAATTTATGGCAAACAGGAATTAAACAGATCCCAGGCCAGAGCTGCCAGCAGGGTAAGCGACCATGCATCCAGCAGTTTCTGCAGGGTGGCAATGAGTTACACTTGCTGGTGGGCTGACCCTGGAGACCTGTCTTCCCATCAAGAAGTGATTTTTGACTCATTGCTGCCTGAAGAACAGCTCAGATTTAGTCAGTTAAAACTCTAAGAAAGCTGACTAGAAGGCTAGAGTGGCAGGGAGGGGTGTGAATTTCGGCCTGAGGCCAGCGGTTGTATTTGACACGGTGTAACCTGCCTCAGGAGGAGGAGGGTGTTGTTGTGCTGAGGATTGTGTCTTGTGCAAGCAGACACTGGTGAAATACAGCAGCAGGGAACAGCACGCTCTTTGTAGTGTGAACTGGACCCACTGGTAGGGAGCATCCTGCCCATCCACTGTTCCCAATGAACGTGTTACCACAGTGTCTGTACGCTGGGAGAGGTTTTGCTTCTGTGGCAGCTTGTATCCAGAAAACACAGAGGCACTTTATGAATAGGAATGAATTAAGCCTCACAATCCCCTTTGAGGGAGCGCCATCTGTGTTTTGGACGTGGGGAGCTCAGACAAGGCAAGCAACTTGTTCCAGGCCATGAGGGATGCCCAGGGCAGAGCAAGGAGAGGGTTCCTTGCTTTGCAGTCGGTTTTCATAGCCACACGCTCATCCCTTCCCACAGCAGGACATCTTTTTTCTCCTGCTATGCAGCAGCTCCTGATCTGTGTCCTCAGTACAGTTCTGGGTGGCTGAAGTCAAAGTCTCCCACAATAACCACAGTTTTTCCTAATCTCCTCTCTAACCTCTCCCAGGGACAAGTACCAAGTGTTTGACTCTGCTCCCCGAGGGCTTCTTCGGGTAGAGGAGTTAGAAGATCAGGGGCAGAGTTTGGCTAACGTCTTCATCTTGAGGCTGCTGGAGAATGCAGATGACCGGGAGGCCAGCTACATGCTGAAGGCATCATCCCAGTGAGTACCAGTCCCCCTGCCAGCGCTCGGCAGTGTGCTCTCCCTGCAGCCTGCCTGAACAGGGACCAGCTGTCCAGGCTTTCCAGGGGTGGGCAGGGAGGGCTCCCACTGCTGCAGCTGGGCTGGCACTACCAACCTCTCTGCCCAATGTAACTTCCCCGAGGCTGCTGAAAGGCGCTGGTCCCTTAGGCAGGTTTCTCTGTTGTGCAGTGTATTTGAGGCATCCAGGGTGGAGGACAGACAGGCAGTTCCTGTTCTGGGACAGAGAGGTCAGAAATCAGCCCAGGCACAGGGGCCCAGCCGATTTACAGCCTGCAGCATATTCAGAATGTAAAACCAAGCAGGATGGACACTGACACACTCCAGTGGCTCCACTGACTCACAAGGATCGTGGCCGTGCCTGAGCAGCCCTGTGAGCAAAGTGTCTCCTGCTTGTGGGTGAAGGTAGGAGAAAAGGCCGCTTCTTCTGTGCCTCCACAGCCAGTGCCAATCTTGTGCAGCCCTTCTGCTGCTCAGGGCCTCCTTGTCTCCCTGGATACAGGTTTTCTGGCTCACTGATTTTTCACTTCAGGCTCCAACAAGCTCAGGCTGGGCAAATGATTCAGCTGTGCTAGCACTGACCTGATTGTTTTGGAGCACAGGGCACAGCTTTCTCACTGACCCAAGCAGTACCAGGCCCACGTTTTCCAGCCACCAGCTAAACAGCTCCTAGAGACAATGCACATCCCCAGGCTGATGTTATCTGCTGTCAGTAGGCTGGTGTTCATCATCCATATTCCTAAATGAACACCAGCCCCGGAGTTGCACCCTGACCCCCGCTGCTGCAGCATCGGATCAGGACAATGAGCTCCCAGTACAGTGAGCAGCTGCACCTTCTCCCCAGACATGGGGCTGCAGCTCTGCACTGAAAATAGAGATGTCAGTCACACTATGCAGGGCAAGCGCACGTGTGACGTCTGTGAGGCTTGGCTGTGCAGCAAACGAGAAACCAGGCCAGGATTCGCTCAGCTCAGGGGAGGCAGTCGCAGGTCCCTGCTCTGCATCCTGTCCCATCTTCTAGGTGGCCATGGCAAGTGTGTGATCCAGAACATGGCTTGCCAACAGGTCTTGAGCACTGAAATGTGACATAGCAACTGCTGAAGGCTGCTGTTTCAGAGATGCAGAAATGATGGAGGCAGTACTGGGCACAGACGAAAAAACTAAACAATTAGAAGAGATAACTGGGTGCCAGACAGAGACTTCTGCATCTGTTCCACAGCTCTTGCATCAGGCAACAAGACCTGCTCAGTGGCAGCTTGCAGCTCATGCCCTCGGTGGGCTCTGCCAGAAGCTGAGACTCGATTTGGACACAAGTGGTTGCACTGATAGAACTGGAGTGCGGGTGGGCTCCTTGCAGGCTGAGAGGAGCTGGGCACCCTGGGCAGATCCACAGAGCCCTGCAAGGATCTGTGAGCAGGGCCAGTGTGCAGACAGGGCCACAGGCACAGCAAGACTCTGGGTTTGACCTCTACACGTTACAGCTCCTCTGAGCACAAGGCCCTCATCCTGCATGTCTTCACAGTGTGACCTGCAGGTGTTCCCAGTGGTCCTTGGCACTGTGCTTCGTCGCTGAAGTATAAAGTATTCCCAGCCCCACAGATCAGCCTGCCAGCACTTGTCCTTCACATCCCCCTTTCAGGCCCCTCTCCTCCCAGAACACACTCCCATGGCTTTTCATGTGTGTCAAGCTCAGGCTTTAAAACCACCTGAGAAGGTAGAAAATTCTGGTTCTCTGGCAGCTGTAAGCACAGCTGGTCCTCCAGGCAAGAGCTGAAGCCTTTGAAGGTGAACTACCCCATTTCTAATGGGGCTGAGGGAAGCCTGAGGGGAGCCAGGCCTGGGACTTCTCCAGCATTTGTGAGATCTTCACCCTCCCAACTGCAGGTCCAGGTTTTGCAGCATGCTGTTCACATGGGTCTTGCTGCCAAGCAAGTGGTACCCTTGGTGTGCTGCAGTGTTCTTCTGCAAGGGAATTAATCAGCTCTGCCCTTTAAATGTTCCCACACAGCAGTTGTGGGAATAAATGGTTCCTGTAACTGCTTATCTCCAGGAAAAACTGCTCCCGTTGACCAGCCCAGCCAGGAGCAGCTGCCTTTGCTTGTTACTTCTCAGAGAATGCCAGGCCCCCCGCCTCGCTGCTGGCTCCCAGCAGCAGTGCTGCTCCCCAGAGAGGGACCGTGCTGCCTGTGGGGCACAGCCAGGGCTGTGCAGCACCGCCTGCAGCACTGTGCCACGTGTGACACCCCGATGGGCTGTGCAACAGTGGGGCTCAGCATCACCACGGAGCCCAGCACCCTGAAGGGGCAGGCAGGAAAAGACTGGGAGGAGGAGTATGAAGTCCAGGACTGCCTGGGCAGAAGAACCGGGGCCCCTACAACTCTTTCACGCTCACGGCCTTGGTTTGTCTCCCCTATCCAGGAGTGAAATGAAGCGCTGGATGATTTCACTGGCCCCAAACCGGAGAACCAAATTTGTTTCGTTTACATCCAGACTTGTTGGTAAGAGACACAGCATGGGAGCTGGGAGCTCTTCACCCCTACCCCAGGGCACCTTATTCTGCCTGATCTCAGTGCAGCCACATATCCGGGACCTTTGCCAAAGCTGAACCCTCTCCCTGGGCTCCCCTCATTTTCCACCATCAATACCTGCTTGTCTCTGGGCCTGGCCCTGACCTCACTCCCCTGCAACCCAGGCTGGGCTGCACCAGCACTCTCCCTCCCACCCAGGCTGCCCATGGCTGCCACTGTGCTGGTGACATGAACCCGGCTCCCTTCCCAAGAGTTGCTTCCCCAGTCCCTGTGGCTGGGGCACTCCCTGGGACCCTGTGCAGAGCTCGTGGGGCTACACCCAAGCTGTGCTGTCCTTCAAGAGGCTCCATCCCAGTCCATCCCTCATTCTTGCCCTGTTCCTTGGCAGACTGCCCACAGATCCAGTGTGTCCACCCATACGTGGCCCAGCAGCCTGATGAGCTCTCCTTAGAACTGGCCGATGTCCTCAACATCCTGGACAAGACAGATGACGGTACAGGGGATGGGCTGGGGATGGGCTGGGAGTCCCTGTGGGTGGAAGGATGGGCTTTGCTCCAGGCAGGCAGCTGTGAGTCTCTCCCTCCAGCCAGAGAGAGGCTCTGGCATCAGCATCACAGCCAGAGAAGGAAGGTATTGCCTTCTCCTAACAGCCAACCCAGGTTGCCTAAGCTGTGGCAACACTGGCACAGCTGTCCCAGCAGCAGCTGTGGGCCATGCCAGAGCTGGCACAGCCACCCCAGATGTAACCCAGTGCTGTTCTCACCTTCATGGTGGTTCACAGTCATGTGGTCCTGCTCTCTGGGGCAGCTCTTGTAGCTGGTGGTCGCAGTCACATTGGGTGTCTGCTGGGCTCCTGTGGCTCCAGGGGCAGCAGAGGGCACTTGGTGGCAGCAGTGCCTGCTTTCTGCTGGCATCCCTTGAGCCAACTGTTCTCACACGATGCTGCTCGGGTGAGCAGGCCTCCTTGCTGGATGGACAGCCTGGGTCTGCTCCAGCACAGGCCTCTGAGTAGCTTCCAGAAAGCTCTGCCAGCTCCAATGGCTCTTTCCAGCACAACTGTCCCAGCACAGGAGCAAGGGCCAGTCCTTCCCCACTTAGGCCTGTCTCTGTCTATGCTCAGGCTGGATATTTGGGGAACGTCTTCATGACCAGGAGAGGGGCTGGTTCCCCAGTTCTATGGGGGAGGAGATCCTGAACCCCAAAATCCGAGCCCAGAACCTGAAGGAGTGTTTCCGGGTGCACAAGTCAGATGACAGCCAGAGAAGGAAACTGGGCAGCAGAAACCGCCAGTGACTGCCGGCATCCCCAAGCATCTGGAGTGCCCCAGAGGGGCAGGAGACAGGCTGCCAGCTGGGAGGAGGTGGCAGCTGTGGGACACCGTGGGGGACCTGGTGCACCGGACAAGGCGCACACACCCATGAACAAACAGACTGTTGTTCCTAGGCCCCCTGCAGCACTGGTCCTTTCCTGGAGATCAGCGCTTTAAACTGTAAAATAACCCTTTTCCAAGTGTTCTGTAAAGCCCCAAAGAGCACGAGCTCAATGGACACTGCCCAAAGGCCACTGGGTGCTGGCCAGATGAACCACACGTGCTGGCTGGGGCTGGCTCAGGCTGCTTAGGAGAGGCAGTGGCTACAAACATCACTGAGAATTAATATCACCCAGTTTGAGCACTAACAGCTCATCGCTGCCTTCCAAGTCTGGAGTGCTCTGAACAGAGCATCTCACAGGGGTAGAACTGAGGTCAAGGAGCAGTCTCGCTGTCTCTCAGAGCTCATTGGCAACAGGCTGGGATGAGCCCCAGAAACTCCACCACCCTAGTCCTGCTGTGAAGGTGCTGGGCTCATTCCCACAGGCAGACCCTCCATCTGCTTCCAGTCAAATGCTCTGCAGTCAAATGCTCCACACCCAGCTCTGCTCCAGCAGCAGCCCAGCTTTGCCAGCCCTGACCCACATCTCTGCCTGCCTGACAGCCTCGAAGCACATATGGGCCCTGCCCCATGGCTCAGCCCCCTCTTCCACAGCCCGCCTCCTTCTGCAGGGCCACCGCAGAGCCCCAGCGTCCTGGCCTTTCCCGGCTGATCTTGCACTTGTGGTCTTTGCTACTCCCTGCTGCCGGGGCCAGAGCAGGGCTAGCTGTGCCGGCGTCGTCCCGCACAGCACACGAACCACGGGAGCACCAGCAGCCCGGGCTGCCATGCAGCAGGCGAGTGGCCTTACCTGGGAGCTGCTGTCCTGCATGCTCTGGGAGGCCCAGCGACCGCTGCCTGCATGCTCGTAACCCAGCCCAGCAGCCTCCCTGTACAGCCTCACCTCTGTGTACATACGCAAGTCCTGTGGCCAGCAGAGCCGGCTCAGCGCTCCTGCCAGCGGGGGCACTGAGCAGCGCATGAAGCCCCGGGCACAGCACTGAGAGCAGCGTGGGGGACGGACCCACGGCGGCCTCCTCGTGTTCAGGAGCCCCACGCGTGGCTGAGGGCCTCTCAGCCACAAGCTGGGCCCAAGCTGTGGCCAGTGTCAATTAGGAAAATCAATTATTTGGCACCTTTCTGTAACGCTGCAAAGGACTGTCTTCCAGGCACCGTGGCCTGTGCTGGTGGATGCTCTGGCCATGCCACAGCTGTGCTCAGACTGGGGACAGAGAGCAGCTGCCGACGGAGCCACGCAGCAGCCATGGGCATGGACGGGAGGAGCACAGCCATGACAGCAGGAGCATGGGGAGAGAGCAGGGTGCTGGGAAACTGTGAAGGGAGGCTATGGCGCTGCTCTTTGGATCACATGGGCTGTGCAGTGTGAGGCCAAGCACAGCTGAGGAGGGTTCCAGGGATGTCCCTACTGACACCACAGCCCTGGGACAGCCAGCCCAGAGCCAGCCCCGAGGACCAAAGTGGTGGGAGCCACAGCAGTGACAGGGGAGAGAAGGCATTCTTCACTCAGGCCCAGATCAGTGCTGCCACATTAGCATGTGACAGCAGCCAGCAGGGCTGTGCTGTCCTGGCCACCTGAGGGAAGTTCCCAGTCACCAGTCACTGCCCAGCCCCAGAGTTGGACCAGGAAGGGCTTGCAGCCTCCAGTCTGGTGCATTGGGTAGATTTAATGGGGACACCCCAAGCCAGGTCCCCCCAGCAGCACCCCAGAGTCAGCTTTCTGAGACGAGACCTCCAGCTCAGGATCCAAACCTTGCAACAGCCACAAATTCACTAGTGCAAACCCCAGAGGAGCTCCAGCTGTAGGAATTCCTTAAAATTACATGAGAAATCGCCACATCCCACATCGTCCAGCTTTGCAGCCCAGCAGCCAGCCCAGTCCAGCCCAGGCCCTGCAGCCCCACAAGCCTGCCTGGCATGTTTCTCACAGCACGGAAATGCTCCCCTGCCCATCAGATGTGTCACCAGCTGCCAGTGCCAGGCTGACGGCTCCTTGCTGCACTGCTCCAGGAGAGGGGCTCAGTGCTGCTGTGCCCTGTCCCACCACTCACCACCAAGCCCTGGGATTGCTCCAGCCCCTCCTGCTCTGTTGTGATTCCATAGGACTCCAGACCCCAGGCACAGGCTGTGCCATTTTCAGGCGCCGAGTGGCATCCAGTGTTATTTCCTCAGACCCAGCCCTGCACGCCTCCATCTCAGTGGTCTCCAGTGTTGTACAGGGCCAGGCCTGGAGCTCACAAGCACGGGCTGGAGCCCCCCAGCCCTTGCCAGGCTGCCTCAGCGAACTGAGGGGAACTTCTTGTTGTCTCGTTTTTCCGTGTGATAAAATGTAGCTGAGCAAGCCAGCGCTGGAACATGTGTGTGTGTCTTTCCTCCCCCTTGTCTCCTTCCCATCCCCTCCGGTGCAACTGCCCCAAATGCAGGGGGTGAAAATGGGGCTGCACACGAACTTGGGGTGGCTTACACCCATGAACAACCCTTCCCTAGGAAAGCTGTGCAGGGTGATGCCCAACACTGTTACCATCAACCAGACCAGATCCAGAAGGGCCCTTTTGAGCGCTGAGCTCTAAGCCACGCACTGCCACAGGCTCCTCCTGAGGGGGGCTGACAGGCCCTGGCAGGTGTGTGGCACCCAGAAGGTAACACACACACCCCACGGGCCATGAGCACTCAGTGCAGCCTGGCTGCCCAGCACAGGGGCTGCAGTGCTTCTCCTCTATCCGTGGCACCATTTCTCCCAGGGCCCCAGGCAGACAGCTCAGGAGCAGTGGAGGGCCGGAGACAGGCCGGTTGTGTAACAGAAAAATCTTTTATTGAGTTCAGGAGGTGGAGAACTTTCTCAGTGTGATGACGACCAAGGCCACAAGCACAGACGTACCCAGGAGGGAGGCAATGACAATGGCACCAATAGCTCCGGGCCCCAGCGAGCCTGCAGGGACAGAGAACAAGGCATGAGGTCAGCAGAGGCAGTGGGGCCCAGATGGGAAGGGCTGTGAGGATCACCCCGCAGCCAGCACGTCCCCGGGCATCAGGCCACACTCGTGTCCCCGAGCTCCCTGCACTGGCCGTGGCCCGTGTCCTCATGCAGCCCAGCTGTGGTCCTGTGCACCTTTGGGCAGGGGGCTGTAGAGCCACCACCACCTCAGGGAGGTCCCAGGGACAAGGACAGCTGCCACAAAGGGGGTGGGTGGTGCCCAGCTTTCCTGCTAGCGCCCACATTGCCAGAGTTGCTTTGCTTCTGGCAGGACCACATCCCAGCTGGTGCCTGCTGTCAGTCAGGAGCCACGAGCTGGGAAAGACACTCCCTGCTCAGGGAGCTCCAGGCCCGCTCTGTCCTGGGGAGCCCTACCTGCACTCAGGGCAGTTTTCTTTTCAGGGCAGGTGCCTGCCATGGCAGGTCCTGGGGCAGGCAGAAGGGACTTGGAGCCGTCTTGGGGCTGGCAGGAGCTCGGTAGCAGAGGCTTTTCAGCAGAGAAGTTTCCCCGTGCGGGCAGTACAGGCACCCCTCCCCTGCCCAGCAGTGCGGCTCTAGCCCCTCCCGAGAGGGGAGGTTGCACACAGGCCCAGGGGAGCGAATCCACCCTGAGGAGAGCCGCGGGCAGCCCCGCTCGGAGCCGCTCACCGTCCCCGGTGTCCAGGCGGTGCGGGTGGGTCGTGTCCTCGGGCTCCAGCTCGGAGGTGGCCGGGGGGAAGGCCGTGGGCTCGGACAGCCGGGCGGTGGTGGCGGCGGCGTCGAAAGGCCCGGCTCCGGAGGGCAGCTCGGGCGGCTCGTTCCAGAGGGTGGGCACCGGGCCCTGCGGGTACTCTGCTGGAAGACAAGCGCCCGCGGGCGTGGGGGGCCGGTCAGGCTGCTGGTGACCGCCACAGCTCAGCAGGGCCCTGGGCTCCAGCTGCCTGCCAGGGCCCCCGGGGTGGATGAAGGGTGATCCTAGGGCTAAGAACCCCTGCCCCCCAACACCCTGCAACCTCTGCTCGCACGCAAACAGTCCCCACATGAACATCCACAGCTGGTTTGCTCGTGGATGCCCTTGGGAGTGGGCTGGGAAGGGCTGTCACACTGCCAACAGAGGCCACCGGGCTGCCTGTGCTGGCCAAATTCACAGCATCTCGGGGCCCTTCTGTCCTGCACCACCAGCCCATGCACTGCAGGATGCCCGAGGTGCTGTCACAGTGCAGGACACAGCTCCCCCAGACAGGACCCTAGAGCCTCAACTTCCCCCTGCTGCACCCCTGCCACACCGGGGAGATGAAAGCCAGGCCAGGCTCTGTGTGTCTCCTGTTATTCCTTCCTGCCATGGGTCAGAGACCAAGCCAGGGCCCTCCCTGTCTGTGGGTGGCTCACGGAGCGCTCGCTGTCAATGCCCAGCTTTGTTCAGGTGGGCCCTGGCAGGAGCAGGAGACATTCCACAGCTCCCTGCTGAAACCGCTGGGAATGTTGCACCGAGATGGGGAAAAAAGCAGGGAAGAGAAAAACGAACACCACTCACTGCCAGGGCCCACCCGAACTGACACAATGGCTATCAGGACTGGGAAAAGAGGGACTCAGAAGAGCTGGAGCAAGCAGCCTGGGCTCCCTGGGGCAAGGCACAGAGGTATCCCCAGCACCTCAACTCTGGCATGTGAACCTTGGTGTACCAGGGGCACTTGAAGAGTTGTCCCAGGCTCTCTGTGGCCCAGGAAGAGAGGTGGCAGTAGCACATCTTGGCAATACCAGCCCCAGCTTTAAGTGCCTGGAGCCCTCCTTGCCTCCTGCAGACAGAAGGCACAGTGCGAGGAGAGCAAAGAATCCTCACTGAGGGGCTCAACCACACTCTGTTCTCCCTCAAGACCCCTCCCTGGAACAGGAGGGCCAAAACACTCACCTCTCCTGCCTGTACAAACCTGCTGAGAACTTACTGCAGGGCTTGCATCAAAGAGTAGCTCCCACCATCCCCAGAGCTACTCCAGGCTGCCCACAATCTTGGGAACACAACAAAGTCCTAGACTAGTTTTGAAAGCTCTTTCTACAGGCTGAAAAGCTGCAGGGTGTCCAGTGAGACAGCTGCCAGTCTCTTAACTGTGGCCCACTGAGCAGCGACAGAGACAAGGAAGTCTCCAGTGTGCAGCCTGGGCCAGTTAGATCCAGGCAGGGACACCAGCCAAAGCTGGGTGTAGCAGAGAACACCGTGTCCTCACACACTTGAACATCCATGGTCTCTGCACCAGAGGTGGCATCTCGGCTCCCTGTACAAGCACACAGAGGTTTGGGTTCCACGAGGGCTCCCCACAAACACCTGAGCCTTTGCAGGGCCCTCCCCAACCTGTGCTGCAAAGCCAACCAACAGAGCTGAAGAATCACATCCCATTCCGTGGCTCTTCCACAGAGTGCCATTTCCAGTGGACGCCTCTACTACAGATCCTGTGGTTTCACTGCCAGAGGATGGAACAGGAGGAGATAGAGAATTCAGTGCGCAAATGTAGTTAAAGCAGGAGAGAACCCAGCAGAGCTGGGCTATTTAGCTGGCAACAGTGGCATGGGGAAGCTGTTGGTTTAGGAACAGACCAAACATACAGAATGCTTTGGAAGCCCTGGCTCTAGGCTGCTTTTGTAAGGGAGAAATCACACAGAAGAGCCACACTCCAGCCTTGCCCTTCCTGACTCTGTCAACACCCCCGGGAGCAGAACCAACACTGCCACTGTCCCCAGCTGGCAGAGGAACACGGCGCTGGAAGGACAGCATTGCTTCTTTTCCCAAGAATGTTTTTTCTCTCCAGAGCTGGGCATGTGAGCAGGGACTGGAGTTGGCTCAGGTGATCTGTGACAGGCACAGGCACCATCCAGGGAGACTGCATGACCTGGGCTGGGGCTTCCCCATCCCCACGCTCAGAGGGATGAGGAGGGAGCACTGCCTCTTCGAACCACAGTGCAAAGGTCCCACAGGTGCCACCAGACCCAGAGGTGCCAGGAAGTCTCTCCTGTTCTCAGTGCATTTAACTCCTGAAAAATTTATGGCAGCTCTCTTTAAGCAGGGCACGGAGCTTATTTTTCATAGCCAAATACAGAGGGAACAGCCTAATTTGTTTATGATCTCCATGGTATTTTAAAAACTTGGATGGCTGCTGGATATGTATTTTGTTAATTCCACTCATCTGACTGACACTCGCTTTCAGTTTGCCTGCACAGAAAGGGCAGAGTGTGCTAAACATGCATTTGCTGTCCAGAGTTCTTGTGGTTTTACCCTAACAGTGCTTCAGCCCAGGGAAACACGGCCCCTTTCAGTCGGGCCTGGTGCCTCAGGAGCAGTTGGGAGCTCAGAGGCAGCAGCCGATTCCTGCACACACAAGTGAAATACCCACAGCTGAGCCTCCCCAGGAGCCAGGGCTCAGTGCTGGTCCCCTCCTCGGCTCCTGCCCCTCGATGCTGCTGGAGCAGGTGCCGAGGGCGTTACCATGGGCACACGGGGTGGGGGAACACAAAATGAGAGGCAGGTTCCTCCAGAGCCCATTGCTGCAGCCTGGGAGAATGTCTGCTCATAACCAGCACTGCTCCCTCCGTGGCTCTCCTTTGATCTTCCCTCCTAACCCAAAAGCTCGTGTCCTCACCTGCCTCCACTCCTGCCAGCTGAGAAGCCCAAGCACCCATCCAACTCTTCTCATGCATCCAGGAGGTTTTTTTAGCAAGCAGAAGTGTCACACTTGCTTCCCTGACAGTCCCAGTGAGTGTCAGCCACACTGCCACTGGCCGGGAGTGGCACATCTCTAACAGAGCCACATCAAATGCCACAATCCCATTTCAGTCCCCTGGTAAAAGCAGGAAAAGTGATGGGAAGGACAGAGTTTATTTCAGGTCCCAAAACCCAACACACACACACAATCAGTAAGGTCTCATGTCCCCAGGTGAGACATGAGGGCCTTTTCCAGTCACCCGTTGGGTGGAATCTGGAGAGGCTCTGTACAGGCAGGGGACCCAGCTCAGGAGGTTCAGTTCTCTGCTCTGCTGCCCATGTTTTGGGTGACCACCACAAGTCCTGCTCCTCCCAGGTGCAGTTTCTCTGTGCATGAGCAGGAGACCAGGATCTAAACACAATCTACACAGAAAGCAGCACCAGAGTGGCCAGGCCTGCCTGCCCACACCATCACTGTCATCCTGACTGTGACAAGGAGGATGTGGCCTGTGAACCTCAACAAATGCCTCAGTGACAGCTCTGGACCCAGCAGCAGCCCTTCCCAGGGAAAGGGCAAGTTGCAGGGAAGCTCCATGGCCGTGGGGCAAGAAACAGCATTTTGAACTTGGAAAAACACCCAAACACGCTGCCATCTCCAGCAAGGGAGTGCAACCAAGAGCTGGAAACTGAATACCAACAGTAAGGTAGTGCATGGCTTTCCTGTTCACCCAAGAACTTCGTAGGAATAAAGAACTAGCAAGAAACACACTCAAAGCACATCATCCATCACAAGACCAGATGTTTAACATCTGGGAGAGAGCCATGCATTAGCTGTGCTGCCATCAGTCTCAGGACCTCTCTCTCTACCTCTAGAAAACCCCCACGATGCACTGGCATGCTCTGCCTGCCCTGGAGGGATTCAGCAGGGGCGGCCAGTGGCACACGGAGGGGCTGCCAGGCTGCTGGGGCACACGAGTGAGCCACCACTGCCGAGGCTCTCCCTCAGTGCCCGCAGCTCTGGAGGGAGGGAAGCCTCCAGCCCCTGGCACAAATGAGCTCTTCCCCAGCTTTAGCCCTGTCTCTGCACTGAAGCACAAGCTGAGGGCAACTGTTGCTTTCAGACTCACAGTAAAAGCCTTTTCATGAGAAATACAGCTGGAGAACACTTAGGAGAAAGACATGCAATGATCTTATTGGAGCTTTACTGGAGATGGAACTGGATGAAATGGACTAAAATTATTAGAGTGTTCTGCAGAAGGCCAGGTGGATGATGGCAGTTCTTCCTTCCCACATGTTAACACTACAAATTCTCTTATTTTAGGGAAATCTCTTTATTGCCCTGTGTCTTCTCCCTCTCCCCAGCACAGGTTAGTTATAACCGAAGTAAGGAAATGGGAGGAAAATACCAGTTACCATAAGGACCTGGAAACTAGTAAACTCAGCAATGAGTTTTCCTAGTGATGCAGGGGCCAGTGGGACTCCAGACACATGGGCTGTAGAGATCTAGAGGGGATGATGGCAAAGGCAACTTGACAAAACTGCTGTTTTGTTTTGACAAAACTGCAGGCAACTGACAAATACTCAGGAAGAAGGTGGGGTGAGCTGCCAGCCAGTGCCCCAGGTCCTCGGTGACTGAAAGAGTCTCTACAAGTGACAGGCCTGGGGGAAGCCAACCAAATCTGAAGGAACCAGACCCTCCCCACACGCTGGCTGTAAGACCTTAAGGCAGGCAGATGTGGCCACGTCACATCACTGTCCCTAGAGTCAATGGTCAATACCCAGTGGTCAATACCCTTCCTCACACCAGCTGGGTTCAGCATCTCATCATCCTCACGCTCCCCCTCCAACCTAGCTCCTAATTCAGGAGTTGATACCAGCATCAGAAATTTATACGAAGTGTTGGAGCAGAGCGAGGTTGAGTAATGGCTGGTTTAAGTCTGGACAAATCTGCTGGAACAACCACATCTTTTCCTGAAATTTCCAAACAGAACCTCTGTACTGCTATCCATGTTCTAGTACTTAAGCTTTAAAAAACTTCCTAATATTCTTCTCTTCTCCTGTAGTTGAAAACAAAGCTGCTACAGAAAGATGTCCTTGGTCAAGGTGTTTTCTTGTGTCTTTTCCTTTAGTGAGTGTGCTCTGCTGCTTTTTCCCCCCCAGACTCATTCTGATGTGCTACTGCGTTACAACATTTCCACATTACCTGAAAACAAGCTCATGAGCCCACATGTGAGTTTAAATACCAAATATACATGATTCAGAAGCCAATGCCTTGCAAAGGCTTTGTACTAACTTCTGTCTCACTTGGAGCTCTGAATCCATTATAGGAATTGAAACTGGGTTTGCTGATAGGAAAAAACCCCAAAAATCAGCTCTTCACAATTCTCCTGTACTCTAGGCCTACGTGCCACTTGGGTTTGGAGAAGGAGGAGGTGGAGAAGGGTTAGGTTTGTCACAGGTCCTTGAGCTGGCCGTTTCCTGTTGCACCAAGATGATGTGAACAAAGGGGGTTAAAGATGTGCTTGACTGCTTCCCCATCTTTGACAAAAAGGATGTTGGAAAGAGCTCGATAACTCGGAGAACTTCACACTTTCAACAGTCACAGAGCCCCAGCCACGCTGTCCAGGAAACCAGAGCAGCTGGGGAAGCAGCCAGCAGGGAGAGCAGACTCACGCTGGACCTGGGGTCTGCAGGGCCGGCAGCAGCTGCAGCCCCCTCCGAGGCAGAGCCTGCTCCTGCCCACCCTGGAGGGCTCTGCTGGGGACAGTTGGAGGTGCTGAGATGAAAGGGCAGGGGCTGGTGAACTCCGGGGCCAGCAAGGGGCTGTCCAGCCCCAGGTGGCCGCAGCAGGCCCAGGGCCAGGGCAGGGCTGAAAGGAGCCCTTCATCGGGAGCACAAGGGGCAGCCTGTGGCGGGCAGGGCCCGGAGCTCCCGTGTGCAGCCACGCAGAGCTGCGGTTCTGATGGGTGCTAAGGAAGCTTGTTTACAGAAAGGCAGGGCTGTGTGTGCATGTGCTGAGACCGGAGGGCTGTCTGTGTGCCCTCCCCCTCTTTGTCTGCACCAGGCAGGAAATTTCCTTTTCTGACGGAGTAAAAGGCAGAAAAAGTTCCACTGTTCCTCAAAGCACCTGTACTGGGGCAGGAACTCTCCACGTCTAACGCAGTGGACAATCATTCTGCTCCTGGGATGGCTTACTGCCCAGGCTGGTTCCCTCCTGTCCTCTCTGAGGGAACAGGGAACAACAGCCTGTTAGAGGTCTTAAGTCTCTGAAACGCTGCAGAGAAAGCAGGGAGTCTCTCCTACACCCCAAGATCTGAATGCTGCATTCCCCAGTACAAAGCCCTTCAGGCCTCAGTGCACGAGTGTGACTCACCCAGCAGGGATCAAGTAAACTTGGGAGTGTGTCACAGGAGCAAAATGACACAAGGAGGCAGCGCCAGGCACAAACCACAGCTGCAATGCCAGAGCAAGCACATGGAAAAGATGGCAAGGGGGAGGGGGCAGAGGAAATGCACCAAATACTGGAAATTAAAACCAGCATAGACGAGATCCCAGCTTGGAGGGGAAGCAGATTGAATTCTCACTGGAAATTAGTCACTTCCTGTAGAATGAATACTGCTAACAATTAAGAAAAGACCTTACCTGGTACGGGGGAAGAGCATGGTCAGTGCTTCTGCAAGCAAGAGCAAGGCACAAACTGAAACTGTGCTAAAATGATTAATGTTGCACTGTACAAAAAAGCTCATAGTTTGAGAAGCATCCACTTTTTAGTGCTCATTTCTTAGTTACTTTGAAGGTTTCCCAGCAAGAAGGTGTCCTGGAAGGAGAGGATACCAGCTGCACTAATTCTGCTCCTGCATCCACAGATGTTCCAGCCAGGCACAGTGGTAAACTCCCCTGCCCATATGAAAGCTCCTTTAAAAAGAAATCATTTCAGACAGCTGGCCAGGATCTCCCTGCGAGGCAAGATGCTTGGAAGAAACTGGGAGAGACCTGCAAAACAACGTTACCCCAGGTCTTGGAAGGCAGGACAGGAATTGAGGAAGACAAATGCTGTGCTCCTGCCTGTTACCTTGGCCCCAGCCACCTCTCCAGCCTCGCCTCCACTGCAAGAAAGGCTTTGGGGGGAGCAATTCCCCAGAGAAGTTTCCGCCTGTACGCTCAGAGCCCGTCAGTGCAGGCAGTTTGGAAATCAGCTTTTCCCTCGTTGTAAAACCCACCTCAGGCCTGTAGCCTTTGAAGCTGTGCCCTCGGCTCCCTGCAGCCAGCACACCTCTGCTGAAGGCAGGAGCAGGTAAGGCTGGAATTTATAACAATGCCAGAAAAACGGTGCCTTACACAAGAGGCATCTCTGCCATTCTCCTCCCCATCACCTCACGGAACCCAAGTCAGAGCCGGGCACCCTCCCAGCCCTGCCTTGGTGCCCCAGCTCCAGAGCGATCCCACACGGATGCACACCTTGGCTTTGGGCTGAGATTTTCGTGGGCACTTTGCTATTTCTGCCTAAAGCAGCTGTTGTGCTCTGCTGCAGTAGAGAGCACAGAAGGAACCAGAAATTGGCACATATGCTTTAGGCAAAGAAAAATGTTTCCTTCCATAACTGTAACTTCTTCCTGCCACTGAAAGCTGAGGCACAGCCTGTCCCATCAGCCGCTGAGAGGTTTTCCACCTCTTGCTGACTGATGTGTCCACTGACCCTCGGCCATCAGTGCTCACATAGGTGCCACTGCTGTTCTGCTTAGGAAAAGTTACAAAGGATTTTCTTCACTGAAAATATATTCTTGCTCACCAGCAGCCACCAAAGCTAGTTTCCATTAACCAATTATAATTCAATACATATTTAGGGATGTTTTCAGGGAAGGGAGAAGAGAGAGGCAGTGCAGTAAAGGCTCTCCCATGCTTTTGGGCTTTAAATGCAAACAAAGCTCCTTACCTGCCAGCGCAGCAGGGACCAGGATGCTGCACAGCGTTAGCAGGACCAGGCGAAGCACTCTGTGGTAGGACATGGCTTCCCTCAGGAAAAGCGGCAGCAGGAATCCTTAAAACTCTTCAAAGCACAAAACAACTCAGAAATTTCACTGGTGTAATAAAAATTTTGTCCAGTCAGGTTAAAAAAAAAAAAAAAAAGTCCTTCACAAGAGCAAGTACGTAGAGAGTGCAAAGCCCAGCAGAGCCTCCCTCGCTCTGGCTCCAGGAGCACACCTCCTCCCAAAGGCAGCTCCACCCTCCCAAACTTGTGCCTACAACCCCATAGGCGGCCAAGCAGAGCCGTCAGGACCCTGCCAGGCCACTGCACACACGAGCAGTTGTTGGTGAGCCCTTCCCAGAGGCCACGAGGATGCTCCTGGAACGGGGCTGGCCATCCCGAGGCACAGGAAATAACTCAGGGGCCGTGGGGGCAGCTCACCCCGAGACCAAGCAGCCCATTCGAGGGCTCTGCTCTCCCTCACTGTGCAGGGTGGCAGAGCACTGCGGGGTGGGGACAGCCAAGAACAAGGGCCTCAATCTTCCGAGGCTAAAACGCTCTGACACAGAGCCAGAGCAGCTCCATGGCACCCTTGTTCCTGGGTGGAATACTTACAGAGCTGGCCTGGGAGCTGTGGGTGGTCTCAGAAGTGCTGTCAAAGTCTCCAGGTGTTCCAGGAGAGTCGCCTTTGGCAGGCAAGGCCAGCATCCTCCTCGGATCCCAACTGCTGGGACACCACCTCCTCCTGCCAGCCTCTGCCACTCCGCCCCTGCCCGCCGCAGGGGCTCCTGGCAGCTCCCACCACAGAAAACCCAGGTTTGTTTCAAATCACATCTGCAGCAACAACTGGGGAAAGGATGGGGTGTATAAAAAGGGGAACACTCCAGCTGATTGTCACAGAAGAAATTTCATTAGTATTTTGGAGCTGGTATGAACTTCATGGTTTCCCAGCGTGTAACAAATACATGAACACTGCCAATGTCAGTTCTTTATGCTCCGAGAATATGACACAGATAGTTTTGTCTTAAATTTCAGATTCAGATTTTTCTGCCGAGAGACTGCTTTGCCTTTTGGAGCCCCTGTTTTCCCCATCCCTACTGATCCAGACGACTCTTGCTACAGAGAAGGGCCCTGTTTGTCACAGAAGGTGACAAGGCAGTCACCCGAGCACACAATCTGCACGTGCCACCACCCTCCCTTCGTACTGAACACAGAAACCAGAGTATTTCAGCATTAAGAATGGTGTATTTTCCTCACTGGTCCATTATCGACAAACTCTCATGAGCCAAGTGAGGTCCTCAAGGTCTGACAAATTATTGCACATGTTCCCTGCTTGCATTTCTGCATTTTCATTCAGCAATCACGGAGCTGTTCCTCTTCTGGTTTCCAGCTCAGCTGGAAACGAACAGGCTTTTGTGTATGTGTAACATGGTATAGAACAGTCCAAAATTAGCTTGCAGAAATCAGATCATACCACTAAAAAACCAGAAAGCACTTATGAACACCACACCTTATCTGCTAAAAAAAGAAGGTATTAAAACAAAGGTTATCAACCGAAACAAACTGCTCTCTCAGACAGCAGCTGAACGTCATGCAAGGCCTCTCTGTAAGTCAGGCCTCAGCACTCTTTTTTCCATGGTCATGGGAATGGCAGGACATTTATCATTACCTTTTACTGGGATTTTCCACACAAACACACGTAGAGAAAAAGGAAAATAAGTCTAAAAAGGGAAACCTACAAGGTGTCCCTGTGGACCTTAGGCCGAGGGGAGAAATGAAACCTCTCATTTAGGGCAGGGCATTGGAGTGCACAGGGTGGGCACCGACAGGCAGAGGAGGCTCCGTGGCCGAGTGTTTGTGTTGAGAGCAAACCAGCCACGGCCTGATCTCCCCTGCATAAACAGCACCAGCGTGAATGCACACGGTTCTCTACAGACGGCAGAGGAAAATTAAAGCTTTCTTGTTAGAAATTTCCAATCTCGACTTACTGGTGTTTATTTGAACTCTAAAATTATCAAGTAGAAAAACCAACCAGTATTCCTCACCGGGGAAGAAATAAAGCAGCAGCTGTTGTTCCACATCCTGTGTATTTGCTTGTTGTTTCTTGATGAAAACTGATGCAAGTTGAGTTTTGGGTGAATTTTAGCACCAGGAATTATCTCAAGACTCAGCTTTGACAAAAGCAAGCAGAAAGTTTGCTCTCAGATATAATACAACCAGGTTTTATTTAAGTTCTCTCTTTTTCCCCCCCCACACTGGCAAAAGTTCAGAGGGAGTTTAAAGTTTTGTAAACATTTTAACTACCCCTCTTCCCCCTTTTATGAATTTACAAAGCAAAGGAGACAGGGAGACCAGATTTGCAACAGTTCCAAGTCTCTCCATGCTATTGGATCCAAAAACTATATACAAGTCTGCAGCAGTCTCTGTATAGTTACTGTACATGTTTGGGGACAGGGGGAAGAGAGAGGAGGAGGAGGAGGAGGGGAAAGTGACCCCAAAAAATGAATAAACCCAAACAAAATAAAATCCAAAGCCAAACTGCTCTTGAGCAACTCAAACTGTTTTCTTTAGGCAGTGATGACAGAAAAACAGACACCTTTATACAACTCCACCAAAACTGCAGCGTATCTCCCTTGGCAGGTTCCCCGCTCTGGGGACGGGAGATGGGACCAGGGGGCTCACACTAAGTGCATTTGGCATTTTCCTTCTCGGTCGTTTGTGGTGCGTGTGTGGGGGTGCGTGGGCAGGTGGAGCAGGGAAGGTGGTGTTAATCTTTCCGTGAGAGAGGAAGGTTATGACTCCATAAACACTTAGAGGTTATGGATCCCAGTGAAGGTGCGTGAAGTACTTTTAAGGTGTAGAAGGTAAGCAGGGCCATCATTGCACAAAGCTTCGTCCTCCAGTGTCTCTCTCCACGACGAAAGGGCATCTCTGCGTGATACCTAAGCACTGCTTCAAGTGACAACCAGCCGAGGCTGCTGGCACGTCTCTGAAAGCCAGGGTCCACCCTCTCCAGAGACTACAGATCCACACTGTAAAGATCCCACTGTCTCTTAAACGAGACAAATTTGCAGGAAAAGAGCTCAAAATAAACTGGTCCTAACCCTCTGAAGGTAGCATTTAAGGGGTAAATTCAACCTGAAAGAAGAGATGCCACCCCCCTTTTTCCAGAGCAGAAGTCCCCACTTGTCCAGGAAGGCTGGAGAATGCCGACGGGAACTCCACCAGCTTCAGCATCACCACCTAATGAAGACAGACTCGAGCTTTCCCTCCAGAAATAATGTGCTGAGAAGGGCTGGCAGGGGGTGTGCAACTTCAAACCAACCCAAGCTAAACTGTGCCCGCTACCGCCCCTCTCCTGTTGCCAGTTCTAAGGGTAGCTTATGAATGCAACTCCTGGCCAGGAGAGCACCTCTTGCCCTGATGGAGCAGCCAAGTCAGTATCTGTGTGGCATTTTGGTTTTGACCAACATCTGTTAACCACAAACTCTCTCTCAATCTCTCTCTCTCTCTCCATATGACTGCACGTGTTGGATGTGGTAAGAGTAACCAGGAGAAGGAAGCAATGCTTTGCAGAATCCCAATTGATTTTTTTTTCCAGGTATGTCAGCAGAATGAATCACAGCACAGTGAAAGCTTGCTGCCCAATTCAGCCTTGTTGTGAACAAAGCCTAACTCCCACCCTCCCGGGACTCTGAGCAAGTCCCCTTGAGCGGGCTGACAGTAGGAACAACGCCTGTGCAGTCCTGGGCAGGAAGGGTTTGCTGGGGCCAGAGGAAGCAGCCTGAGATGATTGATCCTGTGATTCACTGCGAGGCAAACAACACAAGGTGGAGAGTACGGTGTCCAAACAGAGAATCCATGGTTAACAGATGCAGGAAAAGCCAGTTGATTTGCACATGCTCAGTAGTCTTCCAAAGTCTCTATTTCTCCCATATTGAGCCGCTCTGATGAAGCATTCACTGAAAACCCTGTGAATGAAGAAGGACTGGTGTTAAAAATCTGGATGTGGCATACTGTACTTGACACAAAACATCTGTTAGTGCTACTGCACCTGTAAGAAAAGGTGAATTTAGGGGTAATTCAGTAAGGCTACAGACGCAGTCACCCAAACTGTTTGATTTTTTCCTCAACAAACTCAAGATAATCAACTGTATAATTAGATAAGCATCACTTGGTCTTTGAAACCAGATCAGAAGACTGTTTTCAAGTTCCATTTAAAATATGTCACCTGCAGAGCCAGTACAAGGCACATCTCCATATGGCTGTGCAACATCTGGAAAGGGAGCGTGCTCAAGTCAACTGGTTCTTGGAAGTGGCTGTCAACACCACGCTCACATGGTCTGAGAGGCAGAAATGGCCATTCTGACAACTTGGAATCCACACGTGGAACCATGCTCCAATACTTCAGGAGCTGTGAGCAATTTCACCCTTTAAAGTCTCAAAGCAAGAACCTATGAAATCTAGTAGCAATTACATCTATTTCCATCGTTTTTTACAAACTTCCATCTCAGGAGTAAAGCATGAAAGTGCACAAAGTTACCCAGGGCCATGCACCCAAACTGCTACCCAGCCTTTCAGGCGTATGTGCTGAGGACGTGGTGAACATGAGGAAAGTGTGAGAGGGTGAAAAGACTTTCAACAAGGAAACAAATCCAATACATCAAACTGCAGCTTTCCTACTGAAATCCCATTTTTAAGGCTGTACCAACCCCATCTGGAGTATGGGAAAAGGTGAAGATTTCCTGTGTAAGACTACTAAACACCAAGTTGACACTTCAGTGTCTTGAGAGTGCTACACTGGTTTGCTCTGGGTTAGACAACCAACTGCTCTCCACTTATCTCCAGAGATAAGAAATGCTCTGTTCAGTAGGTTTAGGAACATTGTTCTGGCTCCCTCTCGTGGCAGTGTGGCCCAAAAGCATCTGAAATTATTTTGTAGAAGAGCGAGTGTATGCATTTTAAAAAAGCTGCATGGGCTACTTCTCTTACAGTTTCAGCTTCCAAATAGTATTCAGTGCTTTCTTCTTCAGGTTACACGAGTTGTTTTTTTAATATATTCAACGAGCACCCAGCTCAGACTCAGTGGATGGGCACCTTGGGATGGCCTAGGTCAGGATTCCAGCGAGAAGTTCCACCCACACCAATGAGGAAATCACTGATTCAGCTCAGGAGTATTGACTTAGGTTTGCCAAAAATGAAAGAAAGACAAAAACCAAAGGCAGGGCTCTGCTAGAGCCTTAAAAAAGCACTGACTTCAGGTGGACAATAGCTGGCTGCTCCACAGCAGCTGGGCTCAGCAGAAGCAGCACAACAAAGCCTGGCCCAGTGCAGTGCCCTGGGTCCCCCTCTGTCACCCAGGGCACGAACACGGACACGTGTGTTCCACACGAACACCACCGTGCCCTGTCACCCCCAGTGCCCTGTCACCCCAGTGTCCTGTGCCCTGTCACCCCCAGTGTCCAGTGCCCTGTCACCCCCAGTGTCCAGTGCCCTGTCACCCCCAGCGTCCTGTCACCCACAGCGCCCTGTGTCCTGTCCTGTCACCCCACAGTGTCCGTGCACTCACACCATGTCCTCGTACCTCAAAAGCTACTTCAAAGAAACCTTTCCATCAGTGCTACACTGCTTAATACCAGCCTCACATAAAAATTAAGACACAGAACACAATAAATAAATAAAGAACTGCTAATGATGTCATCATCTCCATGGTCTCCAGCTGAAAATCTGTGACCACTTTAACCTTTGCTATCTTTTCTGACTAGAGTGATGGTTACCTCCTTGAAAAAGGTGGGAAGGCAAAGGCAGCCTCAGAAAGCTGCTCCTCAAAAAGGAAAACATGCTTTTCTTCAAAGAATGAATCAGCATTAAAGCAGTTAAATAGCCATAAATCACCTCAAAAGAGGAAAGGCAATTTAACTGACATCCCTGAACTACTTAGAGGTTTCCAGGTAATAACCCAGGTATCAAAGAGGCCATTACATGAGGAAAAGTTCAATAAAACTGAAAAAATTCTAAAGACATTTCACCTTTTCTACTCAAATTCAGTATTACCACTTAAGGTCAGTAAGAATTCACTACACTTCCCAAAGCAAACCACCACTACCAAATTAAACGTTAATTTTTAAAAGTTAAAACTGACCTAACAAGCTGGGATCTGCTCGAACCATTTTCTGTTTCTTCTTTTTCTTCCCGCTCTGCACAGCCTCGAAGTTGGACTGCTGGTTGTTGCTCTGATTGGTCTGAAAGACTGAATGTAGCGAACTGTGGTTCATCCCCCACACTGAATCCTAGAGAACAAATTAGGGACAAGATTATAGAGCACAGTGAAGTCTGGTTTATTTATAGAGAAAATACTCAGAGAGCCCAAAGCCCTCCCTATATCCACGTGCAGCTCTAGCTGCTGATGTATCCACCCCATCTTCCCACAGCATCTCCTGGATCACTGTGCAAAAACACTCTTGGATTACTGTTGGCCTCAGCTGCTGAGTTACAAAGGAAACTTGAACCTGTGGAGACAACAGGGAAGCTGCTCTGCTGTCTGCCCTTGGCAGGACAGGTAAAGCCCTGCTGAGGAGCCCACCCTCACCTGCTGTTGCTGCTGCCGCTGCTGGCTGGCTTTCTGTTTGGCACGGCGCTCCAGGAACTGCTTGGCAAACTCCTTGGCCTCAGGAGTGTCTCCAAGGTAGGCTCGGATGTAGTCATGGACCTCATAGGGAGACTCCACTTCCTTCAGGAAAGAAACAAACGTGGGAACTGCAAGGAGAAGGCAGAGGTGAGGGAGTGCATGTTGATAGCAAACACACACATGCAATAAACACCACCGTCACATTTCTGTGTCCAATATTTGCTGGTCTAGCAGCTTGCCCTTCTCAGTTCCCTGCAATAAGGCCCTGTCATGCAATGCAGGATGGAACTGCATCCTCATCTATCTGCCTGATAATGCTTCCATGACTACCAGAAAGCCTCAGGAGGGCTCTGGCTGACAGAAATTACAACCTTTTCAAATCCCACTGATTTGCTGTAGTTAGGACAATGAAAACCAAGAGGATGCAGCCGGTTCTTCTGGCCACTATTTAATGATGTCCTTTGGTGAGTGCATTGGAAACATTGGTTTGATGCCATTACAGTCCCTCAGAACCGCTTCATCAGGAAACTGAACAGTTATTGATCCTCCCACTCCTTTCCAGCTCTTACCATCTAAGTTGTTGGCTGTGTTGAGTGCATGAAGCATCTGTTCACACCACTGAGTGAATCCATCCTGGGCTTTATTAACCCCCTGGAACAATTTCAACAGCTTCTCCTCTTCTTCTACCTTCTTGTTTTGTCTACTTGTAATACCTACAGATTTGCTGGGGTAAAGAAAATGCATAGAATTAGATTCTCAGTTTCCAGGCTTACCCACAGTACAGTATACAGTGCAGTGTTGTAAGACTATTTTACAAGATGCAACCATTTTTAAGAACCAAATCATTTTCTAAACAGGTGACAAAATGAACTGTGAATGGTCACCTGTTGTTGTCAAAACAGATCCTGAACGGCACAGAAAAAAAAAAAAGGAAAATACACGAAGATGTTCTAACTGCTAAGTGATCACATCAGGAGTGGCAGCCTTCCTCTGCAAAAGCTCCTTCCCCAGCTCCTACCTGAGGCTGGCGTTGCTTTTGTTTTTATTGGTCGAGTTACGAGGTCCCACTTCCTTCACGGCATCATCCCAGAAACCCATGTTGGAGTTTTTGGTATCGGCGTTGCTCCAGATGCTGCTGACTAGGTCAGATGCCCACTGGTTGCTGGGATTAGTGTTTAGAGAGCCCCACACTGAATTCCCAATGCTGGTGTGCAGGTTAGAGTGCTGTTGAGACACAACAAAGAGATGCTGGTTGTTAGCACAGACCCAGCAGAACAGACATGAACGGCCAGAGGGAACTGGCACGGCTGCTTTCCTCCAGGTACTGATCAGATGAAGAAACCCACCGTGGTATTCCTGACTCTGTTCGGCTGCTGGTGCTGCTGTTGCTGCTGTTTCTGCATCTGCCTTGCCTCTTCCTGCTGTATCTCCAGCAGGGACTTGGTGGTGCCTGTTGGTTTGGTGACGTTACCCCAGCCTGACAATTTCTGCTGCTGTTGCTGCTGCTGTTGCTGGAGGGCCTTCATTAGCTCACGCTGCTGACGCCTTTGCTGTTGCATGCAAGACAAAAGTGCTTGTAAATACTTTCAGAAGATCATTACTATTCAAAAGCCTAACTTGGAAACTGGTTTTAAACTGATTTCACTTTCTTCTAGAGAAGTCTGGCTGACCTATTATCGTTTTGGGCCATTACAGTTCCTCAAAAAAGGGAGACATTAGCTAACCAGTAAATACAAATTGTTTATTAGCCTGGCACAGACTAAATTTATCAAATCACGTCTGCAGTCAGCTTCCTGGAAGATGATCATCTCTGCTACCATCACTTGTTCCCCCCTCAACCCATCCTCCCTTTAACTGCCCTGGTCTCGTGCGTATCTTCAAACTTTTATACTGTTTTGTGAACATATTATACTCCCAGGTATAACTCCCAGGTTACAAGTGTGCAGGTTTCCCTTCTTTCAGATTCTTGTACTAAGAAGTGATAAAAACTTTCACACAAGTACTTGCTGAACCTATGCCTGAAGGATAGGATTTTATTTGAGTTATGCCATTTCAAAAACCATTCCTCATCCTCACCACTCCTTCTAACACCTGAAGTGACAGCTCAGCAGTCCCACAGCTCTCTAACAAGCTGCACTCCACTGCTGTCAGTGTTTACCTCTTCTCGGAGCTGCCGTTCTCGTTCTTCTTCTAACTTTTGGATTTCTGCCAATGACAGTGTGGTCTGGGATTGACAAGTTCCTGAATTTGATTGCTGACCCCACGTTGAAGATGAAGGGAGCTGGGCCAAAACAGACATCATCGGGAATTACAAAACATTTTAGAGAACACTACTGGAGTATAATCATGAAAAAAACAGTATAAACCCAAGGGAAAGAAAGGCCACCTTCAAAGTTTAACAAAACCCTAGAAAGTATGAAACGGTATAATAAAGTATGAAGAGGTAGAAAATATAAATGATGCATTCTTTGAATTGTCCGCTGATGCATCAGTCTTTGACACAGTGTATCAAGAATAGTGTAACACACTATTACCTGAAGAAAAGCAACCCCATTTAGATTTCAAACATTTTAGGAATTCCAAGCTTTGGAAACTCTGCACTGGCCCTTGCTCACTGTGGCAGAAAAAACCTCTGTGCCCACCTGTGATGCCTTCCTAGTGTGCTTCTACTGACAGAACAGTCTCGGTTTTTAATTTAATTCTTTCTCTTTCATCTCACATCAACTCTTTACCCTCTTCCCTCTCCACACAGCTCATCCATCCCTGCTCTGCCCGAGCTACTACAGAGCACCCTGGAGGCAGCTGTGGCTTCACCTCCCACGCGGAGCTGGGGGGAAGTTCAACTGCAGGAACAAGCTACCTTCATCTGTGCAAGCTGCTGCTGTTGCTGCTGCTGCTGCAGCCGCCGCAGAGCCTCCTGCTGCTGCTGCCTCTGCCTCATGATCTCCTTCTGGCGCTGGAGTTCCAGCTCCTTGCGCTTGCGCTCCTCCTCCTCCAGCCGCTGCCGCGCCGCCTCCTCCTCCATGCGCAGCCGGCTCTCCTCCAGCCGCCGCTGAGCCTCCTCCTCCTCACGCGCCCACTTGGCAGCCTCCTCTTCCTTCCCAGGACACAGAAAGGAACACAGTCTAAGGAGACTTGGCACGATTTAAAGCACTCCTAACTCTGTGGCACTGATACTCTGGCAGAACAGAGAGGGACCACGTTATCTGTACTCTGTGCTGTTTGAGTTGTCAATTTACCTTTACGTTTATCAGGCAAGAAAGCCCAGTAATGAAGTCTTAATTCCCTAAAAAAACATGTTTCCCATTGCTCCACCAAGGAACTTGGAAGAGAATGACATCTCCCTAGTTCACACCTGCTAATTTCTAACTACTTTCCTTCAGTAGATACACACCTTTCAGTCTGAGCTTCTGCCTCCTTATACTGCTTACAGTACTGCCCCACCTTCAGTGGAATGAAACTTGGCAGAAATAACAGGAAAGAAGAGACAGGTGACAAAGCTGGCATGGCACAGAAAGACTGCCAAAACTGATCATCTCAGATGACACTGAAGATAACAAAGTAATGGCCCAGAGAGTGCTATTTCAAAACAAACTGTTACTCTGGTACTGTACTCTGCCTCAGAAAGGAGTATAAATACTGTGCTGCACAGCCATTCTTAGGCTCAAACATGAAGGGAGACCATTCACTCCACCCAAATCTCTTTACCTAAGGGCGTATTGAATTCTGATTGTTTTGTCTGAAGTCAGGATACAGGTAAACAACGTTTTTTTCACTCACTTGATACTGTCTGCAAGCTGTGCTTTCTTTGACCAAAACTGATGGTCTCTCAAGCACTGGTGTGAGTTTCAAAGCCTGTTTGTTGTGGCAGCCTCCATAATTAAACACAAGAGGTCCCTTTTGCCATTTTTCACCTGTTTACGAATTAACTCCTCTCGCTGACGTCTTTCCTCCTCCTCTCTTCTTCTTTCCTCCAATCTCCTAAGTGCTTCCTCCTGTTGTTGCCTCTCCTCTTCCTCCCGCTGCCGCCTTAGTGCAATTTCCTGCTCTCGTTGTCGCCTCAGGGCCTCTTCCTGGAGTTGGGAACAAAATGTCAGGCTATAAATGCCATTTTATCAACAAACCACATCAGAACACAGATTACAGCGCTGTCTGGCCAAATGAGTAGCCTCAAGAAAAGCTCCCTAGCTCCAAACTAAGCTCTACCAAAATACTGCATTAAGCACAACAAGTATTGTTGATGCAATGTGCATCTCCGACAAATTATTTTAATGAAAAAACAAACTGAAGAAATAATTGCCTATCTTTGGTTTTAAGAAGAATGGCGTCAAGAATGACAACAAAGGGGGAGACTCCTTTTTCCACTATGCAGCACTAGCAGTCCTTGAACATTAGATCTATAAATATTTTAATGTGTGGGTATCATGAATTCCTTTTTTGGGGGGCTGTCAGCTATAACTTGGAAGGTTTTCCTTCTTACAGGAGTTTCTCAACACTGACTGTTCAAGAGCACTACACAACTCCAAACCACATCTCCAGACATCAGAAAGAAGCTGAAGCAGCCCAGTGCATTTAAGGACAGTGTTACTTTGGAAGTCTCAAGGGCTTTAACTGGGCTCTCCCTATACTATTTAAGTATTACGGGGTAAGAAAAGGTCTCTTAAGGGCTTTGATTTTGGGCTATCCCTGAATTATTTAAATTGCTTCCAATAAATTATGTTTTTTCCAAGTAGTAAAATTATTTACTTAACTCAAAAATTAAACATCAGCACCTTTTCCTATCAACAGAAACAGACATTTTACCATTCTGCTAGTTGGGTTTTTTTGAAGAATAGGGGACAAGCAGCTTCCTGCATACTGTTAAATGGGATTCCACCTGGGGTCCTCTTCCACCAGTTCTGACTTTCCCTTGCAATAACAAAGCCTTAGTTTTTGCAGCCTTTTCTGACCTCTGATGTCCAGCAACTGAGTTAAGGCCACCCTACTTTTCACCCCTTCTGCTGTCTCTTTCTGACTTACCCACCGGTTCAACCTGAAGATCTTAATTTTTGGACAAGAACTTTTTTAGGCTTTTATAATTTCATATTTTCCTTTAAAAATGACCACTACTGCAACTGTACTCCCACAAGGTTTTAAAAGCAATACATTATTCACAGGATGATGGGGGACTAATTGTGCAGCATGGATGTAATCTCTGGTAAATCAAGGAAGTTAATTGTGAAAACTAAGACCCTTGTATTCAATGTGACACCAAAGTTTCATGTATACACAGCACAGATAAACTGCACTACACAGTTCCCTAAACAACTTCACTGGGTTTTTCTCTGACAGTGAACTTCAGATGCCTGCAACAGAACTGTCAGTAGACAGAACCTCTTTTATAAGCAATGCCATGGCACTGAACAGCTGCTGGCTGCAAGCCAACAATTCATTCACACTCCTGAACACCACTTAAGTGGTTTGGTGCTAGATATAAGCACAGTTAAGTGGTTTTCTTCCACTAGCTGGACATAGAACTATAGTCTGTGATTCATTTTCTCATTAATCAAATCAGCTTCCAGTGTAACACATACCACCTGAACCATTTTTGAAATTTGGGCCTGTAACTGTATTAATTGGACACATGCAGTCAATCAAGTAATCAACTGTCCCCAATACAAGTGCTGAAGAATTTCTGCTTGCTCTATCTTTTATTGAAAAGGCTGCTTGAGCAGGCCAGAGGTGCCAGTCTCTTGTTTGCCCACAGAGCAGATCTCAGCTCAGAAGTCCTCACTGCCAGCCAGGCTGGGAGCTCTGTGACATGGCACGAAGAACCTGGGAGAGATGAGCAGAGTCTCTGAGCCCTGCTGTGGGACAGCCCCCCAGTGACACCTCTGCCCTATTTTCCCCTTGGAAAGGAGGCCAGAATTGCCATTCAGAAAGCTGAACAGATCTCCTTGCTCAGGAATGCCAGGAGAGACACTGCTGAATGACAGCATTAAAAGACTTCTCTCCCCTACAGAACCAAAGATGAACAGAGGGAAAAAACCCTCTAAGGTATGGAAATCTGGGAACCACAGCCTTTTTTCTGACTCTTCACAGCTATAAAAAAGGTTGTCTCAATATTTGTTTCTGTGTCTTATTATCTGATGTTTCTGTTTGAGCATGTGACCAAGCCCATTCAAAGCTCCAGCTTTCTGCCACTGACTGCTCTGGGAAACAATCAATCCTTTGGCTCTGAGTGTTCCCATGTTCGTAGATTCCTGCTCCAAGACACTCTCAGTGTTCTTCAGCATCTTTCTTAATAATTGTTTTCAAACATACACATCTTGCTGTACAGACAGCTTATTTCAGATCTTTTAAAATATCTGTAATATTACAAAAAAAAAATCCTTAAGCAGCAATCCCCAGTTCAATAGACTCTGGATTTTTAAATAAAATAGAGAATTTTTTGCAGTTGGTGACACCTGCAGTTCTGCTTGTCTATGTTACTAGGGCTCACAAATCTTTTTGCTCTCCTCTTTGAAACAGGTATTTTAAAGGGAGCACTAAAGACATAATTCAGAGAAAACAATTATTAGCTGGTTATTAAACCTCAAATTTTTTCCTGAAAGCAATCAATTATTACAAAATAGAAGATACCAGACCAGAGACAAAAACAAAATACAGGAGCTACACAAGCTGGGCATTACTGTTTGCAATTCTACAGTGCAAAGTAATTGATGAAAACTGTGAACAGAACTGAATTCAACATTTGGTATGACATTTCATCCTACAGAATTGAATTTCTATTAGTTATTTTTTTTATTTAGAATTCACCATCAACAGCATATTTACTAACCTTATATACTAGTCTTTTATGCAGTATTACATCAAAAGCCTTCCTGAAGTCCAGGCAGATTAAGTCTACTGCTTCACCCCTCTCAGCTCTCACTGTCATCTCCTCAAAAGAAGTTAATCAAATTTGTTAAGCATCATCTCCTCTGCATAAATCCATGCTAATAAATCAGTTCATCCCTGATTCTACAATGCCTTCCAGTACAGAAGTCAGATTCAAATATTAGACCAGTTTCTTTTTTTAAAATACAGAATACAATGTTATTTTCTCTTTCCAGAGAAGTGCTTAAACTCTTTGTTACCTTTTCAAGATATTACTGCTCAGAATTAAGCATTGTGGCAATTATTGCATTGGTAATGAACTAAGATACTTGCTGTTACTGCTTTTCAACCCCGTTCTGCTTGCTTCGTGTAAAGTTATTTCCCATGGCATCTCAGAACGGGAGAGTCAGACTGTTCACTGTGCAAATCCAAAGTGGACAACAAAACTTTGGAATTTAACAGACATTGTTATACACAGAGGCAAAACTGTTAGAGTGAAAAGAAACAACCCAAGTCTACTTGAAGCCAGCACAGATGACACACATTGAGTTACCAGGTGATCAGCTGAAAAATGAGTTCTTGTTATTGAACCAGATCTAAGGCAATCTATCTCAAAAGTTAAACTTTTAAGTGTATTATTGCTTCAATGCTAGTTTGACCTCAAGTGGAGGATGCTTTTCCACTGTGCAGCATAATGACTTCCTGCTCACAAAGTAGGTACACTAAAGCAAGGAGCCATTTATTTGCAGACTTGATCCCAAAAGACACCATGAAAAGTTATCTACATATCAAACTGTGCCAATTAAAATAGATCTTCTGTGACAAAACCCAAACCCTGAGGGAACTGAGATCTACAAGGAACTTCCAAACAAAACTAGAGATTCTAGAGGCTTCCTCTGAAGTGTCTGATCCTTAAAGCAGGAACAGGCTTTACAATTGCCTACCTAAGCTCAGAAGAGATACTATAAAGGACAGAATTATTTAGTACTTTTGCCTATTATTCATGTGGTCCTTTTCAGGACATTTACTAATTCCTTAGTGAACAAGCTCAGCCTTGTGCTTGCCCTTATCCTTCACACGTGGAGTGAAAACTTTAACTTTCACTGTCTTTCCCTGCTGCAACGCTTATGGAACTCCATTTTTTTCCCTACAGAATTCAGAAGTAAGTGCTAAAAATGCCAAACTAATAATGTCTCCATTTTGTATTCTCAGAAGATTAAGAACATACTACAACTCCTACATTCATTCTGCTACTGCAACACTGACTACATAATTCTTTTTAAGAAATATGCTTGACCAAACTACAGCCCTTCCTTTCCCAAGTATCAACTCAAGTAAAAAAGCTGACAGACTCTATTACCCAGATAATAATTTATTCCAAAAAATAATTTACTAAGTTAAAAAAAAACAACAGGGGAAAAATAAGCTGAATGCCACATCACTTTTTTTCCACTACAGCCCTCTACCTCTTATTCATTTGAAACAGCTGCTCAAGCTCCATCTACTCCAGAACATATCCTCATAAAACACTCGACTGCATAAATGGCAAATAAAGATTAAAACATGCAGTAACTGGGCAACTAACTCAAGTCTAATGTTGACACTAAAAAGTTGAGAGGGAATATTCCACATGGAGTAAAGGCCCTGTGCTCACAAACAAACCTATCTTAAAGTTATCTCAAAGCCCATTTCTCAGATTGCAGTTTGGGCTCTTAAAAAAATAAAGAACAGAAGAATCGTAATTTAATATACTCACATGAAAAATATTAAAACTGTCTTCATACACACCTACCAAAGATTAATTAGACCCCACAGGATTCTTAAAGTGAGTTTTATAAAGTATTAGAATTAATTAGAGATTAACTACATTGAGGAAACTCACTTGCTTCCTGCGGGCCAGTTCTTCTTCTTCCCGTCGTTTCCTCTCATCTTCCTGCTGCCTCCTAAGTAGCTCTTCTTGTTGCCTCCGAAGCTCCTCCTGCCTTTTCCTCTCCTCTTCCTCTCGTTTGGCCCTCATTTCCACTTCTCTCCTCTCTTGCTCTAGCTACAATTCACATAAAACTATACTCAGATCCAGGTAACGTATTCCTACACCATTTCTTAGGGCAACTCTGCTGAAATTACAGTAACAGCTTAACAGATGAAGCCTCTGAGAGATGCTCTCCCTTAATTGCAATTTTACCTATCGGCTGGCTGCCTGCTGGGGTCAGATTCCTGAAACAGCCTGGAACAATTATGGACCATTTCTGTTTGCAGCAAACACCAGGTCTCTAGTCAGTCTTTCTACATCAGCTCCTCAAAATACCCCCTAACTTTGGAAGCAAGTACTGAGTTGCTTTGCAGTCATCACAAAATAGTAATTTTCAGGAAAGGTACAGAGTCATACAGGTTCAAACTCACAAAAATAATTTAATACTAGAGTAACCTGAATAACCCTGGCAAATAGGACTCTTACGATTGCCCAAACCAGTTCTGGTGAAAATCACAAGAATTACGAGAACAACTACCTGGTCCCTACTCAGGGCTTGGCCTGACAGCTCATGATGATCTCAGTTTAAAACAGAGGTGGCTAGTGAAGAGGTTTTAATCACAAATGTAGAACACAACCACTGTTTCAGAGGTCAGAAGTACCTCCACAGCAATGGTTTCCGAACAGCTGTCCACAAGGATTTCAGAACTTGTTTTTATAATGCCTATTCTCTTTATGGTGTTTTCCATGAAAATCTAGTCAAAATCATCCATTGAAGAGCTTGATCTTCCACTGGCTCAAGAACCACAATTACATTGCAGAAGAGCAATCCCAACTTCTTAGAGTACAAAACAGTTTCTGACCTTTGCAGCTTTGGCCTTCTCGAGTTGCTGAAGTTGTTCTAGAGCTGGTCCCTGAGCTGCAGTATCAATGGGCAGATCCCAGACACTGCTTCCTTCCCAGACTAGACAGTGAAGAAAACAAACATTGACAAGCAAAAATAAGCACACGAACAGAACATAACTGAAAGGGGAGAATCTTGTGTATGCTATTACTGTGTTTTAGGAACTCAAATCATGTTAACACTTCTGCCTTTGTCAGTAGAGGGCCACCTTATCCTCCTGCAGAACAAGGCTTGTCCATGACTGAAGGAAGGCTGTGTTTCCTAGGAAATTCTACGGAAGAACCAGCTATGCCAACTCCTCCTCCCATCAGAGCAGAACACCCTTAAATAGAACAATTCCTTCAGATCTAGACTTCCCATAACCATTGGAAAAATTACCATATTCTTCACCACTCTCAAATGGAACTTACACTGCAAGGCAAAGTAGGCTGATCCAGTTAAACATCACGATGCAGACACAATTTCCCCTTGTGTCAGAAAGGGAGGGATCATCTCCAAGATGCTGACTCCTAATGCATGGACTTTTCCCAAGAGACCTGACCCAGACTCAGTGTCTTACCTGTAGGCTGTGAAGCTGACTGAAGTTCCCATATTGAGCCAGTGTCCGGCACTGACACAGACCTTGTAACAGGTGGCATCATGTTCTGTTCAGATATTCTGTAATACCAACAGGAAGAGTCAACATGCCACTTCCAGGGAGGTGAGTGCTCTGAACACGCATGAGATTCAGTAACTTGTAACACAGTGCTTTCCTTCCACACCTCTATTTAAAACAAAAATATCATGTGGACAACACTGGTTGCTTGCAGAGCTCTTGCTCATCTCACCCCTGCTGCTAAGTCAAGGGCTAAGCTACAGTTTTGCATTTGCTGCTTAGAGGCCAGTTTGAGGAACAAGCACCCAGTACTGCAGAACAGGCAAAGCCCCTCGGTGGCTAGCACAACACATCTGCCAGGCAGCTGCAATTTTGACTTCTCATTTCCATAAACACTCTCTGAGGCAAAGGCTACACATATAAAGAAGTACTCCATATCCTCAAACTGTTTCCTATTACTCTGATTCATACTCATATTCTCATTACCATCTTTAAAAATACGAAATCCTAAAATATGAGCAAACTTAACTAAGACAGCTGACAAGATGTCATTATTGTTTTAAACAAACTAGAGTACAGGAGGAACAGAAGTCTGGGCTAGCTCACCTCATCTTCAGGGCCTGGAACTGTTGCAGGAGAATAGCGAGCTGCTGCTGCTGCTGGGATGAGAGGGCTGCCTTCTGCTGCTGAGCCAGCATCTGTGCATACTGTTGTCTTCAAAAGAGAAGCAGACAAATGGTATTTGTTCACTTATGCCCAAGTTGCAGAGAGATTCATGCTCTGGGACTAATGCCCACTGACCCATATAATGTACATGCTAATTACTAGAGGAGACCACAGAAGCTTGGCAAGAACCACAATACAAGAACACAGCCAGTTGGCTCACATGGGCAGAGCCAGACTTCTCTTCACCCTCAGCTGTCACCTGGCTATTACCGCCCCATGTTTCTCTTGTAAGCTGTGCAACACTACTTTCCCTTTTTGTCTAAATTCCATAACGTTAGCTCAAATTAATCTGGCTTTGATCTCTGTCCACCTACAATCAGTCTCTTCCCCAGTACGTCATAGCATTGCCTAGTACAGGAGCAGGCTCTTGCCTCACTCAATCATAAGCTGACAGTCAGTACTGAAAAACTACAATCATGACACATGCTGTCAGGATCCCCTGAACAAGCAGTCTATCTGAATGCTGTCCTTCCTCCAAGCTGCTGCAAAACAAGCTGTCAGGAACTGGCCATAACTGAGCAAGTGACAGCTTTGGCAAAATGGATGACAAACTGCTCTGCCCAGCAGGACCTTCCACCGGTCTTCAAAGAGCTGAGCAAGCAGACCAAAGGTAAGTTCCGCCTTCTCCATTGCCAGTTCCAAGGATGTGTAGCCTTCCCCTGACATGACAACATCTGGAGGTCATTACTGGGACACCTGGCACTCAGTCTGACAGCAGCAGCTACCTACAAAGCAGGTCTCACCACAGCAGCTGTGTGTGACACTGGAAAGGACTCTGAAAAGAGAGCCTGGGGCAGCTGCACTGCCCCAATCCTGTAGACTGTCAACACCTCTGGTGTTTGTGGAAGCAGCTGTTGCTGCTGGAGCTGAAGCACTCCCAGCCCCATTGCCCAAGCAAACAATGACAAGCAGCTGAACCCAGATGACTGAAGATGCAGAGCAGAACACAGCCGCTGGAAGACCCCTGGGACAGGAAGTCTTACTGTATTAGAAGATGCTGATACTGGAGGTGCTGCATTTGGATCAGAGCCAACTCCTGTTGTCTAGTCAGTCGCTCTTGGTCCAGCTCGCCCTATGTTGAGGGATAAAACATTCTTTTTCAGTAACATATATACTAAGAGTAGTACACTGCAAATGCAAGAAATGTAAAAGTTGTATTTTGACCAGAAAAAAAAAATAGAAAAAAACCTAGACCAAGATCAAGACTTTAAAAGCCCGTGAAACACACAGCACCTTTACATATCACAGGACCCAGCCCCCCAGCCACAAACATGACAAACCAAACATTTTTAAATTACGTGTCTTTTCTACTCTTGCAAAAGTAATCAAACACGAAGTTCAACTTTGGTGCTTGGAACACCTGCAACTCCAAGACAGAGTAGATGACACCTAAATAAATCAATTCCCACTTGTTTGAGGACTGTTTGAATACTGTAACTGCCACGTAATTACCAGATGCGGAAGTGGTGCTGGGCCTGGAGTGAAGGGAACCCTGCCCCACATTTTCATGATGTCTCCAAGCGGCTGGAAAGTCTCATCACAGGCTCTCTTCACCAACAGCGACATCGTGAAGTATCCAGCCTGGAACCACTCTGCCATCTCCTGATTACTGAATGGACCTGAAACCACATCAACCAACACACGTTGTGGGGAACGGGAAGCAAGGCAGGCTCAGCATGCTGGAAACAAGGAGCTGGCTACGGTCACACAGTGCCCAGCACCAGGCACTCCTGTCTGCCTCCCCTAGTCGTGGGGACACTGCTCCTCCAAGGCTGCAGTGTCCATGCACATCCCCACAGGGGCCACAGCACTGCCCCCCAGTCCCACGAAAAGCACGTGATGGCTTTCACCCGGCTTTGGAGGGAGACAGGTCAGCTCTGGGGTGGAAGGCAAGCAGCCACAGTGGTGTGGGGCTTGGTCCAGCTCATGCCCCTCTGCCCTCCAGCAGCACTCACTGCTCCGGGCTCCCAGCAGCTGCAGCTTCCACCCCAGAGCTCAGCAGCACCTGCTGGCAGGCAGGGCTCGAGCCATGAGTGCTGCTTCCCCCACTGCACAGGTAAGTAAACAGCCTTAGCCTGTGCCAACTCTTGCCTTCAAATCAGTGGCACTCTCATGTTTTACATAAATTTTGCTTCTGGAACTTAGTAGATGAATAGATCCACCTCTGAGTGAACAATTATATCTTTTAAAATAGCAAGGATCCAGTTTCTTTCCTTTGTAAAAATCTACACTTTTCTTTCTCTTCCTCCTTCTTCTGAGAAAGACTTCAGTCATTCCTTCCAAAGGAGGGCTTCTATACTAATTTTACATATTCAAATAGATACAAAATCAGTATAAAAAAAATTATTTAACCAAGTAAGAACCGCCTAAATAAGTTCCACAAAAACATTTTCTGAAAAGAAGGAATATTCAGTAACCCTTGCCTTCTCTGTAAGGAGTATCTCTAGAAGGCAATTCCTCCTAGAGAATATGAAACCACAAGAGGCCATCCCAAGAAGAAAAAATTATATGAAGTGTTTGCTTTTTGACATCGTATTTGAGGAAGTACCTAATCCAACAACAAAAATATTTAGATTGTCACCCAGCAATAAACACCCAGCAGTAACTGACATACACTGAGAGCAAATAAAAGCTCTTTATGGTTAACATTCCTTACACTTAAAGCAGTGAGAAGAAAACCCTAAAGATGTGCAACACCTGCAGATGAGATTGGCAGAGATCCCACAAACAACACCCCCACCACTCCTATCTGGATTTCACAGCTGAGAAGTCATTCACACTACACAGCATGAAGTACAGCAAGGAAGGAATTCACTGTTCAATGCACTTTTGGGAAGCAGATAAGCAGCTGCTAAAAACAGGGCCCTGAGACCTCCAAAAGAAAAGTACCTCCTGAAAGCAAAGATTTGCAAATTTTGTTGGAAAAAAAAATTTCTTAAGCAAAACCAAAGCAGGAAACAGTTCCTATCTATTGTATGAACTAACAGTGCACTGGCTGCAAGCGCAATTTAAACTGAGATTCTGCACAAGCACTGGCTGGTGGAAACTTGATTCCTGTTTGCCCTCGATTCTAAACAAACCACCCTTCCCTGACTACTCCACGTCACCAGGCTGAGTCTAGAAAAATGATTTCAGGGTTTCTTGTGTATTCTTCACAACACGAAGAACACAACTACTTGAGTGGTCACATTCTTCGTTTGTTTCCACTGTTATCTGGAAATCTGAGTAACTACTGGCATGTAAAACAGGTTTCAGTCTAACCTAATTTACAGAAACATATAATGATGGCAAACCTCAGCCACCATAAAGCACAGTTCTGGATGTTAGGCGTGCTGAGCTCATGGGGGCAGTAATGGGTTGAAGATATTTTCAAAACCTAATTCTAGAATGGTAAATTCCCGGTGCTGCTGCTGTAAAAACAAGCACCAGCACCTGGTGGTGGTGGTTCTGTGAAGAGCTCTTTAACAATTCTGTGAAACAAAAGAGGAAGTGTAAATGGCACAGACCTACCCTGAATTTCTCCTTGTGGATCTTTGTAGTACCACTTCTGCATGGCTTCATGGAACAGCGGCATGGAGGAACCCTTTGCTCTGTGCTCTTGAATTTTTGCTGCTAGTCTTTCATCATCAAGGGCACTGTCCTGCAGATATGCCACCATTTTTTCTGCTTGCTGCAGGAGACATCAAAACCAGCAAGAAATAGGAGAGTTAGATGGGGGCTTACAGATTTGAAAATGAGTGTGTCAAACACAACCACGTGGTGCTAGCCAGTGCTCCAGGGTGGACCAGGAATGACAGGCAGCCCCAGGACAGCAGTGGCTGCTACACAAACCTGGAGCTCTGTCTGCCACGCTGGCAGAATCCTGAGCAAGCACAAGCACAGGTCACTTGCTTTAGAAAAGCTTCAGAACAACTTGCCAAGGAGGTTCCATGCAGTACCACAGTGAAAAATAAAACAGGCCTGGGAGTACGAGCACAAAGAAGGCTCTACATCTCAGCAGTTATTACACTTTCATCAACACAGTCTTGTGCTTCACTTATGGGATTTTTGGTTGGGTTTCTGTTTGTTTGATGGTTCATTTGTTTGGGGGTTCTAACAGACACACATAATTTCTCAAGACAAATCATAATGCCACTTGACAGTGGTCATAAGCACTACGGTCTCCAGCTCTTTAACACAAGGTACAGCACCCTGATCCAGAAAAATACAAAAGCTGGAATTATTTGGCAAAAAAAAAAAAAATGGAGAGAAGCAGCTTTCAGTATACATTGTGGAGTGTAAAGTGTCAGCTGCATTTCTCATTTTATGGGCTTCAAATGTTTTTTGCATTCCACATTCCTCCAATCTCACGATTGTCAACAACAAAGGAATTTGAGACATTTTACCTGCTCTAGGTGTTTGAGGCCCTCTTCGTCATCTGGGTCAGCAGGAATGTTGCCCATGCCTGGAGCAGCTGTGACAGGTGTTTGAACTGGCCGCAGAACAGGATTTGAATTGGAAACAGGAGGAGAAAGATGAGCAGAAGCAGCTGTGTCTGCAGAAATCTGTGGCAAAGGTTGAGCAAGAGAAGCCAAATCTAAAGAAAAATGTTGAAGTTAGTTCATTATCTTTAACATAAATGACAATTACTTCTAAGAACTTAATGCAGAGAATATTCAACGACTCAAATTTAGCACCAAAGCAAAAGTATTTTCAGATCTTCCTGAATGTACTGCTTGGAGCACAGGCACCCAACCTAACTTCAAGGAACAGTTCAGTTCTATCAGTGCAGAACTTGGCAAATTTCAGCCTATCCCATTTCCTGGCCACACACATTTGTCCAGACTACTCTGCTGTACCACAGTGAGGCACATCTACAGCTAGCTCATGTTTCCAGACTGCATTTCAATGTGAAGTACCAGTGCACTGCAAGCACTTGAGATGGCACATCCAACAGATCCTCTATTTATAGACCAGTCAGTGAATTGTGGCTTTCCATCACCATAATCCAGTCCTGGCCTCTTTTAAGGGGCCAGGACTACTCACAGTGAGTAATGGAAATTTACTAGATTTATCTGTCAGGTTTATTACCTTCCCCTCTGTTGGACATTTTGGCTGACAGTGAATTCTCCACTCGATTCTCTTTATCTTCTGCTTTTTCTGTTCTTTCTGGCACAGACTCTTCCTTCCTGTCAAAAAGGTTTGTCTGCAGCGGGTCTGGAGGCTGGGATTTCGGTGGGGTGTCTGACCTGGCAGCTGGAGACGAGGCCTGAGCTGCTTCTTCCACTGCTTCTGTAACAGGGCACAGTTCTAAATAACTGAATTAACCGAAATTCTACACTGGCAGTTGCAGAAGGCAGCCCCCTTACCTGCCACTGCTTTTTCTGTTTTCTCCCCCTCTTTCTTGGTCTTTTCATGATCTTTGGCTTCTTCATTGTGGCTCCCTTCAGAATCAGACCTCTCCTCCCCTTCCTCCACAGGCCTGAAGTCCATCTCCTGCTCCTCTGGGATTGGCTCCTTCTGCACCTTCTGCAAAGCCAACGCAATCACCCGTAACCCACCCGACATGGCAGCGCACTCGCTCCGAGGGACCCAGGGGCCCAAAGCAGCGTCTCACCTTTAAGGAGAGAAAAGCTCCGGAGGAGTCGAACGTGCCCATCTCCTCCTCCGCGTCCTCCAAGCACCACTCAGGGAGACTGTCCCTGTCGTCGTCCATGCTGCCGCTGCCGCAGCGCACGCGCCGATAGCCGCGCTCGTCGTCCCGCTCCCGGAAATCGAACTCGAAGCGGCGCCGCCGCTCCATGTGCTCCCGCCAGCCTGCGGAACGAGGGCCATCTAAGGCGGGGAAAGCAGCTTTACCACACGGTCCCGGGGCAGCGGGGACGGCGCGAGGGGACGCTGACAGCGACTCAGAAATCCCCTACACGGTACAGCCCACCCATGAACAGGCAACTTCTAGGACAGGGCAAAGAAAAGAAGCATCTTGCCAATAAGCAAGAGACTTTCAGATATTGTCCACTGTATATCCCCACATTATAAATTGTGGAATAAGCGTTAAAAACCACATAAGGCTAAGAAAGCTGGGCTACAAAATCTAAAATAGGCACCAAAATAAGACACGCAACACTAGTTGCCAATTGAATTTACCAGCCATTATTGCCTCAAGTCTTTTTTTGGCACCTTTACATGTGTAAGATTTCGTATTTTCCTTCAGGGACTCTGCAGAAGTCTCATCCTAAACAAAACACCCACGTTTTTGCCTCTTGCCCTCAGATATGCTTTTGTGCATATACGTGAGAAACGGGAGTGACAACTGTTCAAATACCTTGGAAAGGACGTGTCAGTGTCTTGAATGGCTTTTTTTTAGCCATGGAATACCAAAACTTGGAAAGATAAGAAGTGGGAAAACTTCCCCAATTCAAGTATAAACTTCATATTCAGAAGACACCTTCATTCAGCCAAGCTTCAAATCCTTTGAGTGCAATAATGTTATTTAAGCTGTAAAGAACTGGCTGCTAAGGAGAACAAATTGGCAGTGAAAGGACTGTACACAGCTCTCCAAGCAATACAAGCCATCCTTATCACAAAGGTGCAAAGCAAAAATGAAGGCACCTTAATGCTTTTCATGGTGGCTGTTCTCTACTGGATAAATAAATAAGAAGTAAATTCTTTTTTGCTCCAAGAATCTGTGCACCATAATCAGTGCAGCCTCACAGTATCAAATGGCTACCAAAACAAAAATCACAGTAAAGGGGAGAAATGTGGTCCTGTTTGGTGACTGAGGAATGCTTCCACACTGATCTTAATACCCTAACTATTAATATTAGCCATGCAACAATCCACCTTTGTCTCACAAATACAGGAAATGTAAAACAAACTCCTTCCAGAAACCTTATGAACTTCAATCTTAAATTTTACCACGGAAACACAAATGTTAGACTTTAACAAGGCCTTTACTATTCCATACGTGCTTATTTGTAAATAATTCCTCTGGATAACTCAACCTACGCTTCTAGTTATGCCTCGCAAAGAAAGAAGTATTAAACCATCAAATCAGTGTTCTGAGGCAATCTTTTTAATGTTTTTAAGGGAAGAGATTTAAGTGTGCAAGGTTGTTGAGAAGCAGGCAGCATTTCTGGCTGAGCCCCTGGACAGAGAGCTGCTCGTTACAAGCAGCAATGCCCATGTCAGGGCTCCCAGCAGGGGGACAGACAGAACTGTGGCCTGAACCTGGCAATGCCAGAGTGTTTGGATTAACAGCTCTGCCTGTGTGCTGCCCCAGCGCTCAAACACGGCTGAGCATCTCTGTCAGCTGTCTTTCGTGTGGAACAGGAAAATCCAGAATTAACAATTTCCTAAACAGCCAGAAATGGGCCATCGAGACACCCTGCATTGACAAGAGCCTCTATTTTTCCACAGTTCACATGCCAGTACCAGGAGTGCAGCTCTTCATAGTGAGACCCAGAAACGTGGTTTTTGAAGGTGAATTCTATGCATTTTGTTAAGCCCAGGTACCTTCAAAGTTCAAATGAAGAACCACGTAGTCTGCTTGCAGAGATTTAGCTACACCACCTTTTACAGCCCCCACATTCTCAGAGCCACGTGGAGGGCAAGAAGACATAGGTGTACATGCCCTTGTTTCTTAGTAACAAAAGGTGCTTGTAAAAGCCCAGTTAGAATATGGGCCATAACTCAGGTCTGAAGTATCAGGCTGCCAACCTTTAAAGCAAGGAGATAAACCCGAATTCTTACCCAAAGTTTTTTAACCAACCGTTAGGACACAAACACAGCTTTAGGGGCAGCCCTGTAGCATCATTAGGCACTCGTTACACATTGAAGATTTCAAGTGTAAAGACAATTTTAAGCTTAATTTACCCCTTGCAATTTATGGTGATATTGTAGGTAAAAGACAGGACTACTGGCTGCTGCAGGAAATCCAAGTACACATTAGCCTTATTAATAGCTATTTATCTCTTAAAATTAAGTTATATTCTTCAACTCAGAACTGAAATTTTCAATATATACTAAAACAATACTAAACACTAAACAAAACACTTAACAGAAGAATAGTATACATTTTCTGGCATGTATTATATATAGACCTAGTTCTTACTTCATTCAGTTTTAGAACAAGAATTCTTCAGTGTACTTTAGTTGCTTCAAGATATTTAAGAAACACAAGGAACAATGCCCAAAAATTCAACTCTAGTTGAATCACAGCACCTGATTCTGAAAGTGGAGTGAATCAAGATGAATTTGAAAAGCTTTTGAAACAAAGCAGCAACTAAAAAGTCTTTATATGAGAGTACATCCTAAGGCCTCTCTCAAATGCTTTTCAGGAAAAAGATCAATTTAAAGAGCTATTTAAGCAAAGACACAAAATCATACCAGAAATTCTAGGCAAGGAATAATCACTGCTACTCCTTAAGGCTGACTTGGTAACCAAAACCATAAACATCTATAGATCAGTCACTAGTTTTGAGACCAAAACAGGTTTGTATATGTTTCTGACAGACTTACCTTGCAAATTTAAAGGGCAATCATTGGATGAATGCAAGAATTGGAACAACAGAGGAAGGGGCCTTTTAGACACTAACAACTTTAAAAGACTGTTAAAAATTAAAAGGAAAAAAAAAAAAAAACTTTGAAGCAGCCAGTGAATCTAAATCTGTGGTCACACTCCTCTAGCAGATATTACAGCCAGTCTAAAGATCCTAGCAGGGAGTACAAAGAGCCAAGCCAAAGGCAGGACCAGCTAAACAAATGAAGACATTTCTCTATTTTTAGCAGGACATATGACCATACTATTACCTAACACCAGAATAAGTACAAAAAAGCAGTTTAAGCCACATCAGTTTGAGTTAAACTCACTGTTTAAAGCAAAAATGTGATTAAAACCATTTTGATAGTTCTGTGGCTACTAGTAAGAGAAGAATTCAAACAGCTCTGATGAAAGCTGGAACTAGGACAACACAGCTGTCAGCTCAGGCTATCTCAAAATTAGCAACTTTTCTGCAGATTCACGTAAGTCTTTGAAGAGGCTTTCAGCGATACCTGCTAAAACTAACTTGTTAGGGAAGTTCAGTTAGTTTCTACTACACTGAAAATTCAAATAAGCAGTAATATTTTCCATGACGGACGGGAGATGAATTTTCAAAACCTTCCTCAGAACATCTTCCAAAAAAGTTCAAGACCTGAATGAACTTCTGAACTTTGAGGTCTACCCTTCCTTTTAAGCTAAAGCATGCAGGCTGGTTCTCCCAGAACTCCTGAGTATCATGCTGCATCATGAGGCAGCTGGCCTGACGTCGCCTCAACTAGGTAAGTTCAACAACTGTGACCAAACACTGGGGAAAAGAAAATTATATTCTTCAAAATTTGCCTTTTAGCCTTGCTCTAAATAGAAAACATCTGATGATAAATCAAGCCTTGGGCTTGCTGCTAAATTTTAGCACAAGAGAACAGCTGTTTGAGAGTGGAGTTATACACAGCATGGAGAGAGCTCAGAACAGAGGGGATGCTTGCTCACAACAATAACTGTACTGAAAGCCTGGGATGCTGAAAAGGGCAACAGCCCCATTGTAAGAGCAACTGGGACCTTTTTTTAATTGAGGAGAAGAAGTCGTCCACCTCAGCCCCAAAAATGTCCTGTGCTTTCTTTACTTTCCTATCATGTTCAGCATGGAGCAAAGGAGGCTCAAGTAGGGGGAGCTTATCACCCTCTGGAACTACCAGAAAGGAGGTTTAGATTGGGCATTAGGAGCAATTTCCTCACTGAAAGGGCTGTCAAGCACTGGCACAGATGCCCAGGGAAGTGGCACAGGCCCCATCCCTGGAGGGATTTAAAAGCCATCTACATGTGGCACCTACAGACATGGTTTAGTGGTGGCCTTGACAGGGCCAGGTCAGTGGTTGGACTCAACCACCCTAAAGGCCTTTTCCAAATGTAACAATTTTATTATTGTATGAAGATGTAACAGTACAAGAGCCTAATTCTCTCTTGGTACTCTAGAAGCCTTCTACAGCCAAAAGATAGCCAAACCCAGCATCCCATACCAGGTATGACAATCTTTTCCAAAGAGAGGGAAAAAAACCGTATAATGTTTCAGTCCTACTGCTGAAATACCAAGCTCTGCTTTGTATTTCTCCTGCAAATCTGGCAATGCAATGCTGGAAAGCAAGTGAACAGACTTGCCCTGTCAGGCCAGGGAAGGGAAGAGTGAAATCAAACAGGTGCTTGAAATTTATTGAGACAAGACATCCTGTAACTAACTACCAAATGCATAGAGCAACATATTTTGAGACCTTCCAAGGATGCTTCTTGGCACTGGAAACGCATCTGGGAAAACTATCAAGAGGTCAATAACCAGAGTAGTTCAGTGCCAGTGGCACTGCAAATCTAGGTATGCTGTCTAACGTGGGTGATTTCTGTCTCCTCGTTGTCACAGCCACAAACAAGCAGTACTATTAAAGCCCCCTTATTCTACCAGGTACATACGTACCTGGAGCACAATACAGACAAGTGCACACCTGAAAAGTATTGTTCCCTTAAACATGTAAAGGTACTGAAGATGCTAAAAGGAAAACAACAGGCAAATAATTTTATGCTAATCATTTTGTGACCAAGAGCCCCACACATGCCAGAACAGTATTTAATGACCAAAACTGCATGAACCTGCTTTTGCCCTGAACGTGGCACCTCCCTCTCCTCATGGCCTCTGCCCTCTCTCTGTAAGCTCTGCACGTTGTCCCAGCTCTGCTCTCACCTGGGCTGTGAGGACGCCACCTCTCCCCATCCCTCCGTGACCCAGCCAGCCGCCAGCCTCCATCCTCATCTTCCCCATTCTGTTCCTCCCTGAAGATGCGCCAGTTCTCGCTCTCAGAGCGTATAAATTCGTGTTTCCTCCCCGTGGTTGCTGTCCCACCTTCCTCAAAGTTTGGTCTCACTGCAAAAAAACACAGGCCAGTGAACATGTGTCCTGTCTCTAGAAACAGGGAAATATAAAAGGGTTGAAATCTTGCTCCCTTGGAGGCAAAAATGCACCAGAAGTGGTTACAGGAACCTAGGAGAGGAATGGAAATTCAGGAAGGAAACATGACAGAGATTTAAGAAATCCAGGTCCTTGTGCACCTTGGGGCAGAAATACAAAAAAAAAAAAAAATCCAGAAGGAAGCAAAGCATATAGGCAATTAGAACATGGGTGGGAAAGACAAAGGAGGAAAAGGCAGTTTAACAGATGTAGGGAAATGTAACAGAAAGAAGGCAGAAGTGTGCAGAGAGAAAGAATAAACTGCTGTATCATGAAGTGTCTCAAGCTAAATGCAAGCACAGTGTAAACATTCTATAAACCAAACACACTTGCTACTAGTATCTGTAATAAAGAGAATGCAAGATCTATTTATTTAATCCAGCACAGACATACAGCAGTCTTACTACTATGAAGCACTGAAAATTTAATGTAGCATTGAGGAATAAACGAGTGAAAATGTAGCAATGTTAACATTATGCTGTGATTCCATCTTCTGGAGAGCCAGGGTCAGTGTATGAAGGGCTAGAAGCAATTATGCTTGAGCTGAAGGATAAATCTACTAGAAGTTTAGGAGATAGGATAGTCTTTTAGTTCCCAGTTTACATTATGTTAGATTTAAAACAAAACATAAAATCCTCAAGTACTTATGAAGAGCAACCCTGTCAGAAAATATTTCATAAATATTTTTATGAAAAGACTCCACATTATACACCAAGATTTCCACATCATACACCAGTATGCCACGGCTTAAAACAGATGCTGTTTTCACTGCTGACTTCCCCTGACAAGACAGCCCATCACTGAAATGTTTTTTCAGCTGAGTAGCACCAGTATTCTCACAGGAACCATAGCAATGCCATTTCCTCACTGATATTATTACCCAGTGTTAACCTGAAATTGTGGTGTTATCTATAAAAAGAAAAGTTTTCAAGTACTAGAGAAAGGTATACTGAATACTCCTTCTTAAGAGTCCTAAAATCTGAAAAAGTAAGATGTTATTTGGTGAAGTCTGTTTAGTATGCCTGCTTTATTAGACAGGAAAAACAAAAGAAAGCATGATCATGTACTAAGACTCCTGGGGTGGAAAGAGACAGCTTTAAAAATTTAGTTTAGGAAGCATAGGAGAATGCATTTCCTGTTCTTAACATCACGCAGTTTTTTCAGTCAATGAAAAAGATGAAGAAACAAAGAAGATCTGAAAATCTGTGGCGTATCAGACCTCTGCCTAGAACATGAAAATCCTTCCCACTAGAGATACTGCACTCTAGAGACAAGAAGCACATGCTGGCTCTACTTTGCATGCACCTTGGAGAAAAACTGATATCCCTTCTCCACTATCTCAAAACACTGGAGGAAAAAAAATCCCACATTATCTTTCTCCAGCTCTAAATTTTTTCGAATACCTTCCTCTTATGTGGTTCCTATATGAAGAGCTAAAGAACATTGGCTTATTTAAAGTCCAGCACCAGTACCTAATTTAAAAGTTAAGCATCAATACCAACAGGCAGCATCAGCCATGAAACCAAATATAACCCAGTTACACCTTTACTTCACTGAAGGGGACATCTAGCTGAAGACCACTTCTGTATTTGCTAGGCTTTGAGAAACAAAACAAAATAAAGTCTTCAGACAGTGTATTTTGGGGAGTCTCTGGTGATACTGACTGCAAATAAAACAACCGCTGGAGGCACTCAACTCCCTTCATTTGGTAGGAGAGATGCTGGCACCTGCTCTTATCTGGAGTGGACAAATCTTTGCAGATGAAGGTCAGCCACATTCTGTTTTCCAATGCTTCATGGAAAATACAGGAAAGCAACAAGCTACACAGAAAAATCTAAGTCTGGGAAATATTTTTTTTTTCATTTTAGGTATCTGAAAAATACAACGCAGACTAAGGTAACAAAGTGCAGGGAAGCCTCTCACCACTGCTCCTCGGATGGGCTTCCCACAGTAGGAAAGCAGGAGGCAGAGCTACAGAGCCAAGCCAGCTGGAAGTAAAGCACAGAGAGAGGTGCTCAGCAGAGAGCTGCAACCCCACAGAGCAGGGGAGCCCAAGTCCCAGACAACAAGGAAAATGCCTCATTCCTTCTGAATTTATTTCTAAAATGCTACAAGGAGGAAGAGAGACCCATTTTTTTTTATTCTGCAGCACAAGACACTCATGTTTTTCTTACTAAAGCAGTTACTGAAAGAAAAAAGTTATTCAAAACACTATCTTGAGACAAGAGAAGTAATATTTTTACAGATTTATCCATTATTTTCATAAAAACTCACAGCTATTACTTGATGCTTATTCAGTAATTATTCATTAATTTGAGAGATTTTAGACTCCACCAATTAAGGAAAAAAGGGATGTTCTTCCTTTCCATTGTAAGTTCGGTTGATTCTGGAGACTGCTCTTTAACACGGACAAGCTCTCAGCTCAGAGGCTCTGTTCCATCTTCCAAAAACATTTGGAAAAAAAGGTTACTTAAAGAACATTATGAAGTCTGCTTTGCCACTGTATATCCAGGTTTTAGCCCCACTGCACATCTACTCATGCTATAGGCAAACCAAGGCAACTCGGGTTCTGTTAGTCCTCAGGACAGCGGATTTTGCTCCCAAGAACTGAACTATCAAAGTCAGGTTCTGTATGCTGAACTTGCAGAAAATGGGGTTTGAAATGCATCTCCCCAGAGGTTACAAAACATCAAATGCTGTTTGCCAGATCAGACTCAGGTGGGATCCTGCCCCTCTTCTGATTTTAAGTTCTATGGCATTAGAAATGTAGAAATGAAAAAAATCAAACATAACAGGTCAGTATTATATTCATCTGAGGATGGGATCACCTGTGGTTCCAAAACCTTTCCAAACACAGCAGCACTCAAGTGTGTCACATCAGAGAGTGTTCTGATGCCACATTCAGTGGAATTAAGAGAAAAAAATGCCGTGTCTCATGACATACTTCAGTTTTCTGGTACTAGGACAGCACAGCAAGCAAGCAACAGTCAAAGAACAAGGTATGTGTCCAAACAGGTCTGGCATTAGATGATCCTGAAGATTAGACAGACCAGCCAAGAAACCAGTTCTTTACAAGCACAAACCGGTCACAGGTTAAGGACCAGAAAAATCCAGCTACCAAAGTGACAGAAAAGACTGTGACAAACTGAATACAGGAGTATCCCTACAGCTCACAACTAAATTCATAACTTCCAAAGTCCCAGCATATTCTTTGCAAACTGTTTCTAGATTTGAGATGGATTGTTTCTGCCGAAATGACTTAGGTCACAGAGTCAGGACTTGGCAACGCTTTAAGGACGAAAGAAACTAAAATGCAATCTATGGTTTTGCCTTGGACTAATTGACTGGACTTCCTGAAGAGAAGGAGCAGTAAAAGGGCACCTCTGTTCAGGCCTGTCACAAAGCCAGCACTGCTGTTTACACAAAACTTCAGACAGAGCCGAGTGGTACCCAGCCAGAAAAGACTACAGCTGTGCAGCATGGAGGTGAGGGGATACAAACTGCAGAGAACCAGACTGCACTTGGGGATGTGGCCTCATGGCAACACATCTATGAGGAGGATTTACTACCAGAATGGCAAAGAACTTCTGTCCTCCAGGCTGTCAGCCCACATTTCCTGTGCCATGCTCACTGTCTGGAAAGAATAAACAGGAAAGCGACAACTGAGAGCACTGCTGTTTCCTCTACAGAGGGACAAAAACCAGGAGACTCTTAAAGTCCTTTCACTTGCTCTCTTCTCTCTGCTGCCTGCTAGGCAATTCCTCAAGAGGAAGATAAAAACCTTTGCAGTCAGTGTTTTTAAATGAACTGAAATACCTTTGCCTAAATGTGTTCATTTGGTAGTTTATTTCACAGAAGAATAAAATAAATTTCCTTAAGATGATGTTTCTAGAGAAAGACTGCCTTCTCATTAGAACACTACTGGGCATGCTAGGAACACCACAGCAATACAAATTCCATGAAGTGACTCAGTGTCAGATCAGTTCTGAATCCCATTCCTAGCTTCAAATGATCAATCTCTGCATAAACAACCTCAACAGCAGGTCCCAAAAACATACTACTCAACTATAACTCTGTATTTTTTCACTGAACTGGCCATTATCTACTGTCACCAGTGTGAGTGAGCCAGTAGATTCAAAGGAATTAACAGGAGTTTAATTCCATAACACACCTGGAAATCACACACTGTACCTCCTTTCACCTGCTGCAAAACTGCGTTAAGATTTCCAATCCTTTCAGCTGAATTAGATTAGAAAACCTGGATCACAGAGCATATGCTTTCTATAGCTCAAAAGATGGTTTCTAAGAAAATACTGTTAGAAACCAAAATCCTACTTGTGACTAAGTGAGGCTGTCTGCAGTGGAATTTCAACTTTTGGTAAGAGTACAGAGGGAAGAGAGAAGGGCAAGTCACACTGTCCTGCAGCCTTATCACACTGGTGGGAGTCCCCTGGCACTACATTATTTGCCCTGGTTCTCAAAGTCACACTATGCCTATCAACTTTTGGTGCTGTGCCTGAACATGTATTAAAATGTTCCATACTAATGAAGCAAAAAATTAATGTTTTGCAATTTATGGCTGGGGGAAGGTTAAAGAAGAAAAAATAGAGAGGATTTTGTTTCCTAAGCAGGAAAGTCTACATTAATAATTTTCCCAGCAGGCCCTCAGTAGTTTTACTGCAAACAACCACAGCCTTTGTTTCTCAGATCCTCTTACATCTGACGTTCAGTCAAAGCCCTCACATCAGCAGCTCACCAAGGGATAACAGAAAGTGTGAGGCTGCCGTGTGTTCCGGAGCTGTGCTCAGAGCTGGTCCAGCAGGGCAGCACAGCCACCGCTCTGCGCAGCCGCTGCCTCAGACGTACCCTCAGCAACTCCCCTCAGCTAGTGACTGAGAGCAAACAGCTTCAGTGAAAGTGGTTTCATTTGCTGCATGGAATCAGCAAGCCACCTAATCTGCTTTGTTTTATGCCTAGGCTTTAGCAAAATCCTGTGATTAATGCTGTGTTTTCACAAAGGAGCAATGTGGAGATGGAAATGGCCAGGTCTACATCACAAAAGCAGCGTTAGGCTGCAAATCAGCAACACCCTCCTGAGACTGCAGGCTACACCACGAGCTGCATCCACCTTCCCATCCACATTCCAGAGCTCGGGACCCGACAGGAAAGGAAGAAGTGGGGCAGCTGTGAGACACAGGAGTGCCTCTCTTCACCCAAACAAACAGCACTTGACACTGCTTAGAGGAAAGGTATCAGTGAACAGAGTGGGTTTTCAGTAGCAATATGGGAACTTTTCCATTCAGCTCTTCCAAGGGAATTTTGGCCTTTTCAACTTTCATGTAGAACTTCAGGTTATACAAACCTAAAAAATTATCTTGATTAAGGAGGTGAGGGGAGAGGCACCCCTTCTCCAAGTAAGTGTTTGAGGATTTCTCCTTGGCTGCTAGGGGTTTGTGTTGGGTAAAGAAATGCTCCTAACAAACCAGCATTCTTTTCCACATGATCAGAGCCAACCAGCCCCCCTGCAGGCAAAATGACCAATCAAATCAGCTTCAGATGGAAACCAATCCCCCCAGCATATAAACACAGGAATGAGACATACAAACCCATTTTTAAAGGTTTGGGTTTTTTTTTTTTAAATCTCTACCAACCACTTGCGGGAAGTTTCTTGCTAGTGCTGGGACCAGTACACCAGACCAGAGAAGTCCCTCTCCTGGAGGCCAGATTATCCCCTCCTCCTGCACACAGACCCTCCAAAGACTGGTAAGTACACAAAACCATCATATTTTTTCTTCCTTTTTTCTTATTGTACAATTAGAATTGTTCTGCCATTCTTTAACCAAAGAAATCAAAGTTATTTTCAGGGCAGACAGGTTTATTTCTGAAGTCTGCGCAAACTAAGTATCACCTTAAACAAAATGGTTGCTGATTTTTTCCCCCTCAAAAAGAAGAAAATGCTCTCTCAGGTGACCACAGTCCTAAGAGCACACAGAACAAAACCAAAGTCATTATGCAGTATTTTTTCAGAAAGTTTTTGGGACGAGTGCTGGAAAGGCTCTGCAGACAGGGAGCATTTGCAAGCTCCAGCTACAGCAGCTGGGTGTTACGAAACTGGCCAAGAATTACGAAAAAGTCACCCTCACCTTGCTGCACTCATAACTCAGCATTTAACTTCAGTTCCATCTCAAATCAAAAGAAACAAGCTTCACATCTTCAAACTTGCTTTTACCACCTCCAATTCAATCTCAGCCTTCAGCAGTTTCCAGTCAATGCACTCACTCCCTGTGCTTATGGACACAGAGCGAGCCGGCACCGCTGCCCAGGACACCACACACGGGCACGGGGTGAACTCCAAGGTCCTGCAAAACTCAGCCATTCCAGGCAAGCCATGGGCAAGTCTGTATCACACAGGGCAGGACTGCCCTTCAAAAACAGCAAGTTCCACAAAAAAAGGCTGGCAGCAAACTTCTATTACTGCAGCTTTATATCAAATAAAAACCTCCCTTGTAACTCTCAAATTACTCCTCCATTATCATTATTTAATTCTGTGATTAAGTTTCTTTGTAAGGATTTAATATATACTAGAATATTTTAAAGCCTTTACCAAGACTTTGCTTAAATGTTGCTTTTCTGCTTCTCTAAAAGTGGCCAGACTAGTCGGTCCACTCAGATGCTACTTCAAAATCAAGAATTAGTGTTCATATGGATCCTCAGAGTACTTATGTGAAAATACATTATATACAAAACGAAGCACTATTTGGCTTCCCAAAAATCAAGTATCTAAGCAGCCTTGTTTTCTGTAATATAAAAGGAGACATACTCTATGTGACCACCTCTTTTCTTTAAAATGCATTCTGTAATAAACTGTTAGAGAACGTTAAAAAATGAGCTTTCACAGCCTATCCTTTATGGGCACTTGCTTTGAAAAATGTGACTCGGGGTCAACAAATTCAAGTTTCCATTTTTACAAGACCTACTTATAAATGTAACAAGTCCTGAAAACTGTTATCTTAATTCTGCACACTGCTCAGAAGTAAGAGTTTTGTCACAAACTACTTCCATTCATCTCAGTGAGGCATTAGCTACAAAGCCAAAAGGACAAATATGTTTGAAATGTTAACTGTTCTACTCACAACAGTAGCATAAGCTTTCAACCAGTGCAGCTACTCAAGCTGAATTACTTCCTACATTTCTAAGACTGTCCCCTAATATAAGTTATACGATCCAGTCATGTCATCTATACTGGAAAAAACCTTCATTTCCTAATAATAATGTCAGAGCATCTCCAAAGGTGGCCATTCAGTCTAAAAATACAATACACAATAATCTAAAAATAAGAACACACAAAATAGCCTTTTTAATAGCGTGGAAAATGCCTTTTAAAAAGTTATAATCTTAGTTTCTTCTTGCTGCAAAGTACAGAGGCAGCAATAGATCTGCACAATCCCTGCTCAGAGCAGACAAGGTTTAAATATGAAGCTTGTATATGATCATGCAAACCCAGGCCCAGTAAAGAGGGAACGTACACATCCCCAGAGGGGCATGCCCCTGCCCAGGTTCTAGCAAATCTTCAACTGATGCTGCAGTTGTAAGCAGCTTTTGCAGTCACTCCCAGAAAACAGCAGGTCCTCATGACCACTTTCCTGTCAGAATGAAGCAGCAGAGCATAAACTCTTTCAAATCCCCTCCAAGGTCAGTTAGAACAGACTTTGCTAAGACCAGAAGCTGGGCAGGTAGGGCAACACTGCAGAAGCCTCCCCTGAACACAGCTCCTCACTCGGGCTCCTCAGAAGGCTGCAGGCGCATTTGTGCATCGAGCTGAGAATGGGCTGGGAGTGTCACCTCGAATGCCTTCAGCTGAGAAGGCAAACGAAAATAAAGACAGTGCTGCCAATGAGCTCCCCTGCAGCCCTACTGAGTCCTGAGGAAACGCTAAGCAAGAGGGAAGGAGAGGAATCAATGTGGTGGCATGGAGCAGGAATGCAATAAAGGCTGTTACAACACAAGGAAGAAGATCTCAATCAAAAAGGCAAAGCATGGGAGATCTGTGTGCTGGATCATGAATTTCAGAAATGCAGGCAACAGCCCAAAGCTGTAAGGCAAGGTTTTATCACCCAAATCACTAGCCAGCCAGGTCAGTTTAGAATCTGTCCCACTGCTAGAAGAAAGAATCTGATTTTTTTAAAAATTAGTACTCACCCTACCTTGATTTGTTTTAGAGGAGTGCACAGAAGAAAGAAGCCAGGATGAGGGACAAGGTGGTAAGAAGACTGAAAAATCAAAAAAAGCTAAGAACTGACAGACACACTGGTGTTGGTGATAATTCAGCTTTCAAGAGAATGTAAATAGGAAGGATTAGACACAGCAAACGTGTGATAAGGGCCTGGTCAGCATGCCAAAAGAGGTTTAGGAAAGGGATTTCTGACAGTTCCTGTCTTTCTAGTCAGGGGATATCAGCTGGGAGATGGAGGGACAAGAAACACCCCAAAGCTACAACAGTTGCACAAGGCAGGAACCAGGAAAAGCAAAACCCACCAAATAATGTAACATAAAGGCTGTCGAGAGAGAACACTGGACAAATCTGGGTAAGAAACAGTGCATGTATGCTATAGTGGAGACAAGCATTCTCCAACAAACACAGAATTTTTCTTTTCGTGTCAAAGTTGAATGTCTTTCCTAAAACATACACTGAAACTGGGACTAATGTGGGGTCATCAAGGACCATGCCATGCAGGGGATTAACTCAGGTGGTCCAAATGGTACTTTACAACTTCATTAATTTATCACTAACAAGGAAAGAAGGTATTTCTATTTTTTTACGATGGGCAAGGAAAGGAGTAGGCAGAAGACATTAACACTTCTTAAATTCAATGTCACATCTGCTCTTAAGCTGCCTCTGCTTTGGAGAATACAGAGGACTGATCCTCCAGCCTGGGTAAGCTATTTCCCACGGGGCAGTCGCTCTTTTGCCTCTTACTCTCACCCAACTGCACTGCTCTAAGAGTCTATTTGCAGTTTCTCATCTGTTTTTCTCACTCCAAGAAGCTGAGACTTGTGACTCCTAATCTATCAATAGTGCTTGAAAAAAGAGGTTTTGGAACTCATGCTTACACATTTCCAATGCTATCCCCACCACCGAAATAGAAAACGAACATTTCCAACAGTCCTAGACTAGAAAAATCAGAGCATTGTACCAGTGCATAACCTGGTTAACCTCAGAAGGCAAATTCACCCGCTGGGAGTCTCAAGGAGCAGAGACACAGGACTGTTCTGAAATGTGCTGTTGGGAGCTAATGTAGGTTCTCTTTCTCAAGTGCCTTCAAAATCTGTCAGGAATCAATCCTCCTCCATTGAAAAGATCCCAAAGAACCTGACTGATTTTTTTCAGAGTTTAAGACAACATTAAATGATTAATCACCAGTCTAAGAAGCTCCTTAATTGACAAATCTCAGCTGCTACAATGCTGGCAGCATTTTCTCTAAGTCTGTAGTGTTCAAGCACACTGCCTTAGCACTTGTGTGAAGATCTGAAGCGCAGCCAAGAAAAATGTACCATTGTAAGAATGTTTTCCCTTTTTTCTTAATGTACGTAACACTGCACAAAAGGTTTCTGCCACCAATCAGTCTGCATCAGAATCATTTTCACAACGTGTATTTGTTTTGCAAACCCAAATTGCTTAGAGTCTACAATGCAGATGCTGCCCTTGAAGTACCAGGAGAATTTACAGAAAAACACAAGCTTTGGCTTTTGGTTGTGTTTCGTTGTTTTGGGGTTTTTTTGGTTTGCTGGTTTGTTTTGAATGTATGATGCACCCAGAGGCATTTTGTTTTGTTAAGTGTTCTCTATTCAAACAAGGGGTGTTTCTTGTGAGTACTGCTTACTCTAAGATGATAAAACCAAGACACTGTTCAGAGCTCATTCTGAGCATGGTCCCCATCATCCTTCCCATTCAGAGATGCCAGTTTTCCAGCTCCTTCAAGGCCTCCAGAGGGCTCATCTAAATCTTAACACAAGGACTGTGCTCTACAGACAGGTCCCAGACCACTGGATTACTGAAGCATGTATAATTGCACTCAGGTTACTGTACAGCAGGAGTGAGAACTGCCATTCAGGGAGCTGTGCAGCAGGCTGAAGAGCCAGCTCAGTGAAGGCAGGGGGTCAGGCCATAAACTGCATGGACCATGACCAAAATCCCCCAAGGAAAGTAGCCTGGAACCATACGCCAGGAGAAACTCGCTAAGTCCACTGTAGTCTCTGACACAGGAAATGGTTTCAAAATATTCCTCCCGGGAAATGTGAACTGGAAAATTAAAAATTAGGAAGAAACCACCAAGTTCCACTCAGTCCATCATCTACTCTATCTCCCTCTGACTACAGCATGGATAGAAGTAATAGCTGGATGGTTTTGAGAAGCTACAGAAGAAAAAAAAAATTTAGCTAAATAGTCACTGTGATGTCAATCCTCATACCTCATCAAACAAACACCAAACATCACCTCATCAAACAAAGGTGAAAGCAAAAGAGAATGTTCTGTAGTTACTAAAATTTGGTTGAAGATTAAGCAAACTGTCATGGAAACTGTCAGTTTATGGGAACAAAGATCACAAGACAAATTTTCACCTACCATAAATTCATTCTAAAGTTCAGGATCCTTACACCTAATGCATCTCAAGAGAAAAGTAAGACGGCACTGTTGGAACGGAAAAATCCAATTCCTCTACAGAAAGATGTAGTAGACTGAAACAGTCACCATTCAAAGAAAGGTCAAAACCAAAACTGACTAAATACACCATGTATAATTATCATTTGCAGAATTTACATGTATTTTTAAATCCTCTGTAGTTCTACAAACAAGCTTCCTCACGACCTTCTTTAAACAGGTTGCACACATTACGAAGTCTCTATTTTACACAAACCTGTACTTAATTTGAATCTGTCCCAGGTGAACTTTAAACATCTGGTATTTATAAAATGTATGGATTTGAGTGACCAGTATCTTTTCAAAAGACATTCGGCAGCTCTGGCAAATTCCACAAGCTTTGAGGTTTAAAAGCACACAAAGAAGCCTAATATGTCAAATACCTACAGGTATCCATTTTGCTTCCCATATCTGCAATTCCACCTAAATTCCCATATGCTTGCTGTCCTATTTTATTTGGCCACTAATAAAAATTGCAGTGCTTGGGCAGACTAGACTGGAAATTATGTCACAGTGTATTTTCTGTATTGGTCTCCTGCCCTCTTTTTACCTGATCCTTACATAAACAGCCTCAGACTCCCAGAAGCAGCTCTGCCCTGAATACTGTAATTCTGTTTAACCGGCCATGGTGGGTGCAGACAGCAGACAATTCTTGAGCTAGGAGAGTCAGAAAGGGCTAGTAACTAAAGTACAGCTTTCCCCTAAAATGCACAAATATGTTAGAGAAGTCATATAATAAACTCTATTTCCTTAGTACTACACTAGTGTTAACAGTATTCATAATAGTATTGGTAAATTATTATACTCTGCTCAAAATAAGTTACAAAACCGGATATAATCAGCAAAATTCAGTTTCTTTTCACACACAGTATGCCTAATCCCATCCCACTCAGCCCTAAAGAATTAAAGCATGTGACTCTGATGCAAATTTAGGAAGGTAAAGTATGAAATTTATATTCAAACAACTAAGCAGGGAGAATCTGAGTAATAGTCAGATTTTTAAACCTAATCTTTTTTAGCAAAGTATTACCACAAACAGTGGTAAATTCCTCTCCAGGCTCCTGACTTAATCTTCTCTGGATTGCAATGTATAAGCCCTCCTTTGTTGGCTGCAGTATTTCAACCCCTGCTGATGTGTCAGAAGCTGTGAGCGTTAGGCAAAATACAAATATGCGGCATTGTATCACTTCTTTCCCTTTCTTCTCCTTTCTAGGGCGATGACAACAGATATGATAGAGAGCAACAACACCAAATCCAGCGCTCCCCTCCTGAGTCAGCGGTACCTGAGGCTGGTGACCAAGGATGGACACAGCACGTTCCAGATGGCCGGGGCCCCAGGCAGAGGCGTGGCGTACCTCCGCGACGCCTGGGGGGTGCTCATGGACATGCGCTGGAGGTGGATGCTGCTCGTCTTCTCGGCCTCCTTTGTCATGCACTGGCTGGTCTTTGCAGTGCTCTGGTATCTGCTGGCTGAGATGAATGGGGACCTGGAGCTGGACCACGATGCTCCCCCTGACAACCACACTATATGTGTCAAGTACATCACCAGTTTTACAGCCGCCTTCTCCTTCTCGCTGGAGACACAGCTCACGATTGGCTACGGCACCATGTTCCCCAGCGGGGACTGTCCCAGCGCTATCGCACTGCTGGCAATCCAGATGGTCCTGGGGCTCATGCTAGAAGCCTTCATCACAGGTAATCCTTCCTACTGCATCTTTACACACAGCTGGTCTAACAAGTGGGTTTAAGACTGAAGCTGGAAATAAATACTGTTCTTTTTGATATATGAAAGAACAATTAAGGTAGCGACTACAAGGATGACAAGATTTCAGCTATGTAGTACTAAAAGTTAAACACCTTTTATCAACAAGAGACAAATTAGGTGTTATCAATATCTGGATTTAAGAATTTCACTATTCATTGGAAAATACTTGTGGCAGATCACTGCATATGCCTCTCAATCATTTATTTCCTATACCATTATCTCTCTGAGCTTTTACCATACAATTACAATACTTAAAGTCAATTTGTTTTGACTTTTAAGGTACACTTTTGTCTAGCCGAGCTATCTTTGGTGATCTTTAACTCAGCGTTTATGTACTCCTCAGTACACCCAAGGTAATGAAAATTTTTACAATGTCACAGCTATTTTGAGGTATTTTAAGTCATTTAAAATATTCTTCATGTTTAAAGTACTTCAAAATACTTTGAAAATACACATGTTAGTTTACTGTGTATTAGAAAGAGCTTCTACAGTGTAACACACCAAGATTGGTTCCTATTACCAATTACAGTAATTTGGGGCAAGCTAACAGCCTCCTTACAGTCAACTTCCAAATACTAATAAGTGAATAATTTAGAAAAATAAGCATTTTAGGAAAGCTATACTTTTTGGAATAAAAGCAGGCTAGTACGATGCCAACCTAGCAGTTTTCAAACATGGTCTTTCCAGCCTCAGCCTGCTTCTGCTCCCGTGGAGCCTGCAGGGAACCAGCCCAGGCTCTGTGCTCGCACTGAGTTTGCTCTTTCCCGTGCTCCAGGTGCTTTCGTGGCCAAGATCGCGCGCCCCAAGAACCGGGCACTCTCCATCCGCTTCTCACGCTTGGCCGTGGTCACGCACACCGAGGGGAAGCCACACCTCGTGTTCCAGGTGGCCAACACCCGCTCCAGCCCCCTGACCAGCGTCCAGATCTCTGCTATTCTTTACCAAGAGCAAGAGAGCGGGCAGCTGCACCAAACTAGCATTGACTTCCACCTGGACAGTGTCACCGCAGACGAGTGTCCTTTTTTCATCTTCCCACTGACCTACTACCACTCTATCACTGCAGCCAGCCCGCTGGCTGCTCTCCTTCAGAGAGAAGCTCCTCACCACTTTGAGCTGGTCGTCTTCCTGTCAGCTGTGCAGGAGGGCACAGGAGAAACATGTCAGAGGAGAACATCCTACCTCCCATCAGAGATCCTGCTGTACCACCGCTTTGCCTCCCTGCTAGCCCGCAACGCCAAAGGTGAATACCAGATCAAGATGGAGAATTTTGACAAGACTATTCCTGAGCTCCCGGCTGCAGCTGACTCAAAGAGTCCAAAAAGGACTGACAAGGAGATCCGCATCAATGGACAGCACGCCGACAGCTTCCAGCTCTCCGAGACTGGCCTCACAGAGTAGAGATAACAGACCTTGAACATTGTGCTTTTTTAATTATTATTACATTACACTTGTGGGTTCCATTTAAAAACTTCCTTCCTTGCCTGGCCTGCCATCTTCTAGTGATCTCTCTCTTGTACTCCCATCCTTTTGATTATAACGTGATATACAGAGTGAAGAGAACTTGTGTGTCCACTGAGGAGAGGCTGCATTAACAACACAGGATGAAGTCAGGTGCATGAATCACAGTCCTAATTCTTGAGAAATTAGAAGAGCTACCTGCTGAATTCACCAGACTAGGATTAAAGCTGCACTGACCCTGAGAGATCTTCAACACTCCCAAAGCTGACTAAAGTCATAATTAACCAGCTTGTGACAAAATGGACAACAAAACAAAAGCAGAAAACAATATGGGGTCATTCAGTAAATACATGAGTTCGGGTATAAATAACTCTGTTCATCCAAGAGCCTGGATTTTCTACTCTCTTGACTCTTTGGGAATACAGAGTTACATCAGTTTTCAGATGGCTGAAAGTCCTGCCAATCTCTCATGGCAGTGAACAACATTCCTGCTGTGCTTATTAAGCAAAATTGTAAGTACTAAGTGCAGTTGTTCCTTCTGCCAAATAAGAGAACATCTCACTTCCAGACAGTTCTATGAAGACACTATCAAAAAATCTGGATGTATATGACAAATACTGCAATGGAAATTTTTTCTTATTTGAAAACACTGAATAAATTATTTAGCAGTCGGGGAAAAAACCCTATTTTTAATGAATGAACATCCTTTTTGTTTTCAAAGGCCCATACATTCCACATGCTTTCACCTTTGCGCTGCTTGTCTCACGTACATCTGAACCAGAAGGATGCACTATATATATGAGAAGTAGAACTACATCCATTGATATTTTATGCTTTCTAACATCAATCTTTGCCTGTACACACAGCACAAAAAGTATTTAGAGACACTTGAATCAATTTTGAAATAAAAAATTAAAACAAACTATACATGAGACTTCTGTATTTAAGTGCCTCATAAACCTACTGCAATTAAGATGTCATTCTGAAGCTCCTAAATAATTTAAGATGCTAAAGGCAAAACACAATGATGGGTAACTATTTCCAAGCTCTTGACAAAAACAGTGCCTATTAGGTGTTCATACCTGAACACTCACGTAGAATTAAAATAAAGTTATCTTTCAAAGGTAAAAGACTTCTCCTACAAACTCAGATGGCATAAATAGCAACTTTCATTGACACCAGCATAACACACTACCAAATACGCTTCCTCTTCACTTCACCCAAGTGGTCAGTAGCAGAAAAAATGGTCTCAAGTTTAACTGAATTCTTCCCAAGTCACAAAACTGTCCCCTGAAGTGTGTTCATAACCCGAACAGGGTCAGCAAAAAGTTGCTCTGGTTTAGGGTCTGGGGAAATGGGGAGCCACCCCACCGAAGCATTCCACACAGAGTCAGGGAATGAGGCAGAAGGGGCCACCTTTTTGTTGCAACTGAGCTCTCATTCCAAAATAGTTCAAGTGTTGCCTTTCCCCATTGCAGACCTCAGACAGATGTGATTTATCACAGACACTCCCAAAATCTTTTTCAAACTTAATTCTGTGGATAAGCACTCATGACTATTGTGGAGCCTGGAGTGCAGCACACTATCAACTTACACTGCCTTCATCCCTTTTCATCACAGCTTTTTTAGTTGTTGACTCACACACAGTTTAAAGAGCCCTTTTCCACCCTTGTGTCAACACCAACAATTTTTAATTATTTCTTGCATTTTTTTTCCCCATTCTCTATCAATGTAAGACATTGGTAAGAGATCTACAAATTAAAAACCAGTGCAAGAGCATTAGAAGAGACTCCCGTGTCAAGTCTGAAAGAGGGCAGCATTCTGTGTGAGGTATTCAGTATTCTGTTTGACAGTATTCTGGGTGAGGCACTGTTTTTCCCACATTTCATGTGGGACTATAATCTCATGATTTAGAATCAAAGGTATACAAAGCTGTTTCTAATTTCAATTAATATCTAATCAAAAGTGGGCTGCCTTGTTTGATTTCTAAATGACTTGATACTTTAAAGTTGTCCAAGTTTTAAAAATTTTTTCTCTTTATAGATTTGGTTTAAAAGTGAGTGCAACAGCAAGTATTAAAAAAAGTACGTTGTTAGTATATGCTGAATGCAATCCTCAAATATTACATTTTGGAATGCAAAGCTGAATAACACTGCAGAAGCAGATTAGACAAAGAACTAGTTACTTCAGAACAAGGGCAGAAAAAACATTAATATTGCTTTTACAGTTCCAGACAACTGGTGAATCATGGATGTCTGAAAGTACTGGAAATATCCCATGGCCCAAACTGGAGTAGAAGCCTAGGAAAATTGCTGATGGGCTCTGATGCACCAACATAGCACTCCACGCTTTAGCACAGCAAGAGCAAACTGGTGATGAACCCTCTGTGGATGCACCTCCTGTCAGCAAGACAGGGCAGGAGAACAATCCAGGCAGAGTGAGGGAAAGTACAATTCAAAGAAATTCAACCTCCTTTTTACAGCCACTTGAATACATTTTTTATATTCAAGTCTTCTGAACCTAACCAAAACCACACATTAAACAGAACTCAGCCAGGTTCCACAACTGACTTACTCACAGCTTTGTTTAAGCTACATAACAATTATTTACTACCAGTTTGTAACTGCTGGTAACTATCAAATCCCTTCAGCTACTAAGCTGGTATTAGTCAGGAGACTGCACGGAAAATTAAGCAGCTTTTGTGCAGAGACAGACGTGCTCAAGAAAGCAACTTGCTCATTTTCTTTGCTAATGGCCTCAGCCTTCCAGAAACAACCTGGGTTCTAAGTGGAGTCTGTCAGAACTGTGACAATCTGCAACAGAAACGCGCCAATACTTTGTGCATCTTCAATCCACACACTGAAAGCAGGAACAGATACTGTTTATGCTGAGAATCAGTCAAATGTGACCTTGCAAACTGTTGTGAGCACTGAAAAAGCAACCACTAATTTTTAAGAATAGCATATTGATCATATTTGAGAAGTAAGTATTTGTTAAATTTCCATTACCTTTTTAATCTCTTGATTTTTAATTGTGGGTTCTTGCATTGTCCTCCATTACAAATACCCAGAAGTGTTTAAATATTTGATCTCTTAATAATTCTCTAATGTGATCATCCAGAACAAAGAACATGAAAAAGTTGGCAACTCAGTAAATTATGCAATCTGAATCCAAGGCCCTATGAAAGAGCAACGAAAAACTAAAGCAAGGTAAAATTATAGAATAAAATCCTAAACTAAGGAGTTTAACCAAGGTAACAGAAACCAGTACAGGCATCTGCTAAAGCATGTTAGCCTGAATTATAGCCTGAATTATAACCTGCATATCAATTCCTTTCCTGACCTTTCTGCTTCCATAGCTCTGTGTGGATACTAGTCCTTGCCATTAACCTGGGACTTCTTTTGGCACATCTGTATCCCTCTCTCACACTCAAAATACTTTGTCGTTGGAAAGCCATTGCATAACAGTAACTACTTGTAATTAATCAAGGCTTGAGTCAGAACAGACCAACTCTTTCTGTCAATATTTCTGTGTTCTCCACCTTATCTCTTTGGAAGTACAGGCAAGAGAAATGGTCTTCCCACTTACTGCAACTTTAACCTCTAACACAGCAATACATAAACATAAATTACTACTGTTAAAACAATATTTTTATAATAAAACTTCAGAAAGATTGAAGGTCTTTTGCCCCTCACACTGACTAGCCAAGAAATACAAGAGACTAAAGAAGAGAAATTAGGTACCCAAAAAGCTTCATAATTTGAGAATAGCACATCATCTCTCACAATGAGCTTCCAACAAATTGCACCAGGACACCATATTCCCTAGGGAACAGTTCTTGGAAGATGCATTCCATAGCCCTGACCACTAGCAGTTGCTACAAACACAAAATGCTCTACACCAGCTGCAGAAGTCAACCTCTGGCAGAAGTCAACCTCAGTAAGGACATTGTGCACACTGTAAACTCTCCTCAATTTCAACTGCAAAATGCATCTGATCCTATACCAATATATAATACTTCTATCCATCTTCATCAGAAACGTGGTACATTCTATAGCCTGGAATTGCTGTATTTTTAATCACAACAAGAAGAAGGAGGTAAATAAATAAAACTAAATTAACTGTAGTAGATACTACTTTTACACCCATTTTTCTTTTGTAAAAAATGCAGTCCTGAAATCTCAGTAGTTTTTACTTCCTCCTATTTTCATTTTTTCCTAAAAGATCTCTGAATATAAAGATACACAGAAAGTTCAAAGTTTCACTACTGACATTTAAAACCAGTCAATCTCTGACCAATACTGAATTATTTTCTAGAAGTATTCTCTTTATCAAGGAGACAATGAGGAAAACACACATCTTAGTTTTGTGCTGACACTCAACCTAACAAGCAGAAAAACAAAAGCACTCTTTAGAAGCTGTGAACAGCAATTCCTACATGGAGAGAGAACTGGAAGGGCTTTGAAAGCAAACTCCTATGGCATGTGTCACCATGGTAATCAGGAAAATTATTAACATGGCAATTTATGCTACTCTTACTAAAAAAATACCAACAGCTAAGCAGAGGTTAAAATACGTTCCTGTCAACTTCTAGTTGCAATTGGATCTCTTTGGGTTTGTCTTTATATTCAACCTGTAATTATCTTTTCTGACCTATATTTTCTCAGTGTGTTACCAAGAAGGGTATGTAGCCAAGACTCCTTTAGCAAAGCCAAAGATTGCCTGGATCCTAAACAGAGAAGACACATTGTCAGTAAACTCTCACTAGTACCAAAGCCCTCAGCAGGCACAGCTGTGCTCCATGCACATGGAAACATGCCACAGAGAAAGAGAACAGGCACACCAGAGAACAAGCAATGCATGAGCCCCAACAGCAAAAGTCACTGCAGTGACCAGATAGCCAGAGCTGCCCTGATGTTCCCACCACCCTTAGAATGTCCGTGTTTCATCTCCAAGGTGACAAACCCACTCCAACTCAAGTTCAGCTGGATGTTCAGATGTACTGGGCCACAATTAAGGAACCAGCATTCTGCCAGAATGCAGCCAGTGTGATGCATTTCAGAAACAGAATAGGGGAGGAACAAGAGACAGGAGAGCAGATAACCAGACTGAACAGGAGGTTCAGATGATGACTTAACTAATTTGATCAACAGTAAATCCATCAACATGGGAACCTCAGGACACTGCTGGGATCTCTCTCACACTAGCAAGCATTCAAAAAAATTAACAGTTCAAATGGTCAAGAAGTCCTGGGTACCAAAACAGCCCACGCCAGGAATGTTTAAAGCTGCACTGAGAAAAGGCATATTGCCACAGCACACCTGTTCATCAGCACAGGCTTCTTTCACAGAGGTACAGGAACTTAGTTCCAGCTGTAGACATCACATCTCAATTCAATAAACAGAACCTACTTACTCCATGTTTTTCTTATCTACCACACTTAAATGTCCAATAGCGAGAACAACACAAAGTAAGAGAAACAACACTTTGAGAACACATTTAGCAACCTGGCACAGTATCATGAATCTTGTATCAGCAATATACTTGGAGCAATAAGAAAGGTTGATATATGTATAGGTCCCTTCCCCCAAACACACCCTGCTCCTCCCTCCCATTTTCTGCCCACACAGTAACAAAACCATACCTGGATCTTTTCGCCCTGGTTTTTCAAAGCGTCTGTCTCCCCTAGAAAGGCAGAATAGAAGTTTCAAATAAGGTTTTGGAACTACTCCAAAAACTCACTTTAGGTATAGGTTTTGTTGGTTTTCTTTACTTGGTGGGGACCTTTTTAAAACTCGGAGCTTGATGGACAGTACCTTTAGATGTCCAAGTGACAACTGAAATTTTCAGGAACATCAACACACACACGGCCCTTGGGAACTGGGTGTGCTTTCAAATGTGCCCCTAAGTACTGTGAACAATGGCAAGACTAAAATTGAAGCAAATCCTTTAGCACCAGCACTTCCATTGCAACTGTCATAATTTATGTTCTCTTAAAGTAGTTCCTTCTTCCCAGGAACTCATCAGAAAAATTCTCTGCAAAAAATGTTCTTTTACTCGCTTCTGAGCCTCAAGAAACATTACTATGTTTGACTCCATCTTAGAAATTCAGACACTTCACTCACAAATATAACTAATTACCTTTCCTAAAGTATTTTTATGAAGTCAAAAGGCACAAATGGAAGCTGAACAGATGTGTGTAAAAAACTTTAAGGGCTAGAGTTCTGTTACCTTTCCTCCCAACTCTGTGATCTGTGCATTTCCCTGCCCCCTCCTCGCCCAAATCCACCCTCCACTTCATCAAAACTTCTTTGGTAGAAACCGCTTTCTCCTCGGCCTCTGCCTGAAAAGACAAAAAACACAAGTGTTTGTATAAATAATAAAAGAAGTTGAAAGGATCAGGTAGGTTTTCCCTTTCCTGGTGTCCCTGTGAACTAATCTTGCAGTCTTAAGCCCCAGTGAAATTATCTGGGACAAAAGGAAAAAGAAATAAAGACTGAAGAAAGAGTCTTATGCAAAAATTTTTATCAAGAAGTGCAAGACCAGACAGAACAGGCAAACAATTCTGAAATAAATATGATGCAGAAAAACACAGATACTTACCCAAGAGAAATTACCAAGTAAGTATGCATTGTTCACCCAATATCCACATTGCACGTGTGTGCTTCAGACACAAAAATCAGATTACTTTTAATGGCAAACTCCAGTATAATGGCACTGCACTGCAGATGTACTCCTAATTATTGCTGTCAAGAGTCATAAAGGAGAAGGAAGCCTCCCTCACTGCTATTAAGTTCTAGTGACTGCCAGCACTCCCCCAGGATCAGTGGGAAGAAAAGAAGGATCACAGGATGGCTATAGGCAGGTCAGAATGAAGAACCACATTAGCTATAGCTTAGAAATTATCCTACTGACCTTTCAGTAAATGATTCTCTATAAGCAGCTACCAAGTACCAAGCCTCAAGCCAAGAAGTTACAGACATATCTTCAATAAAGCATCTCGAAGCACATCTTCAGGGCTTGAGAAGGCATGGGGTGTTTGGGTAAAAAAAAAAAAATCCAAGCCTCTTACAACAGAAAAACAACACCCACACACATCCCCAGCCCTTCATAACAACTTCCAGCACTGGTTAGATTAATGGCTGGGGTGAAGTTTGCAGATCTACAGAAGATAAACACTTCTTCACACAGTGCCCCAGCAGAAGAAATGGCAGGTTTTTAATCAGCTAATTTACCATTCCAAGGATCTCATGGGAAGATGACGAACAAGTGGAACATCTATCAGCTAGCTGCCAGGATAATGCCTTGCCTGCATACATGTGCAGTCTCTGTAGTCAAGTTCTAGAACCTAAAAAGCACCTGGGAACAGGAATTCTTGGCTGTGTAAGTATCTCAAACATCAATCTTTTCTATTTCTCTCTTTCTGGTTTCAAGGAAAAAAACACCTCAAAGCACAAGGTGCAAACCTGGCCAGGGATCTGGAGGAGTACGACAGAATGACCACATGAAACAGGAAACAAACACCTTCAGAATGGATTGGAGTTCTTGTAGTCTTCTGAAGAAAGTACTAAAAAGCCTCTACATTCAAAGTCTAAGGACACCTGGATGCATCAAGGAATCACACCATGTTTCAGTGTCTTATGACTAGAAAAATTTGAAATAATCAAGACACTTGCAACCGTTTCTCTACTATTGTATACCAAATCTCTTAGAATGGGTGGCAGGGGAAAAGGGCAGAAAGGCTTTTCAGGCAGAAAAAAAGAAAAGTGATCTGTAGATAAGCCAGCCAGGGTCTTCAAATACACAACTGCTTTTGTATCAGGCAGAACAGGTTGCAGGGCGTATAAGGAACAATTTTAACACCCTCTTTGGACAAAACTATCCTGTTCTATCACCAGCACAGCTGATCAGCGGCAGATCTCCCAGAATCACAGAGATGCAGCCTTCCTTACCACAGAGTTTTGAGGATGCTTAAGTTCAGATGAAGACTGGACAAACTCAAAAAAGATAAACCAAACTCATTAACGGAGGCCACATCTGGTGCAGGAAATACGCTGAGCTGCAAACATCAGGCAGCTGAGCCTCTTCACCTCCGTGTTTTTCTCAGTCCCTGTTCTCTTGCCAAGATGCCTTCCTTTGGCTGCTGCTAGACTATGGATACGATGGGGTTGAGCAAGCCCTTGCCATATTCAGCGTAGCTGTTCTTACATGAACTCAGGGAGAGGCAGAGGAGCTGACGGAGCACTCAAGGTAAGAGAGGAGATATTAGCATCAGACCTATGAGAGTTATTAGAAACACAGACACCTTTGCTATGGCAAGTCTGATACTACAAGGTTGACCATAGTCACAAGCGTAAAACTAGTTGCAAAGGCAAGAAACAGAAGATGTGATACAACATCAAAAACAGCATGATGTTTATTCATTTAAAGCATTATGGGTCCCCTAAAATCCTGGAAAAGGACTCAAAGTTGTTACTCTTCACAAATAAAAGCCAGAAAAGTTTCAGCAGCTCATGCAATAGCAATCTTTGCCTAATTTCTTCACTACAGGAAAGCTCTCTTCCTTCCTCTCCCAAGAGATAATAAAGCAAAAGCAGTTCACAGAGTCAAAACAGAACAAAGGCACTGACTCATCTCCTGTCTCTGAGGTAGTAGAGGTGGAACACTGCATACATTTTCCCAACAGCAACAAAGCAGGCTTGTACAGTGAGCAGCAGCAGCACTGCAGTGCTCCCCTTGCAGGGTGAGCAAGGGTGAGTTCATGCTGCCTGCTGGGAGCAGACATACCACCAGAGCCAGAACACTGGTGATATGGGACATTTCACCAGCAAATAAAGCAAGTGTCCTGTACCAGAGCAAGAATCAGCTGTTTTACCAGCAGCATGACTTATGGCCACTTAAAAGTATGTGAAATCACAGCCTGAGAAACCTGCCCCCAGTCACCACCCCCGTATCACGGTTCATCAGTATTTCAGTTGTGCTCAGCCACCAAAACGGTTTGCATTAAAAGATAACTTTGCAAAATGTCCAAACAATTGATCTTAGGTATTTAGGCTAAGGCTGCCTGTGGGGTCACAGTACTCAACTGCCAGCTGCAGTGATACCACAGTGCTGGACAGGATTAGTGAAGCCACCTCTGCCCTGGCTGTGTTGCCACCCCATCCGTGTGTGGGAATAACACAGGCCCATCCAACAGTGCCCAGCAGAAGCACACGTGCAGTCCCAGCAAGCAGACACCAAGCAGACCACGGCGTGGGAAGCATCAAACAGATCCTACCAAGCTCCAGAAGAGAAGCAGCCAGTCAAGGGAAACTGTGGTGTGCAGAGTCAGTTATTCAGCAAGCACTATGTGGATGGGCCTGACCTGAAAGTGCACACTAGGACACAGCTAATGTTGGTCACAGAGTGCATGAGAAATGCCTGCAGAGAGGATAAAACTCCATGTGTAAGCACACCATCTGACATTCTGCTTCTGCACTCCTTGGCTTATTTTAAACAGAATGCCATTTCTGAAAAAAAAAAAAACTCGCCTGACATACAAGCAGCAGACTAAGTGCAAATGTTGCACAAAGTACTGAATGCAAAGTCAATAAATGCCAATAAGCCCTTCTATTTAAGAACTGAGTGGGGCAACTGTGCCATTTGTATTTCAATAACTTCTCAAAAACCTCAGGATAAGGACATCAATCCACTGGACATTGCAATCATAACAGCCAAGTCTCTAACCTGAAAAATAGATGAGTTTGAATTTAAGTAAAAAGGCACAAGCAGGAGGGTAAGAAGCAGCACAAACTGTCATTCTAATTGTCGTTACAAAAAAAACAAACAAAAAAACCAAACCAAACCCTACAGAATACAAGAAGCAAATTCGTGAAATTACAGCATAACTGGAGTTTAGGATCTACAATCACAGCCATGATACTGCTTGGGAAAAAAACAGAATAACCGTAGTTCAACTACTGCTGTTTAGATATGAGAACATTACACTTTCATACTATTGACACACTTTCCAACAGCAGCAAAAACAGATTACAAAGGGCAAAGAGGGTGGGTGGGGAAAGAGCTCAGCAAAGGACCCTTCATAACAGTCTTAACCAAAAGGGAGAACAGCTATAAAACAAAGTGTCTGTAAGCTTACAGCTCATTCCAGGGACTATTTAAATCTCTCCTCATCTGAGGGTCTTATTCATGAATGTTGACATTCCAGTCCTGCCAGCACAAAGCACAAGGCTTAACTGCACACCACAGGGAGCTCCCAGGAAAACAAGTCAATTAGAAAAGAGTCACGTGCAAGTACTTGGTTTCTTTAGACACTAAAACTTCTTTTAAAAAAAAAAAAAAAAAACAAAAAACAAACCAAACCAAAAATCAAAGCAACTTCCACATAGTAACCACGTTCTCATCATCACAACATGAGCTCTGTCAGTTAAAGTTGGGGTGATTACCCAGAAAATATTTACTGAGTGTTATCTTGCAGTTTTAAATACTGGTAAGTGAATCCCATTTAGAGTTCTACCGGTAACACTCTTTTAACAGCATTTCTTCCCCTTGAAAATCCACCACAGATTGCTTCTCGTGTTCTCAAATGCTGGAACAATTCTGTGATTCGTGCCTCGGTGAGGGAACTTCGTTAACAAATCTAATCACACATGCAAACTCCTCTCTAAAGTTGCTGTGGTGCAAGTCCCTTCAAGAAAGCAATCTCATTTTGGTAAAGCTGAAGTCTGCACTGGCTCGGCAGCAGCTTTGTTGCATACAACTGTGTAAAGCTCATGGAAAACACCAGAAAACCTTTTGAAGCCAGGAAATTTTGCAGTGCAATAAAAATGTTTTCCAACTGTCAAGTGAGACAGCTCATTTAGTGAACAAACTCCAAAGAAATTTCAAGTCCTTTTCACTGTAACTTGAAAAAACAGAATTGCATTTAAAACCTGCTACTTACAAGCAACATTTTTGTAAATCAAAACGTCATGTCAACAGTCCTACACTAAATTTTCATAATTAACTGCGGGAAAAAGTCCTTGGCTACAACAGCATCACGTGTATAATTATGAAAATGGTACTATTTTGTCCCGGCAGAAGCCTTAATTTCTTTGCTGAGATATAGAAACTTTGGGAAGACTCATGCCTAGAGCCCAGTACTAATTACTCATGGAAAGAAGAGGGGAAGAGTGGAAGAAACAAGCAGCAACCAGGACCAACAAAAGAAGAAAAGCTCAGAAAGCTGAAGAAATTTACTGCAGAAATATGTCCTTTACAGCTTAGCAGAAGAATGTCAGAGGAGCCTAACAAGCAAACCATATAACAATTCCAACACATTAAAAGATCAAATTAGGATAAAACAAAAAAGAAAGTGAAAAAGATTAATTTTGCAACAAAGTTCTAGCTAGTATTTCTTAACAAGTCTTAAAAATGAACTATGGGACACCAGGAATACATGCAGCAGCTTTCAAACAGTTTTAACACTGCATACATTTTAAGTTCTGTCCACCAAAATGTCAGGAATCAAACTTTACTGCCAAAACAAAACAGTCGTGTGTAAAAGTAGATTCAATAGCAGAATTACTGGATTAAAAGCCATATTCTGCCACATTTAGCCTTACAACCTCACTGAATCTAGTGGGGGCAATTAAAAAACAACCCACTGCTCACAGCATAAGGATGACATTGTTAATGGTGCTGCAAGGAAACAAAGAAATTTGACAAAAGAGAGCAAAATAAAGGGTTTGCCAAATTAGAAATTGTCAAAGTATCTTGATACTGCAACTAGGGAGCACACTAGTGGGTGTATGATCTCAAATCACCAAATTTTAAGCAGCAATAATTTAATTTGCAGAATTAAGTCTTGATGCATCGAAAAAAACCCAGCCAATACATGTATTCCTAGCAAAAGTGAAACATAGGTGATAGAAATACACACAATAAAATAAAACAAAAAAAGCATCTCCCAGATGAGTACACACATCTACATATATGCACATGCTTTTTTTTTAAATGAAACCCTGAGCTTTTGTGCAAATATAAGGGGAAGCAACAGGAAAATCTAGTGATAGTCTCATAAAAGTTTAAATTCATATCTTTGCTGGGAAGCAACCACAAGAACACAGACAACAATCTACAAATATCTGAGATGTAATCTATAAAGAAAGTAGGATTAAGGAACAGGAACAGAAATAAGAGAACACATTAATTCAAAGCAAAATTCTGGTCAAGCATCTAATTATATATGAAAGGCTTTCTGAAGATCTTACTGAAAATATCACCCGTTAAGGACATGTAGAAATAAGTTTAAAAGGGCTCTAAGAGAAACCTCACCTAAGCACCTGCAAAGACAGAGGTTACAAGATTAATTACTCAGTATTTCCAAGTTACTAGCTTCTTACTATTCTAAATGCAACCCATCATATTTATATATAAAGCCCCCAAAAAAGAGTTCACAGAAGTGTGCACACTGAAAGGGAAATGCTAAGATAAATTCCGGGTTTAACAATTTGGTTTGAATTTAGCGATATGGCTTCAGGACATTTTATCAAGTAATTTGCAAATGTCTGAGGTGATCCTGGATGAGACATCAACTACAATGATGCACTAAAACTGAAAAGACTGAAATGTCTCCCAAATTCAATTACATCTTTCCATTAACCTTCTCCTGTTTACATTCAGGATATTAACAAATGAAGATGGCTTTTCAGAACACTGAACACAGCCTTGATGTTTTAAATATATTCATAGATTTTTCTACCCTCTCCATAAAAATTGGTTTTATGCTTTTAATAAAGTTATTTCTAACAATTCTGAACCAAATAATTTCATATTCCACCTCAGAACTACCTCTCCCTTTTGGCTTTCCCACCCACCAACCTGGCAAAGGCATATAACAGATACCAGTTTTGCACTAAGGTGTGCAGAATCATCACTAAACACAATATTCATTCTCCAGCACCACCTTGTTGGGAAGGTTTCAAAGCTTTAAGCAAAAAGAAATTGGGCATGAGAACACGTGGCTCTAGCCAAGCTCCACTTAGTATCTCTGAGCAGCTTTAACCTGGATCACCTGGATACATCGCAGCACATCCCACTGGCAGCTCACCTCGACCTCTGGAGGAACTTCGACCTCGAGGAGCCCCTACCACCGTTCCTCCTCCGCGTCCCGTCAACCGCAGGACAGCAGCACTGTTTACAGACATCGAGAAATTCCTCTGCCAAGAAGAAAGAGTCACAGTCAGATTTGACTGGAAAAACCTTCACAAAGAAACCACAAACAAATACACAAAAAACCCAATAAAAACCAAACCAAACAAAAGGAAAAAACAGAAACATTTACCATTATCTTAAATTTGGCTTTGTTTTCCTTGTGTTCATTATATATTCTCTACAATTAACACTAGAAAGGAAAAGGGTTCCATGCGCATGTGAGCAGCTGAAGCAGTCTCTAAAAAGATCTTGGTCAATATTAGCATTTCCAGGTTACTTAGCTGAGCTTTCTGTACTCTGAAGTAAGCATTTGAACACCTACTCCTTTATCAGGTGATGTCAGCACAGAAGCCATCAGAACACCAGCAGTGTTAAGCACACATTCTGCTGCAAAGAGAGTGGCACCTGCCTATACCTGACACCAATAATTAATACCAATTTTAAACTAACTTCTTAAGCAAAGCAGGAATATGTAAAGACCAAGAGAACCTGAATAAAATTGTATTTACCAATATCCTTTGCAGAAATAAGCCTTTTTATTTTCTAAATATAACATGAGTGTAACAAATTTTAGGAAAAATTAAGCGTACTTAAAGCTTCTGAGATTTAAGTGATACTCATTTTCATAGGACAATAAACACCTGTAAAATTCAACTTTAGCTTAATATGAAACAATTGCTAAAGAAAAGGCTATTTCAATAAAGAATGGATAAATATAACCAACTCTGGCCCAATTCTCTGAGCACAAATACTTGGAAAACTGGGCCAAAGAATTCAGAAGCATGTTCAGAAACATTAACAAGGAAACCTGAATTGACACACACTTTCTGAATGCAAGTTTTGAATAATTAGAATGCAAAGGACTCCAAACAGCTGTTATATCAGGCTTCTTGAAAGGAACTTAAAGTGCTTATATCAACTCATCAAAATTACTATGACTTTGAAGGTCTTCAGAGAACAATGAGACAAGCAATTATATACCATTTAAAATCTAAATCACTAACATCAAAGCCAAGGGGCATTAGAAGGAGTTTTAATACATTACAGAAACATTTCAGAAACTGCTTGATATGTGCTCCCTATAAAGGCAGATCTTCATTCAAGAGAGAATTGGTAATTAATTAGACTTGAGGGGAAAGAAAAAATGCAGTCATGCACAGCAAAATAGCAAGGTCAGCCTCCAGTAAATCTGTTTTCTGAGCTAGCTCCTAAAAGTTTAAAGCAACCATTTCAACAGCAAGTCAAAAGGAACCACCTCCATCTGCCTCTGAGTAAACCACCACCTTTCCTGGTGCTGATACCTCTGCTTTTTTGTGAAGCACTGAAATATTTCACTACAAAAACATATTTAAGCTATTTATCAGAATCATTGGCTTGCATAGGAGATTCCTCCTTTTTTTAATGCCTTATTCTTCCAGTAAGAACAAAATAATAATCTCACTTTCTTTTCCAATTCATTTTTAATTTGACTTGTCTGCCTGAACTCTGAGCAACTTCTCCCTCCCCGCTGTAGAGCCTGCTGCAGTGAAGGCATAATGGTAACAACCCACATGGTAAGATCACAGTAAGCAATAAAAAAGCAAAGCCAAAAAAGCAAAAATTGCCCTACTATTGATCAGTGTGTTCCTTCAATAACCAATGCTGACAAAGCACACCAAAGAACAAAGCTGCCTCAAAACAGCTTGAGCAGCAAATGAAGATGTCTTAGGAGACAGATGTCAGGAACATAACCAAGGAGGACACAAAAGGATCTTCATTACATTCAGCAAGAGTTTGAGCCTCCCTTACTATGCAAGCAGACAAGATTAAGACAACCAAATTCTTTCCTAACACGAACAGGAAAAAGGGGAGCAGTAGGAAAGGCAAAGGAACATTTGCTGCACATTGCCAGTGCTGTGTGGTGGAAAGCCCTGTTAAAGCCATCTGCAGAAACCTTCTTTGATGCAACAGATGCTACCCTGGAAACACATCTTAGGCAAATCTATGATTATAAATATATTGCATTACATCATGGCAGGTGAATCAGTAGAATCTAGGTTAGCTCAGCAACTTTACCATCAGGAAAGTAACATTCTACACAAAAAGAACCAGCAGTTCCATCCAAAGCATTTCCATGGCCTGTTACAGGGAACACTGTAGCCTTAAGTATCTAATTAAATTCTACACGACTAAACACATTTATGTTTAAATCCATATAGCTGACATTATTTGTCATCCATCCCTAGATAATACATCTTTAAATCAGCTTGAGACAAGTTCTCCCCAGACACAGTACATATACAACTGCAATGCCATCAGGTGCCTAACACAGCAGGAATTGTTCTGAATCTACGCCCAAAGTAATCCTGACAGGCTCAGCTGCAACTGAACACTATGCCAAAGTACCAACGTTCTGATCAGCCTCTCCTCTAAGGACTCCCAAATCCCTGCCCCACAGGTTCTGAGATGATAATTCTATCCTAAGTATTCATATGGAGGGGGTAAAAAGGGTCTTTTAAACTCTCTTTTTTGTCAATCTTAATTGTAAGATTATTTCCTGCACCACAGCTAGCAGCAAATCCACTAATACTCACCTCAAGACCACTTCTGAACATGATTCTTAATGATAAATAATGTTATGTCATGGGGAACCTGAATTTAATGATAAATAATGTTATGTCATGGGGAACCTGAATTTCTAACTTGAAAAATGCCATTCCCCTGGTACCTTGATTCAGTCATGAAGATGGGAAAAAAGGACTTGAAAAACCAGACTGTTCACATTCTCTGGGTCCCCAGAAAGCATTAAGGGAAAAGCTTTCTTAAAAAGTGAATATGGACCTCTTCTTTCAGGTTATGATTTTTGTGGAGATTTTAGAGAATTGTTAAGCTGCCTAAAGGCTCCCGTATGACTCCAGGTGAAAAGGAGCAGGAAGAAGCAGTGACACGGCACACACCAGCTCCTCAGGAGTTTTCAAGACTGGTGAAACACTGGGCAGCAGAGGACCACGTCTACCCCTGAAGCTCAGCAGCACTTACCATCCCATCTGTACTCAGCACATTTCCAATACCATAGCCTTCAACTCATGTTATTCCCCGCAGAGAGTATCCTGACAATCACCAGAAGTCAGGATCCCCTCAAACTGTAAAAGGGCTGTAGTCCTCCCTGAAGGACTCCACTATGCATTGGCAATACAGTATGTCCAAAGGCATTTACACAGAGGTTCATCAGCATTTTGGAGTGCTACCGTATGTCTGGCAGACCATTTCTGGGGCTTGCTGCCCGAGTCCCTTCTCTTCCTACTCAAGAATAGGAGCTTAGACTTCCCATAAAAGCATTGTCTCAATCTCAGTTGCCTTTTAACTATGACATGAAGTGCTTACAGTGTATCCATGTGAATTCAAATATAACTGCTGATTAAAAACGAAACCATTAACATCTTGTGTGAAATAACAGTATCCTACAGAGACACAAGAAATATGGACCAACTCTGAAGAGGAAGGCAACCCAGAAGAGGTGAAGAGGATATGCCAAAACACCCAAGCACAAAACGAAATGAAAAATTCAAGAGCACAACAGCCTAGGGCAGGCAAAGGAAGGAGGATGTTCTGGTATCTCAAGAAACTAATAGTAACACTACCCACCCCTGCAAAAATCAAATTACTCAAGCCAGTAAAAATACTCAGCTTCCCATTAGAAAAAAAAAAAAACAAAAACCCAAACCAAAGTATTATGAAGTAAGAAAAGTGCTAAGAAACACGACAAATTGGAGAGCAACTGCAAAATCTAAAGTTCTGGCAGCCAGAAAGAGGGAATCAGTTTAGAGTCAAAAGTCAGAGGCATTTATCCAGAGAAGGTGGGCAGTTTTAGGAATCAAACTTAAAGCAAGAGCTTTCAAACCAGCCAGATCAGTCATCCTTGAAATGGAATCCTTATGGACTACCTGTTCTCACTCTTATCTTGTCTACCTCTATATGGTTATATACCTACAGACACCAAAGGAGGAGATAAACAAGCAACAGCTTATATACACAGCAGTTAACAGTACTGCATCTTCTTAATAAATGTTAACAGTCAAAAAACTTCAGCACTTCTCTGAACACAAAACTGAGGCTACAGAACTTAGCCACTTCTGTGACTCTATGGGTACCAAAGAGAAGGACGTAAAAACTGCAGAAAATGTCACTGATCTGAAAATAGTGCATACTTAAAAAATAGGTAATATGTCCCAGATGATGATCCTGGATTTAACAACGTGTCTGCCTTCAACAGAACATCATACGAAAAAATATTTTTTCAAATTTAAGACAATAATTGAGCATGGGTAGAATTTAAACTTCATGCTGACACAGTATGCTTTCATAATTTTTTTCTCTGTGTCCTGGGTTACAATGAAAAGGTGTAACCAAAAGTATGTGTTTTATTACCATCTTCATAAGCTGTTAAAATAGGTGGGGCAGTGTTCTTTACCTTCTCCGTGACCCAGCCCTGATAGCTCCCTCCGGGGGCTATCTCCGCTCATCGGCCACCACGGCCTCCCAAGCACGACTCACAGGATTACACCGTCCCACTGCGAGACGCTCCGCCCAGGGGGTGGAACCAAGCATGCCCACCGGGATATAACCTCAGGCTTGCAACACCAGGAGAGCACTACCCGCTGGATTCCCAGAGGACACCAGCTCAATATGCACCACTGGACTGCCAGACAAGGACCAGACCCCTCTACAGGATCACTGCTTCAACAGCATCCCATCCACCACTCCAACAGGACTGCAGCCACCATTTAATGGGACAGCTACCACCACCCTGACCAACAGGGTGTCAGGTCGTATTCTCACTCTGTCAGTTTAAGTCAGAATTTCTGTACTACTGCCTTTGTTTTAATTTTCCTATTAACTTGTAGATCTGACTTGGAATCTCCTGCTGGTTCGCTTTCAAACTAGTAAACTCTGAAACTACTAATCTCAAATTTTATTGTTTTTCTTAAAGGAAGCATACTCTTTATTATGTCTTTACACTAATAACAACCTAAAGGTTTAAAAAAAAGATACAAACCTGTTCTTCTTCTGTAAAAGGTACAAGTGCCAGTGGTGGCAGGGGCTCCTCTTGTAAAATAGGCAGAAACTCCTTATCCAGAAGGTCTGAAGGTATCTGTATGAAAGAAAAAGAGCATTTTACTACATCCAAGTATTTCCACTTCAGGGATGATGCCACACACATTGATTCACAAACAATTTTTATTCTGCCAGCTCTCTCTCCCATCCACCCAGTACTTCCAGTAACTTTTATTGGGGGTGGGTATAACTCCGCTGGAAATTTACAACCCTCAGAAAAATTCTTATAAACAAGGCATCCAAAGCATTACCCACCGACAAGGCCACAGACATCACAACTCAAACTTACACACCACTGCAGCTTAAATCCGAATCAAGTCACAATTCATCTCGTAAATTAGAAACTATTACTTTTAACTTCAATGCATTATTATAGCCAGATTTTTAATTAACAAAACTACCACATACAGCACAGAGGTTGTATTTGATTTAAAGTAAGCATCTCCAATTTACAACCAACCAGGAGAGGGGAAAAACAACCAAACCAACCAACCAACCAGAAAAACCACACAAAAAAAGCCAAGTACAACAAAACTATATGTATAGATTATGAAGAGAACACTAATGAATTAAATAAATTTTCACACTAATTTTGAATCAGAAGCTCCATCAATAGATGTGACCTTGCAAATGTGGACAAGAAGCTCCAATTACATACAGCCAAGTGAGCTCTAATTATGCCAATGGACAATTGCTTCAAAATATTTAGTTCGTAACACTAAAGACTTTTTTTCATTTCGATATATGCTAGCAGAAGTCTTCCTGCTTTCAGTCAGTCTCTTTTAACTAGAGCTGCAACAGGTTAAAAACATTGCTGACATCCACTAGCTGACTAGAACCACTCTCAAGAGCCCTCTCAGTCTTCGTAACTAGAATCACTCAACACCATGGAAACATGTGGGTATCAAAAGAAGTAATAACAATAATGCCCTTCTGGCAAACACATAGGAAGAAAATATTCTTTTGGACCATTCATAACAATTGGAGAACTTCCTGTAACACAGGATATTTGAAGGCTGTTCTGAATCAGCCCCAACAGCAGATATCTCAGCATCATCTGACATAACAAACACAAACTGCAAAAAAACAATGACCTCTGACTGGCTGACCTATTCAAGCATAACATCAAGATTTAAATTGCAGTTTACTGAGGTAGAACAGGACAATTCTGCATGTTAAAGCACGGCTTTAAGCTATACCACACTTAACAGGCTTAGAAAAATCTTTGACATTCAATGCCCTTAAATTCATGTTTAAGCAATGCAGGGCTCTCAGCACTGTACGAGAATGTCAGCACAGCCAAGACAGGGTAGGAACATGAAGCTGTGTATGCACCTCTCCATTCCAAGCTCAAGACACAATCTTGACATCATTTCTTGCAGTCCCACCCTCCCTGAAGGGTAAGGCTCTCAGGAGGATTCAGACTTCCAAGTCTGCTGCTAACCGCTATCCACAATAAACCAACCACTGTCCACAATAAACCAACCACTGTCACCATCTAGAGAAAAACCCAGTGTTTACAACTGCAAAATATATTAATCATTTGCCTGAAAGATCTCTGAAATTTTATATCATCTTTTACATCACTGAGAACCTTTGTGTCAAGTGAAACCAGAAGGAAGTTCTTGACTTTCTATACTGCTCTTAGGCATTACATGTCATTGTTTCTGTGTCCTGATTCCCAGGAAGTGAGCTACCTGAGGACTGCTCTCACTGGGCTAGTTACCTGCTAAAGTGAATTGACTTAAAATGGGATAAATAGAGACCTCTTGCTTTTTTCAGATGATCTGCTCATATGATTTACTGCCTGACTTTGTAGCTGAATCAAATAACTATTATGCACTACAGTAAATAAAATCCTACTGAGGCAAGCAAATCTGCACAGCTGCAAGGAGACTTTAACCCACAGTCATCTGTGGCAGTGGAACTGAATATGGCAATCAGGTTTTTTTTGTTCTCTGGGGTACAGGAAGTTACCCCTAAAATGGAAAAAACCAAAGAAACAAAAAACCAAAATACAAACAAACAAAACCCCCAAAAACATATTGAATGTGGTAAAAGTGCAATCAGACAAGTGCACACACGAAAGCCCCCCACAATCAGCCCTCTTCAGTCTGGGATTGCAAGGGATACGTGACTTCTTTGTCCATAATCACAAAATACAAACAACTACTCCTAATCACAAGACTGTCATTAGGAATACACACATCAGGCCATCGTCCTCTTCCTGCTCACCTTATTATCCTTTAGAAAAAGTGCCAACATTTCTTCTCTCCCATAACGGTAGTCTGCTAGTTTGTACTTCGGCAAAGCCGGAGACAGAGGAGGGGATGTCACACTCCCGCCACTAGACAAAGCTCGCAGCCTAAAAGGAAGCAGAAAAGCAATGGAAACTGAACTGAGAATATCTTCACCTGTGCTACCATCCCTCTGCACATTTACAGATTTGACACAAACAAAATAAATACAATACTGAAAGTAAAGACATTAACAGTTTAACTTCAAAACTCTAAATCTCAGTGCTTCAATAGGAAGAGTGGAAGAGCCTCCCTTGTTTTACCCATAACCAGTAAAGCAAAAAAAGAAAAATTCCCATGAGCACATCAAGGAATTCAACTTGCCCCAGGAAAACTCTTATGTTGACTATATAGCAAGCTATCTATACCCCCCTAGAGCCTTGCCTAAGCTATTTACACAGGCTGCACACAAATCAGTGGGACATCTTAATGACAACAGCTTCTTTTTGATAAGAAAAATTCTTACCATGCTAGGAGAGTGCAGCAAATACTAAGCTAAGGAAGGAGTTTATTCAGATGTTTCATGAAGTTTAACAGTACAGCACAGTAAATTTTATGACGAAGTTTCTTCTTTTGTCTCTGAAATCCTTCCTTACCACAAATCCTTTTTCCACAAGTTAAAATAAATGGCTTTTTTTTTAGAGTGTATATACCATTTAACTTAGACTATCAATAAAAGAAAAATAAAATTAAGAAAAAGATGTACAAAATATAGTGACACTCCACTTCAGAGATACTGCAAGAGACAATCTAATTTACGGTAACAGATAAATATGCTATTACATTTGATCCCATCCCACAAGTAAGTTACTTAACTTCTTGAAGGTAGCATCTTACCGTTGTACATTATTCCCACTCTGCAGGTGAATTAGTCTCATTCTACACAGCCACTTCCTCAGCTACTCAAATATTCGGTATTTTTGAGTTTGAGGAACATTTTACAAAAGGATATGGGTGTCAAGAAACAAAACCCTGCCCATTTTCTTACATTCCCTTTGATGGGCAACTCAGACAAGTAAAACAATAAAGGCTCTTCTCAGCAATCAAAAAATCCTTGGAAGGTAAGGGGCTCTAAAATAGTGATTCAGAGGCTACCTTTCACCTAATTATTGAAGCATGCTTCGATTTGTTTTATTGTTCTTTAAACAGAAAGGAAAAAATCATTTGCAAGTCAAATGTTGATCTTATTTTTTTAGTTTGGTGCCACCCTGTGGCAGTCCCTCTGCATACCACTTCCAAACAAATCATGTCTGAGGAAGAATTATTTAAAGGATTAGATGGCTCAATGCAATGTTCAACACCAATCCAGATCAAACGTGACCCAGAGTTTCACTGTTAAGTGATACAGCAGCTTACGTGACAGACATGACTATAAGGCAACTGAATAGAAAAATTATAAATCTTATGTCCCATTATTCCTGTAAAAATCTACTAATTCACTGAAGTATAATATATGCTTCCATGCATAACGTAATCTGGTTCTTAAACTAACTGGAGACTTACTATGACAGTCCCCTCACTCTGACACAGCAATGAAGTTACTGTTAAAATACGTGCTTTTTTAGAATTGTCTTCCTCCTTCTCTTTTTTTAATATAGCTTTGGCTTCCATCCATCAAGAATCTAATCATGTCTGTCTCTCACACTGAAGAGCACTCCAGCACAAGATATCTGCCTGGTGGGTATATTTATAGATAGTGATAAATTCATTCTTTAACCTTCCTTCATTCTAACAAAATAGACTGAGCTCTCATTGTTTCACAGGCTGCAAATCATGTCTTACTTCTTCACTGAATCCTCTCCAATTTCTGTACATTGTGTATAGAAATGTGTCAGCAAAAGTGAATGTGTTATTCCAGTAACAGTCCTACCACATGCTATGCAGCAACTGTATTTCCTATAACCACTCCATATTCCCATTCACAAGCTCGGGGATCAATCACTCTTCAGAAACCACACCACCCAGAATTCTTGTTTGTAACTGAAATCACCAATACTTTAACAAGAAATTGGAACAAATACTGAATAATCACACCTGTGCAATTGCACTTTAGCAAAAGTCAGGGCTATGCATGTCAGACAAGCTGTAAAACTAACAGCTGACGAAACTGTATGACAGTATGGATTCCCTCAAACACAATAGCTCTCTTTTCCTGACACTTTTCAATACAAACATGCAGGACACACTGACACGAAACTCACTTTTACCATAACCCATACACGGCTTGGGTTTTTTAAAAGTGGGAAAAGAAAAAGCCTGCTTAGCCATAGATTTAAGTATAGTGAGGAGAGTTTAAGAACTTCCTTATTAACATGCATCACATAGAAAGGCTGAATAAGCACATCTTCAATTATTCTGTGCATACCTCTGAGATCATAAACATTATTCCTCCCTCAAATGCTTGGCAGCAAGGTAAATATTATGCATTAACATTAACACAAAACCCAACTCAATTCATACACAACGCCAATTCACAAAGTGAAGACTGATTTTATAATATTGCTTTCGATCACAGGCCAGGGACTGAGGTGAAGTAGGACAAAGCAACAGAGATACTATATCCCATTCAGTCCCATCATCAACTCGGCTCCAAAGGAAAAAAAATCCTTTTAGACAAGTTCTGGAGTCTGACAAAACAGACAAAACTTACCATTCAGGCCCAAAGTTAAGTGTCTGAGTTTCTGCTGCCATTTTTTCCTGTTCTATTCCTCTTTTTTAAAAAGTATGAACCTGAAAAATAAAAATATTTATTATGAAAACAGCTGGATTGATATAGCCCTTCACAGATTAACTCAAAATACAAAAGCACACCTGGTCATGCAAAGAAGTGAAAAAATTGACTACATGGAAATTTTTTTTTAAGGAATCCATTTCAGCTCTCCAACACAGATTGATTTACTAGTATAGGAGCAACTGCATCAAGATTTCTTCCCTAAATCCCTCTTTTAACAGCTCAAACAGGACACTGGATCAGGATGTCTGAGGAAACAATTTGTACAAACACAGAGAACTTGATGCATAATCCTCTTCTCAAAGAACAGTAATGCTTAATTAACAGAATTGCCACTTCCTGACAATTACAAGAGGATAAAAACTCCACTAGAATTACAGCAAGACAGATTTGCCAGCTGAGTGGCAGAGTATTCAAGAATTTTCCACTGCTCAGTCTTGAAAAATAAGCCATCTAAAGATCGAGTACATCCCATGCTACAACATCCTCCAAAATTCTGCAGGCAAATGACAGTATTTCTTTCATTCTTGGTTTTATTAAGCAAAAAAAAAAAAGCATAACTTCAGCTACTTTCATTGCTATTGGCCAAGGTAGGTCCTGCAGACACTAGCAAAGCTCAGGTCAAGTTCCTACATATCCAGAGTGTGTGGATAAGAGCAGATGAAGCCATATAGGAGGGAAAGAACAAGACTAAGATAAGGCTATGAATTTTTCCCGAACAGAACCAAGTCCAGCCCAGGCAGTTCTGAAGAAGTATATTTTCACACAGTAAATACACCTCTTCTTTCCTTCCAGCAGCAGCCAAATCCAAATCTGCAGAGGAAGATAGTTTGGTTTTTTAAAAACCAAAGACGCTGTAGGTAAAGCCCAAGAAAAAAAAATATTTGAAGCATCATCTGCAGACACTGGTTGATTAGACTTCAAGAACTCATAACGGCAGGGAGGGAACTGCTATATCAGAACCATCCCTAAATAGATCCAGGGACTAAATAAGGAACTTCATGAGTTTGTCCATATTTTGCAAGAAAAGGTGATCAAAAAGTAAAACAAAATCTAGGGAGATAGAGGTGGAAAGGGCAAATTAGTTACTGAAGAAAAGACAAAACCAAACAAAGGAAACATTTTTTCTTACATGCTACAGAAATAATGATATTAAAGAAAATAAATCAACACCCTCAAAGCTAGAAAATGACAAAACATACTAAAACCAAATATGCTGAAACTCCTTGAGCAGATTTTACCCAAATATTTTGGGTGTAAGATTACAAATGCTTATAAAACTCCCTGCAGCCTAAACCCACCAACTAATGTTTGGTCTATGTATTTTAATGACATGCCATATCCTCTTTGTCTCATACACAAGGTAATTTATATACAAATCTTAATGGTTTTATTTTCACAGTAATTCAAGACAACTAAATGGAATTATCCGTACTACCTGCACCAAAAGCTAATACAAAAATACTCAGATATTCTCACACGCCTAGTCTGAGATGATTTTGGTCTGATCTGAGTTGCCTTTTTCAAGCAGCTGACAGCTCATTAGAATATTCAAGGTATATCCATTCACCATCCTGAAAATCAAAATAAAAGCTAAGTTACTCAAAGACAACATGCAGCAGCCACACGTAAAAATATTGTGGGGCAATTCAAGTAAACCTTCAGGCACACCTGGGCAGAGACAAGCCTCTAACACAATTCCTAGTAGCCTTAATTGGATGGCTGTCCCTCCACTTCCTGCAATGCCTGTAATCCTTCTGCTGGGGTGGGGTGGAGTTTTCCAATCAACCCATACGCATCACCAGGGAACCTGGAATCTTTTAACTCCTAACATCAAAGCTAGTCTAGTATCAGTAATACCAAAAAGGCTGGCACTGAGGGTTAAACTGCAATGAAAACACAGCTGAAAAGAATCAGATACAAAGACAAAGGACTAAAAACCAGTTGGGATCAATCAAGCTGTTCACTGGTTCTGGACCCACTTGGCCCCATTCTTCAGCCCCTGCATTACCTTACCAAAAAACTGAGGATGCCGTGTCATGTTTCTCTACTAGACTCCTTAGCAGTTTAGTACCTACAAGAATGCTAGTCTCATCCCAGTGAGTTGCTACATGGCTTTCCCTATCCCTCATTTTGGCCACTGCACTTTGTTTTGTCAACTCTTCCTCTTCTGTATTGCATTCAGGTAAGTTACTCCATCCCTGGAAGTTCTGACTGTACGAATTTTGAACTGGAAACCAGACAACTGTAAGTGAATGAAAGTGTATTGAATACATCCCCCCCCAAACCCAAAACAGAATAAAACAGATGTGCAGATTATCTGAATAGGTGTGACAGGTGAACTGAATAGACAACATTATCCAGAAAATAAACCCACGTGAGAAATAAATAACAGGCCAGGCTGAGAGAAAAATGTTGGACAAGAGTCACCCTGGAAATGGGCAGTGATTTGGGAGGAGGAGGGCAGACAACAGGGAAAAGGCTCAAAAAAGCTAAGACGGCAAGTGCACCAGAGGAAAACACTAAGCCACATCAGAGCAGATGAAACAGAGGGAGTGGAACCCCTGTGCTGCTTCCACTGGTTCTCAAAGCAGCAGCCAGAAGGAGAGAGCATGGAGGCTGACCTGAAAGGAGCCTCTGACAGTGACTGCACACCACACCTGGCTCGTGTGCAGGAGAAGCTGTACTAACTGGAAAGGCAAGTTGGAGTGGACTAGGCAGCACTTGCATCACAGGAGGCAAAAGTCAGGGTGGAGCAAGAGAAAGCATGAGGAATTAGGAGGCGGGAATGAATGATGAGGTCACAAATCTAACCATTTTGGCTAAGCAAAAGGCATAAACTTATCACATCTTTATTATTCTAGATCACTGTCTTGGGTCTTAAAATTCAGTATTAATAACTGAAATGTTGACTTTGGTCTTTATGAAAATGCTGCTTCCTCACTAATCAATGATGGCAAATTACAAAAATAACATTTCCTCCTTGATATAATTTGATGAGGGAAAAGCCCCTTTCTGAACAGCTAGTTTTGTGAGTTGAGGTTTTCTCCAAATCAATAGCTACCGATTGAGGAATCTCCACAGCCACAGATTTTGTAGGGGCAGAGAACACACGGGGGCACCCCCAAGCTGAAGCAAGAAACTGAGGCAATATTTTGATAATGGCCAGTTAACACTACTGCTTGGCCAAGAAGGCTACCTGGTGCTTCCCACCACTCCTCCAAACAGGAACATTTTTCCAAAGTTTTCTTCAAATAAGGTGAATATTTGATCAAGGTGCCAATGCAACCCTTCGAACAGCTGGGGTTTTCCTGCATATTTTGGGAAAAATGGAATTGGTTCGTAAACTGGAATTGGGACCCCATTTCCTGGGGTGATACCACAGCCACCAACCTGCCATCAGCATGCAGGAATGAAAAGGGAAGAAATCATATCAACCCCACCAACAACCTGTAGGCTGGGAAGGGGGAAGAAAAAACCCCTATTTTGTCAGCTGCTTAGTACTTTTTGTCTGAACAGACACAAATTGTAATCCAATAACATGAAGCTTTTAAGTGGCTTTCACTCACAATTAACAGGTAATATTATATATGCAGAAGCTGCCATCAGCAACACTCATTTCACTGGTTCACTTCAGGAACAATGGTTATTTTACCAAGCTTGCAGTTTCTTAAATTATTTTTCAAGCTCACTATTTAGTACCTTACAAATGTATTAAAGCTCTCAAACATCTGCTACAGACACAAGCCAGAACTTGATTCTACTGGCTAGATTTATGTGTTAAAATGAGTAAGATGTTTCAATTGAAGGTCTACAATTACTGTGGCACATTTTGCCCATAAGCTCTGGTATTTTATTTAATGCATACATAATAAATATCAGAACAAAAAACCTGTGTTTTTTGAAGATTTGAAAGATAAAAACTACCATGTTTTCCAGACTTTGCTCAACCTCACACAACTGCCATTTAAGGTTTATTTGTTACTGATGGGCACCAGCATTAAGATTTTCAGGCAATGTTAAATTCCTACATTTCCATTACAGAATTCTCTCAGCTTGCAGCCCATGGCAACCTGTCTCACCAAGACGTTCTGCTGTTCTTGGTAGAGAATACCAAGACAGAGATTCTTAGTCTTCCAAGTTAAGTCTAGGCAATGGCTGCAGTTCAGGTCTGCCCATCTCATCTTTTCTGCACACAAAAAAAAAAACCCCAAAACCAAAAAAAAACCCCAAAAAACCAAAACCCCACCACCCTATAGCTTTGGGGCTGCTGTGTGCTAGTTTTTTTATTAACTTTGGAAACCTAAAAAAGATACACCATTGATCCTTCCTATACACAGCTATTTTATTTCAAAATGGTCTACTCTTTGATCAGAGATGTTTAGGAAGAAAAGTATCCTTTCAAGGTAGTTCTGTTGGTACAAAAAGGCCTGAAATAGTCTTTTAAACCTAGAAATTAGATGAAAACTTGAGAACCAAAGAACACAACAGAAGTTCAATGTGAGCAGACTTAAGTGCAAGGAAATGGGTTCTCCTTAAATAAACACAGAGAAGTAACGTAACAGCAGTGCTCCACCATTCAACAGCAACATTACATCAAGATGACAAAACTTCACCTTCCACAAGCAAGAAAACATTCCACAGGCAGCTACTAGAGCTAGCTAATGTCAGTGCCAGTAAATGTGTTTTTAAAAAAATTACCAGGCTGACTGAATAATTCATGCTGATTTTCTCTAATTCTTAAAATATTAAAGATGATCCACAACTGTATGCAAGCCACCTTTGAAGTACAATGGTAAACAGGATGACTCAGGTGACTACACTACCTGTCTGTGTGATATTAATCACTGGCTAAAGCAGACAACACTGATTAAAGGACACTGACGTAATTAAGGCCAGGCAACACAGATTTATGGAAGACATTCAATCAAAATATAGTTTTGTAAGAGAGGAAATGCCATTGCTTGAACGAGTAGGTAAATTTTAACTTCTGCAAGACATTTCAATTCACTAGAATGTTAAAAAGGACAAACTCATTCAGAACCACACAAAAAGTCTCAAATCATCACAACCTAATTTTTCTTCTCTTCTAAAGAATCTACAACAACCCATCTCAGACAGAATTCTCAAAACCGAGTAAAAAATAAGAAGCTATCTTCTACAGAGTTTGTAACACTGGCCCACAAAACTTCTAAAACCTAAGGATGACAAACGTGGATATGGTAAATAATGGAAATGACACATCATCAATAGTACCATCATGAATTATTCAATGACTCAGTCCAGTATAGCAGGTTGCACTGAATAAGGCAAATTCAAGAGACTCACAAGCAGAAAACACAGGTGATATACAAGAAATGCAAGACTATTCCAGAAAAACAGTCCTGCAACCACACTGAGATTTATGACATTAATCAACTGAAAAGGAATATATGATACAACATTGACTAAAAGAGCTAACAAAAAACACTTAACCCAGGAAAAAGAAAATGCAGAGTAAATACACACCAAATTTTACCACTGCAGGAATACCGTGTCCTTTCTGTTGTAAGAGGCAAAAGAGCTGATAAATCAGGTGTTCAAAAATTGATAGAACCTGACAGACATGCCCTGCAGTGAGGAGAAAACACACCAACACCATACCAAAGCTCTATTTATTGAGCTTTGAGAAAAAAATTAAATATCTTAGTCTGTAAATGATCACAAAGGTAAAAATATCTGAAGACCCAAGTTTATTCAGTGAAGGGACTGAAGCAAGACATTTGGAGGTAATCAACAAAGTTAGTTGGTTTAAGGTCAATGCGAAATGATTTTCTAAGAAGTATGTTCAAGTTTAAACAGAAAATTAATCAGGAAAAAAAAAATCTATTAGTCACACTATACAAGATGCCAGACAAGTCACAGGAGTCCCTTCTGGCTTACCAAACTTTATTCCTGATAAAGGCAGTGAGTTTTCCAACCCTTGCAAAAGTATTTCAATCTGTCGGCAGTTTCTGATCAAAAATTGTCCATGACTACCTCAAACGGCACTTTCAGATTGGCACTCCTCTGCTCACTGCACAGATCCACTTAAAGCCTTATGGAGCACGGCAGCTCGCAACATGTTGCACCCAGGTCAAGAACGACAAATACAAGTAGCCCTTCAGGGATAGAACTAAACAAGAGACTAACGAGACCTACACATTTAATAACCAAACCCAAGAAAAATTTAGAACATTAAGTAACACAACTACAGATGTTCTCCTCCTTTCCTACCTACTGTTGTGAACTTGGTAGTTTGAGGGAGGCTGGAGAGCTATCCACTTCTTGCTTCACCTGCACACAGCCAAATATGAACGCTTTTCCCGCTTCCCCCACCAGAACACAGCGTGACTTCCACCTTTACTACCAGACTCCCAGCCAAAGGCAGACACCAGCGATTAAGCTCCAAGCAGAGTCAGGGAACCACACCCTTGGCCTTGCTACTGGCTGGAACACAAATGCTTCTCATTCCAAATCCTATCCCAAAACCCTGCCAGTGCTCACTTTTCAGCTAAAAAAATCACTTCCACATCTGTCTACCGCATACATGGAAAACTTGTTGGTAGGTAAATACTTTGTCTGTGCCCTTCCACAAGGCCTTACGGATGAGGATGCCAAGTCTGTCTACCTGCTCCCCAGCAAGGCCAGCAGCCAGACTGAATGCAACGCAAACCCCACTGCAGCACCTCCCTCCCACTCATCACACACATTATATAGCCCATACATATTTTCAGAGTGGAAGAACACAGCTTCAGACTACAGTCATTGAAAACAGTCACTGAATTAACAGATCTGGGTTGCTGTGAGGGTTCAGGGGTTCATTTTTAAAATGTCATTTAAATAAGCGGGTTCTTTGGGCTTTGAAAATTCTCTCCCTCCCCTCTCCCCCTGTTCCTTAAGGTTTCCTGCTCATGCAGTTCTGAGACATCCTATACTTCAGGAAACAAACATTCAACAGTGAGTGTTTAATAAAATGTTCTAATAGAGAATCAGAATGTGTATCAAACTGCATACTACATATGAACTACAATACTTTTTAACAGCATATAATTTTTGCAAAATTTGTTAAAAAAAAATTACTTGTTTTGATCTAAGAACCATATCTCTGTAAACTGACTTGTGATGTTAGCCTGATCCCAGCCTTAGTATTCTTAAAACTTAGTATAACAGAGAAAATCACATATTCAGATGATTCAGCATTAACTAAGCCTATCATAAAAGCTTCCACTGGTTTTAATGGTGGCTGAATGGGGCCTCTGATTTATTAAGTTATGAAATGTTTTTACATAAAAACCTTGCCATATGCTATTCCATGATCAGCCTCATCACTTTCTGTCACACACAGTCTAACACTGACGTCAGCCCTGCTTTGAGCAGGAGGCTGGAGCAGACAACCACCAAAGGCTCTTCCAACTAAATCGTCCTCAGATTCTAACGTGTGGCTCAAAAAACAGTTTATAAATCCATTACCTGCCAGCCAAACCAACTCCTTGCCACATGACATTCTGACTCTAAGGCTGAAGGCATGTAAATTCAGCTATTCAGCTACCTATCCTCACAAAACTTCACCCAAAGTCATCTCCAGAGTGTCCACAGCATATCTCTTCCTTGCTTCTTCCAGTCTGAACAGACACACTACCACACAGGGATCCCATCTGCTTTCACCCAAACTGATCATGGACATCTACAGCCTCTGAGTCTCCCAGTCACACAAGCCAGTATCTTTACCATAAAATACTACTAACAGAATGCAATTTACACTTATTGTCAGGGAAAGAAGGAACATTTTGAAAAACTGTTTCATTGTAACCAGAACTTGAAACAAGTATTTATTGACTGAAAAAAAGGACAAAATTTCAAGTACCAAAACACTTCACAAAAAGCAATGCATCATGCTTACTTTCACTGGAATAATAACTATTTAACTGTACAAAAATATTTTCCCATTTTTTGTAACTGTATATGTAAGTTTATCTGTTTATAATGACAAACTAAATATACAAGCAGACCTACTAAAACCATCAAGTAATTGTTCTTTATTTCCCTAGATTTTTGTAAGCATATGGCCAAAGAGAGAGAATGATGATAATGTACATTTTTAATAACTAGCTGAGACAATCAAAAATTAGTAAGTGATCCAAAAGGCAGTCAACAAGGAAGTATTTTAAAACGATTCTCTAAATATCCATCAAAATTTTTCACTGACCTACACACTCTACAACCTCTCCACAGCTCATGGGATACCTTCTGCTTTTCTCTATAATCCTGAGGTCTACATATCCAGCTTCTATATATTGCAAGCTTTAAGGATTACGGGAGAGGCGCACTCCTGAAAAAACACACTTTGATTTCATGCTTGCAAAAAACCTCAGATGCATCAAAACAACTCCATGCATCTTTTCCTTAAAAAA